>NQVE01000206.1:740000-1340000 GCA_003260385.1 Cuscuta australis | reverse complement strand
GTTTTAAGACAACTTAAAAATATTTCTACATGCATAATTTTTTTTTATATTTGATTGCTACCAAACTTTCATTATTGAGCTTCATTCTCTACAATTTGGGATGCGGTGTAGTGTGTGTGTGGGGGGGGGGGGTAACGAAACTAGAGGAATCGAGGTGTGAGTAAGAAAATAGACTTTCGTCCAAAGCAAACTAAAATTAATTTCTCCCTTTCTTAGTTGAAAATAATTGTCTTCAAAAAATATTCTTATCATTTATATAGCCAAATGTATGAAATTAAAATTATTTTTTTGATATATATTTCTCTCAAGGAAATAGATCTTATGTGTTACATTTTTTTGATGAGAAATTTGAGAACAAAAAAATCTTTCGGCCCCATGTATAGCACAACGAGTGTGTGGGTTCTCAATTTTTTCCCTCTCGTGTAAGAGTACTGGAAATGGTCTTGAAGCTCCGGAGTTTCAAACTTCGTCTCTCTACCGGATCAGTTTTAACTTACCTCACCAATTCATTGGAAATAGGTTTGAGCCCTGAGACTTCAAAGCGGGACTTCAAACCTTCATTTTCTACATTTTAAGTGCATATCTTCTAAAATTAAAATAATAAAATTTAATTATTTATTTTTATTCATTAAAAAAATTACATTCATGAACAACATATACATTCATTAATTAAAAAAATACATTCATTCATTTAAAAAAATTAGATTCATTAAATAAAAAATTACATTCATAAAATAAAAAAATTAAATTCATTAAATAAAAAAATACATTCATTGATAAAAGAAATTACATTCATTGAATAAAAAAAGTACACGGTGTGATAACGGGAAAGGAGGCGGTTTGGGGGGCTCCAACGGACGAATTTTGGCCTGTAATTAGTGTCAAAAGTTTGAGGCTGCAAAAATGATGACGTGAAATAACTAGAAAAGAAGACAATGTGTGGAGCCTCTCATGTGTTAAAACTAGCTTAAAGCTGGTGGGTGTTATTGGTATTTCGAGTGCTCTAATATAGTAATTGAAAATTTGGGATTAGGACATAGAAGTAAGAAATCCCAAGAACGCCCTCTTTTTTGGGCACCAGTGTGGGACCCATTCTATTCGTTCCTTTTCTATTTCTCTGCTGTGTCAATGGAGAAGGGAACCGATACTGGGATACGGATTACTCTTTAGTCCTCTCCAATATCTTGTCCCAAGTCTCTTCTTCAACCTTCTCTCTCGCTTTTCCTTCCCTTCCGTACAACAATGTCGAAATTGAACCCCGCTGCCAAGGAATATTTCCCTGTCACCTCCCGACCATACATGCCGAACATCCTTCATCGGAATCTCGGATGTCCGCCGCAGGCGGCGGCGTGGACCGCGCACGGTTTCTGCACCCCGCGCACTGTCGGGGTCATCCAACGCACTCCCTGCTTCGGGTATTTCACCGGCGGCGTTGTGGCCGTCCGTAAAGAGGCGGCGCGGGCATTCTCGAAGAAGAAAAAGAACCTCAAGGCCTTTGTCTTGCCGCCGAGGTTGCAGGAGAAGCTGAGAAATCTAGACATTAGTGGGAAGGTTGAAGGCAAGATTTGGAGACCCGTCAAGGCCTCCGGCAGGGCAACCGGCGGCGTCGTCGATGAATCGCTGTCTCCGGCGACGGGGAAGACTACGGTGATGATCAAGAACGTCCCGAACCAATACCGGTACTCCTATATTCAACGTTTCTACTTGTTTAATGAATGTATTTTCAGCAAAAAAAAAAGAAAAAAAAGAAAAAAAAAATATACAGTAGATCCCATTATGAAAATGGAGTTTTCATTTCAGATCCAATTGAAAAATATTATAATCAGCAACATATTTTAATTCTTTTGTACCATGCATTTTTCTTCCCAAAAAACAATCCATTCCTGTGCAAAGTACTGAAGCATATAGCATAAGGTAATAAATTAAATTAGTCCAAGGGTCATTCCCATTCCCATGTGTGGAAGTCCATTTCAGTCCTTTTTGTTGTGTAGCCTTTGAAAAGGCACAAAAAAGGGAAGTTATTGCACTTTCTCTTCACTGTCTGTCCCTATTCCAAAGCATCAGAAGTAAATAAGTTTTGTCATGTTCTCCATTTATATTTAATGTGTAAAATGTGCATTTATTTTATTTTAATATTTTGGCCGCATAGCATTTATTATTGCTCATGTTTAATTTATCCAGCCCTCCATATATTCACATTCATTCATTCATTCATAATGTAATAGTAATGATGAAATAAACCCACAAATTGAAAGCCTTTTTGATTTTTATTCATTGCTCAGGCGGGACAGTTTCATGGCCTTCATCGACAAGCACTGCGCCGAGAGCCACCTCTCCTATGACTTTCTCTACCTCCCCATTGACTTCAAGTGCGTCTCTATTCACATGTTTCCTTTTGTTTGACTTCGTTATGTTCTTGGGTCTCTGATTTGTGTGTCTGTGGCGACATTAATCAATCTAGGACGAAGAACAATGTTGGCTATGCCTTTGTGAACTTCACAACGGCCGCGGGAGCTGCCAAGATACGCGAGCTTCTGAGGTTTTACCAGTGGGGTGAAGTGAAGATTGAGTCTGGCATCTTCAATTCCAGAAAGATCTGTGAAATCACCTGGGCACGAATCCAGGTTAACAAACTTCTTAATCAATTTAATTCTTTCCTTGGGCTATATTTGGATTAATTCCAGCCATTAATGTTATGTGTGGTGTTTGGATGAATGAGTTGCAGGGTAAGGAGGAGCTGGTTAAACATTTTGAGAAATCAAACTTTATCTGCGGCACGGCGGACTATCTGCCGGTGGCATTCTCCCCACCCCGAAATGGCATGCCGGGAGGTTCGGAGCCACAGACAGTGGGCAACCTGATGGGCCGTCCGTTGGCTGCTATATAAGGATTGGAATCTGTGTGTGTTATTAGCTAGTTTAGAGTACTCTTTCTACTAGTAGTTGCCTAGTTAGCTAGAGCGGCCATTGCCATGGCCTGTGTTTTAGTGTCAACCTGGGTTGGTTGGACATCCAGGGTGAAATGGAAACATGGGCTTGGCGGGTCTTTGTCTGAATTAATGTTTTTCTCTTTTCTTTTAACTATGTTGTGATATTAGCCTTTTTTAGAGTGTTCGCTTGGTTTGAACCGCCATGGATGAACCCTGAAGTCATGCTGAACTGGAGCCCACTGCTGCCTTCCTAGTTTCTCTATTACTCCGTAACCAAAATTTTCAATTACGTTATTGCCTTGCTTTGTTTTTTCTTTTGCCAAAATATTACTCTTGTGTATTCCAAGTTTTCTTTTAAAAAATCACGCATTAGGGCTCTTATATATATATATATATATACACACACACACACACACACACATATACATACACACACATGTGTGTGTATATATATGTGTATATATATGTGTATATATATGTATGTATGTATGTGTTAGACAATAATACTAATAGTACTTCTTGTAGTATTGGTTATGGTAGTGTTTCATTATTAGTCAGCTTTCTAAACTATTTGTAGTAGATGTTGTATGTTAGTTACTTTCCATTCTCTATTCCTAGTTGTGTTAGGAATCTCTTCTATATATACTCTATCATGTATTTTATAATTAAATGAGTAATATTATTATTCCAATATTTCAACATGTTGAAATATTCCAACATGGTATTGGAGCCACCGCTCTTGGTGACCTAAAAAAAGATCTTTGTTCCCACCGCCGCCGCTGGTAATTCTGGCGACGGTGGCTCTACCCTATTCACCTCTATTTTCTTTTCCTTCTTTATCCTCAAATCAACTTCTCCACTCAAATGAAAAAAAAGAAGAAAAAAAACCCTTGTTGAAATCATACAAAAAAACTATCAAAGGAGGAACTTTTCTCTTGTCATCTTTATGGTTCTTCAAAAAAAATCCAACTCCTCACAAACTTTCTCAGATCATCCTATCTTTTCAAAAAAAAAATGATTGTTGTTTTTCTCCAATTCACCATATCAAAATCTCAGACCCAAAATTTTTAATATTCCAACAGTATGTATATATATGTGTGTATATATATGTATATATATATATATATATAGGGATCAGTCCAAGTGAGAATGAAAAGAAATAAGAATGAAGGAGAAACGTGAGATCAGATGCATCCGACGGTTATTAGTCGCAGAGGTATGTGGGTGTTAAAGTGAAAATATTAAAAGCACTTATAAGGAAAGAATTGACCCACGTATAAAATTTCGCATTAAGTAGTTGAGGGAGGGCATAAATGGAAATGCACTCTCAACCGTATTCTAAAAAAATTAGATACATTGCTGCTCTTTCACCGTAATTATTGGAGTATAACATCCACAATTATTAGGCTTGTACTACCACTATATACCTAGTATAAAATTTTAATTGCATGGGGCTAAAAAATACTCCTTATTATTTTTTTTTTGTTAATATATTGTTAGAAATCTTAGAAATCATCTTAAATAGGACCAAAACATAGAGAAAAGTACCAAAATAGGACTTTCATGTTTTTTTTCTCAGAATAGGACTTTGCATTGTGGTAATGTGATAGTGTACATGCGCAAATTACTATACTTTTTTGGTAATGTATATGACCATATTTGGTAATGTAAGTCTTATTTTGGGAATAAAAACATGGAAGTCCTATTGGGAATAACACCAATATTATATAAAACTTTATTCTTATCTTCTTCTCACTCTCAATGTACTTTTTAAGGGAGAAAGACCAAAATAAGACTAAAACATTGAAAATATACAAAAATAGGATTTCCATATTTTTATTCCTGATATAGGACTTATATTACCAAACATGGTCATATACATTACCAAGAAAGTATAGTAATTTGCACATGTACACTGCCACATTACCACAATGCAAAGTCACATTACCACAATGCAAAGTCCTATTCTGGAAAAAAACAAGAAAGTTCTATTTTAGTACTTTTCTCTATGTTTTAGTCCTATTTAGGATGATTTCTATATAATTTATAAATACTTTTTTTTATAATAAAACGAAAGAAATATGCATCTATAATTTTTAGACCAATATTTCAAGATATAACACTCTCTTAATGCTATTCCATCCGCCCCTAATTAACACTCCGTGTTTGACTCGACACGATGCTTAAGAAGACTGAAATTATATACTTGAAAAAGCATCTAATTTAAAAATGATTTTTAATATGCCACTTTTTAAAACATGTCTCGCGGAGATGCACTGTGATATCCACAAATACATATCTAATGCGAATGCACTTTGTCTATCGTTATGTGCACTGCAGTTTATCTTTTAGATTATATATTTATATTCCAATTTTATTCTATTAATTTGTGAATTAGTGAATAATAACTTCTAAGTGACTTTCTATGTAATGAGAATGGCTAAGAACACAATGTATTTAGAATAAGTATATTACATATTTGCCTATGGAAAATTCAAACTCAGATTTACCATTTAAGCTAACATGCAAGAATTTGTTTTTCAAAAAGACTCTCATCTTGCACTTGAACCTATTAAATTTGCATTTTTAATTTTTACAATTTGCATCATTTAACGTCTTACGAACTTATACTCAAATGTATCACAGACCACTTTAAATGCATTGTCATTTGCAGAAATTTCACTATCTAGAATATATGGATGCATCACATTTGTGTCAAGAGAATTTCACCATTAGATGCATAAACTTTGATTATGAGAATGCACAAAAATAGAATGCATTATTTTTTACTTTAATTGTGAGAATGCATTGCAATCTCATGAAAAGGCATTATTTTGACTCTCATAATGCACAATAACAAAAAATAAACAAAAAGTAAAAAAAAGGAAAAAAAGTCAAACTATACAAGGCAATCAGTAATCATCCATTTCAAATGGAAAAAGAAAATATGTAAAATCACTATAAATGAATAGCAAGAAATCCGGAAGTGATTTGCGTGAATGGAAGTAGTTTCAGAGCTATTCTTGCGGAAGGGGACTCACTCAAGAAAGAACGGAAGTTTGTGAAACTGTGAAAGTACAAATTTGTCCATATCGGTATATTTGGGTGGCGCAGATCAAAAATAAAATTTGCAAAGATGACATTCTCATTTGAACCCAATTATATATATATATATATATATATATATATATATATATATATATATATATATATATATATATATATATATATATATATATATATATATATATATATATATATATATATATATATATAAAACTAACTCCGAGTATACATTTGGTGTCAATGTTTAACATTTGAACGAATAATATCCAATATGTCAAGGTAAAATCAACTCTTTGTATTCCTCATTTTGCTTTCAATTTGTATTCTTTTTCTTTGCACGTTTATTGTTATTTGAGTGATGTTACATTTATAATGTTCATTTTATTTACTTTCTCCGTTTTTGAAAATTTTTCTTTTTCTTTTTTCATTTGGTCCAAATGTTTTTTCATTTTTATTAAAAAATTAATTTTAGCTCTACTAATATTTAATCTACTTATCACATCTATTTATTTTTAATTTACTTATCAAATCTTATTTTTACTTATTACATTCAAGGATATTTTTGGAAATTAAATACTAAAATATACTTTTCTTAAATCCTTTAAAAATCACATTCCATGTTTTTAGGGACGGAGATAGTATTATTTGTGTGCTTGTATATGAATATTTTTTGATTTATAAAATGTCTGATTCTATTACACTACAAATACATTAAATTCATTAATGAATATTGGACCCTAAGTTCATGGAAGATTGTCTTATTTATTTAATCAATTGCAATTGTTAAAAAGTAAAAAAAAATCATTCAAAAAAAGTTCAAAATAGAACTATATATGATCTACTAGAAAACTTGCCTCACCTGATTGCCCGTGTTAAGCAAACGACTAATCAGTTGAATCCTACAAGAGTAGGTCTGGAGAAGGTATGTATACGCAGACTTTGTCTTTATTCGAAAGTAGAGCAACTATTTTCAAAGATGGCCACATCTCAAAGCCGAAAGTTGTATTGATAGACTAATTGATACTTCATTAATTAAAAAAAAGAGTTTAGAAATCTATTGTCTTTATTTCATCAATTCCAAAGCTAAAAAAAGTGAAGAATTTAATGGAAAAGGGTAAAAGACAAAGGTAGAAGTAAAATATTGAAAATATACCAAAACATGATTTCTATGTTTTTATTCACGAAATAGAAATTACATTACCAAACACGATCATGTATATCACCAAAAAATATAGTAATGTGCACATGTATAGTGTCAGATTATCATCACATTATCACAGTGCGAACTCCTTCTATTTCGAAAATAAAAATATTAAACTCATATTTTGGTACTTTATCTATATTTTAGTCCTATTTAGAGCAATTTCACGATGGAAAACCATGTTAAGCAAACCATGTTAATAAAAACAAAAGTAATATACTCTCTCCGTACCACGAAACCTTTCAGGTTTTGACTTTTAAAGGATTTAAAGAGAATATATTTTGGTATTGATTTTTTAAAAATGCCATTGGATGTGATGGATAAAAGTAAATGTGATGGGTAAATTAATATATAGTGAAAAAGTGTGATGTGATAAGTAGGTTAGAAATTAGTAGGGGTAAAATTAAAGTAACTTTTTAATAGATATAAGAAATTTTTTTTGGGACGAATGAAAAAAGAAAAGAGAAAGATTTTGTAGGACGGGGGAGTAGAATTTTAAATTTCCCTTGACATTGTTCGTTGAAATAATATTACTCCCCACCCCAGTGAGACTCTTCTTCTTTAATTTTTTTGGCTTTCACCAAAACATTTTTTAATTAAAATTGCTAATACATCTAAACAAAGTCATTGCAATATATTTTATCCATTTTGTATTGATATACTCCTTTTGTTTCAAATTAAAATTTCTAGTTGACTTTGCACGAAATTTTAAAAAAAGTAAAATTGTATGGTTGAGAGTGATGCAGATGAGAGAAAAAAATGTGAGTCACAAAAAACTTTCCAAAAAGAAAAGAGAAAGATTACTTTAGGACATTTCAAAAAGGAAATGATGGATATCGGGACCTTGGAGCAAGCCCAATGGGGCCCAAATGTGATTCCGTGATCCAACTGGAATAGAGCCCGTGTAACGCCCTACAAACCGGCCTATTAGTTAGCCAGTATTTTGAATAAATAAATATTAGTTATTTAGTGAGACTCATTATTTTAAATAATAAATATTGAGATTTCGATCTCATTAAATGGACTTCCAAAGTTAATGTATGGGAAAGAAATGATCCAGAGGAAACGTTCAGCGTGGACTCTGCCAACAGTATCTGCGGCGCAGGTGTGGAAGTTCCTCTAGTGGACTCAGCCCAACTAGACGAGTGGGTTACCTGCTAACTTATGGCATTGTCGAGGATGTCATCGATGCAACGTTTTGTCCCACTTGTCTGAACCAAATAAGTTCCTTGAACAAAATCAGTCAATTGCTCTTAAATCTATTATGCCCTTGTGTGCTCCGTAAAACGAAGTTTTGGGTAGTGCACTATCTTCCTAAACACGTGAGGTGTGACTTGAGAAGAATTTTGGGGACAAAATTCCTTTAAGGGGGAGATAATTGTAACGCCCTACAAACCGGCCTATTAGCTAGCCAGTATTTTGAAGGAATAAATATTAGTTATTTAGTGAGACTCATTATTTTAAATAATAAATATTGAGATTTCGATCTCATTAAATGGACTTCCAAAGTTAATGTATTTTAATTATAAAATATGTTTCAATAATGGGTCTCTCGACATTAATTAAATAAATTAATTAATGTTTGGGATGAATCCAGAAGTTCGAAAATAAAGTTTTAAGAAAAATATTTTGAAGATATCATAAATTTAGTTTTGACTGGTTATTTCCGAAAACGCAACCAGTTCTCGATTTGGATCAGTTTGGGGGGAAAAGCGCGTACCGTTCGGGACAGATTTTACACAACAGAGTGAAATTGTGGGAAGTAACTCCCCTTCCCTCTCCACACGCCATACTCTTCATCTCCCATAACTCCCCACCATTCATTTTCCCCATTTTAATTCACCATTAACACTCATTACTCCACCATCATTATATATATAAACTCCCTCTTCATTTCCTTCACCCCCCTCACATTTTGTAACTTCCACTCCCTTCCCTCTACCTTTGGTGCATTTCCTGCCAACCCATAATAGCTCAAGGAGGGATTCCGACGAGTAGATGAGGAGGTGGAAGAGAAGGAAGCTTATGCGAAAAGCCGATCGTTAGTCGTACGTCCATTCATCTCGTTTTCCATTCATCAACCCCTTCATTTAGAGGTGAGTACGTTGCCCACTAACTTTAGAATTCGCATTTCAATCATATGGTTATATCCATAGGATTACCCGGCTAAACATACGTGTGTCCACGTTATCATGACTCTTCGTTATTTGGACCTTTCGGTTATGTACTCGTTGATAAGCACGTTTTTGAAACCTCGTAAATTCATAAATTACTTAACATGTAAACATAAACGTTCATTTCAAAAACTTCCAACGTACTGATCACAATCGATTGATAGGACCAGACAATCGATTATCAGGTCATGCTGGACTCCTCAGTTGATTCAGCATAGCGTGATAATTGATTATCACATATGTGATAATCGATTATCAGGCCCTGCGAATTCTCAAGTCAGAGTTTAGTTTCACTGATAATTGATTATCACAATATAATAATCGATTAACAGGCCTCGCTGAACTTGGATTTCTCCGGATAAACAACATGACAATCGATTGTCAGAAGATGACAATCGATTATCACAAGCTGCAGCACTTTGGGAAAAGAAGCTGAAATGCGTGATAATCGATTATCACGAAGGGATAATCGATTATCAGCCGGTTCTGAACCCAAGCCATCATTTTGTACAAATCATTTCATATGGAATCAAACATATATGTATGTGTTGAACTTCATTCATCATAGCAATGCATTCATAACATCATGTATATCCTAGATGCATGTTTTAGGATCATGGCATGCTTGCATACCGCGGCAAGAGGTCAGGCCTAGTGCGCCTCTTCCGTGGGCCCGTCTAGGAGCCCTCGGGATCCAACGGATTTCACATACCGCGACAAGAGGTCAGGCCCAGTGCGCTTCTTTTGCGGGCCCGTCCAGGAACCTTTGGGATCCAACGAGTTTCATCAGGAGGGATTGTGTACGTACATGGTAGCTAGGCTTAGCTATCACCCACATTCTAGGCTCCTTCCGGAGACTAAGGCGTTCCTCGGCTCATCTACCGCGTGGTGATGATCACCGAAGGGCAGAACGGAGGAACAGAAGGAAGAGAAGAAAGAGAAACCCTCGAAAGTGGGGGAGAGCAGGCAGAACGGAAAGAAGCCCTTCAAAGGGATGAAACTGGGCATCTCGGACGGGCAAAAGGGTCGTTTGGCTGGATCCTCTGGAGGAATCAAGTCACATAACCCGGTATTTACCATACTTGTAACACCCCAACCCGCATGACCCAAACCCGTGGGACAGCGGGTCGGTGTGCTACTGAATTGGTATCCGAATTTGCGACATTTTCAAAACAATTTTAAACAAACATTCTATCCATGCATATAAGAATCCATCGGAGTAATTTAAAATAATGCGGAAGCCTTTTTAAAGTCAAACAACTTGGGATCTTGCCCGAAAACGTAATAAGCATTAAAGTTAATTGAATAAAACATAATCAACAGATTAAAGTGACAGCCACGCCATCGTACATCTCCTCCTCAACGCCCTCTGGGATCGGCTCTAGGTTCATCTGTCTGATCACCTACGGACAGCAAAAGAAAACAACGCTATCCGCTCAGCATTGACGCTGAGTGGTACTCCATTGAAGCACAAGAATAAATATAATAATTCAACAATTAAGATCGTGCATGTGTTTATCCTTTTAATAAAAATCAGTTCAACTTTACATTTGGTTCTTTAGACGGTTGACCAACAGTCAACTTATTTTCTTTCTTTTCAAAATGATTTAGGTGTTACGGGTTTCCCATTGACTCTTTGACCACCGGTCAAACCAATTTAGATTTTCATCAAAATCAAACCAATTTAACATTTATTCCCTATGTCGGAGATAGTCTCAATCCGTAATACCGAAGATGGCCTCAATTCGGTGGAGGTAGGATCCCCTGGGCGATGGCCTCAAACCCAAGATCGCAGACCCTCGTGCACGTCTTAACCTCACTGGCCAGGCCCTGCAGCCGCCCGAGCGTTGGCCAGTTTCTATGTTTGACAAAATAAACCAATTGACCTTATTCACCAGTTAGAATTAGTTAATTAACTTAACTAATTCATTAAAGTTTGGATATAACCATTCGGTCAAACCTACGACAACAGAATATCCAGTCAAAGCCTAGGTCAAACAGGACCTAACCCAAGTCAAAGTCAAACCTGTTCAGTCAATTCACAATCCTCAACAATTCAATTCAAACAATCAATTTAATTCAATTAACCAATTTAGCCAAATTATAGCATAAACACATATAACGATCCAAACCATTAAATCTATTCTGAATGCTATTAACTTCATAGTACGGACCTGGATTACGTCGAAATCGAATCGATAGCTCGAACGGAAGGCAAATCGACGAAAATCAACCGAACGGGTCAAATCGAGTCAAAGTACGAAATTGACCAATCAATCCGGCGTGGGGGTTAATCTGCCGGCGATATCAACTCGGGGCAGCGGCCCGATGCGGCGACGGTGACGGACGCCGGCGACAGTGGCGGAGCGGCAGCTCGACGGCGATGAGCAGCGACTGGCGGCGCTGCAATCGACGGTGGGGAAGGACGCCGGCAGTGGAGGCGACGTCCGGCAGAACGACGAGGTGAACCGTCGTCGGCGGCGCTGGGCAGCGGCAGTGCTGGGCAGCGACGGCGATTATGGTGGTCGCCGGTAGGGGAGGCGACGGACTTCCGGCAAGGCGAAGCAGCGGCGTCCGGCGTTTGGCGAGGCGGCGCTGCACCCGTCGGCGGTGAGCGACGGCGGCTGGAGGCGAAGGACACGGCGGCGGCGCTGCAACTCGGCGGCGCTAGAGTCTCGGCGACGGCGGCTGGTTGCTCCAACTGGACGGCGACGTGGAGCGGCGAAGCTGGGGAAGGCGACTGGCGGCGGCGAGGTTGGCCGGAAAAGACGAAGAAGAAGGAGAAGAAAAAGAAAGAAGAAGAAAGAGAAAGAAAAAGAAGAAAAGAGAAGAAAGAAGAAGAAGAAAGAAGAAGAGAAGAGGAACGGACGAAGTGGATAAGATTTGTGTGGTAGGTTTATTTAATGGTCCCATTTCAAAAAGGATTGGGCTTCGGACCCAAAATACCTGATTAAATTGTCATAACTTGAGCTCTGTAACTCCGATTCGCGAACCGTCTGAACCGACGCGATCACAACAATATTTCCTACGAGATGACATAAAAGTTGGGCTTAAAATCCAAATTATAATTTTAACCCCTTATTGGGCCCAATTCGTAAACAATTGCTCTAACAATTAATTAATTCCTTTGGGCCATGTTTCGGGGCGTTACATTTCTCCCCCCCTTAAAAAGAATTTCGTCCTCGAAATTACCTGAGTCATTGGTCGTCGAAGAGATGAGGGTACTGAGTTCGCATAGATTCTTCGGTCTCCCAGGTTGCTTCTTCCACTGCATGATTACGCCACAGTACCTTTACCAACGGTACCGTCTTGTTTCTTAACACTTTAGTTTCGCGCGCCAAGATCTTAACTGGTTCTTCTTCGTAAGACAAACTCTCGTCGAGGGTTACAGCATTGGTCGGCAACACATGAGTCGGATCTGAACGGTATCTACGTAGCATGGAGACATGAAAGACGTCGTGAATCCTGTTCAGCTCTGGTGGCAACTCTAGCTTGTAGGCAACATGTCCTATTCGCTCCAGAATGCGGTAGGGTCCAATGAATCTAGGGCTAAGCTTCCCTTTCTTCCCGAACCGTAGGACCTTCTTCCAAGGTGAAACCTTCAAGAATACCATGTCACCAACATTATACTCTATGTCTCGTCTTTTCAAGTCTGCATAAGATTTCTGTCTGTCCGAAGCAGTGCGGAGTCGGTCTCTGATCACACGAACCTTTTCCTCGGTTTCCTGCACAATATCTGGTCCCTCGAGCTTACGCTCGCTAAGCTCTGTCCAACAAATCGGGGTTCGGCATT
The DNA here is from genome assembly GCA_003260385.1 of Cuscuta australis. Classification (NCBI taxonomy): domain Eukaryota; kingdom Viridiplantae; phylum Streptophyta; class Magnoliopsida; order Solanales; family Convolvulaceae; genus Cuscuta; species Cuscuta australis. The sequence continues at coordinate 1,326,837 of NQVE01000206.1, read as the reverse complement.
TTCTGCCGTAAAGTGCCTCGTACGGAGCCATCTGAATACTTGCCTGGTAACTGTTATTATATGCAAACTCCATTAACGGCAAGTAACGCTCCCAATCTTCTCCAAAGTCGATCACACAAGCTCGCATCATATCCTCGACAATCTGTATCACCCTCTCAGACTGGCCATCGGTCTGAGGGTGAAATGCCGTACTAAGGTTCAAAGCTGTGCCAAAAGCCTTCTGAAGTCCTCTCCAGAACTTCGAAGTGAACCGGGGATCTCTATCAGATATGATTGACAGCGGTGCACCGTGCAAACGAACTATCTCTCTAACGTACAAATCTGCCAATTTGTCTAAGGAAGAGTCACGTCTGACGGGTAGAAAATGAGCGGACTTCGTCAACCTGTCAACAATGACCCAGATGGCGTCATTCTTTCGTGAAGATCGTGGCAATCCGATCACAAAATCCATAGTGATCCTTTCCCACTTCCATTCCGGAATGGTAGGAGGGTGCAGCAACCCTGTCGGAACCTGGTGCTCAGCCTTGACTTGCTGACAAGTCAAACAACGTGCAGTGAACTCGGAGATTTCCTTTTTCATAGCTGGCCACCAATAGGATTTCTTCAAATCCTGATACATCTTGTTACTACCCGGGTGCATAGTGTATACGGTTCCGTGAGCCTCGCGTAACAAGCGATCCCTCACTTCACTGCGGGGCACCACTAGGCGTTCATGATAGTACAAGACTCCGTCATCGCGAATTGTAAACTCGGGCCTCTTTCCTGTAGGAACTAACTCTCGAGTCTTCTGACAAAACTCATCATCCCTCTGTGCTGTACGGATCTCCTGCTCTAATGGAGACTGAAGCTGTAGCTCGGCTAACGATTTTCTGCTCAAGGCATCGGCCACGATGTTAGCCTTGCCCGGGTGATACTCAATGACTAAATCGTAATCCTTGATCAGCTCCAACCATCGGCGTTGTCTAAGATTCAGCTCCTTCTGGGTGAGTAGGTACCTCAAACTCTTGTGGTCGGTGAATATGTGAATCCTCTCTCCAAAGATGTAGTGGCGCCAAATCTTCAAGGCAAACACCACGGCTGCCAACTCCAAATCATGTGTCGGGTAATTCTCCTCGTGAGTCTTCAACTGTCTCGATGCGTAGGCCACTACCTTACTCAACTGCATCAGTACACAACCTAAGCCGCTATGAGATGCGTCACTATAGATGGTGTACTCGATGCCAGGAGTAGGTTGAACCAAGACTGGTGCCTGGGTCAGGCACTCCTTCAGTTGATCAAAACTGCGCTCGCACGCTTCTGACCACTCAAATTTGATGTCCTTACGCAGTAGCTTGTTCAATGGAGTAGCGATCGAGGCGAAGCTCTTAACAAATCGGCGATAGTAACCGGCTAATCCAAGGAAGCTCCTCACCTCACGAACATTCCGTGGAGCCTTCCAGTCCACTATGGCTGAAATCTTGCTGGGGTCTACCTGGATACCGGTAGCAGAGATAACATGTCCTAAGAATGTCACCTCACTCAACCAGAATTCACACTTAGACAATTTTGCATACAGCTTGTGCTCTCGCAACACACTCAGAACCAATTGCAAATGTCTAGCGTGCTCCTCCTGAGTCCGTGAATAAACCAAGATGTCATCGATGAACACTACTACGAACTGGTCCAAGTATGGTCGGAACACACTGTTCATAAGCTCCATGAACACTGCCGGGGCATTAGTCAATCCGAAAGGCATGACTGAGAACTCATAATGCCCATAGCGTGTCCTAAAAGCAGTCTTCGGAATGTCTTCTCCCCTGACAGAAATCTGATGATATCCAGAACGCAGATCAATCTTCGAGAATACCGTAGCCCCTCTGAGCTGGTCGAACAGGTCGTCGATACGAGGCAACGGATAACGATTCTTCACTGTAGCTTTGTTCAACTGCCTGTAGTCGATGCAAAGTCTCATGGATCCATCTTTCTTTCGAACAAATAACACTGGTGCTCCCCATGGGGAAACGCTAGGTCGGATGAATCCCTTTTCCAGTAGCTCTTGCAACTGAGCCTTCAACTCCTTCATCTCGGCAGGTGCTATATGATACGGTGTAGCAGATATGGGTTCCGTACCCGGAATGAGATTGATCGAGAACTCTACCTCTCTCGGCGGAGGCAAACCAGGTAGGTCTTCGGGAAAGACATCAGGGAAGTCGCAAACCGTACGAATGTCCTGCTGACATGGCGATTCTTTTCGCATATCCTGAACGTGACATAGGAACATCTCGCACTTCTTGCGAATCAAGCGCCTCGCGCTCAAGGATGATATGAACTCGGGAGTCTCGGGGAACACTTCCCCGGAGAGTAATACGTCGCTACCGTCTTCAGCTCTCAGCCGTACGGTCCGACAACTGCAGTCGACCACTGCTCTATGCTCGGTGAGCCAATCCATACCAAGGATAATGTCAAACTCCTTGTGTGGTAGCTCTATCAAATCTGCAGGGAATTGCTTCCCTTGCACGGACAACGGACATCTATGATAAATGTGATGAAGACGCATGCTATGTCCTAGCGGATTCGATACAATGGTAGGTATCTCAAGGTCACTCCTCACAATCACAGAATTAGCAGGCATGCCAACACAGATATAGGAGAGCGTAGAACCCGGATCGATCAAGGCATGCATAACTGAATCAAATAGTACGAACGTACCCAAGATAACATCGGGGCTAGGATCTGTACGCCCATGCATGGCGTAGGTACGCGCTGGTGCCCGGCCTGACTGTTGCGGACGTGGTCTCTGCTGATTATTTGCGGCAGTAGACAGCTGACTCCGTGCTGGATGTGATGCGGCAGGCTGATCCGGAGCTCTAGGTAAAACAGACTCGCTGCTAGGGTTTGTCGGGCAATGCCTCCTGAAGTGCCCTGGCTGACCACAACCCAAACATAAGCCTTGGGTGAGCCAACACTCGCCCGGGTGATGCCTACCACAATGTACACATTGCGGGTGGCTTCTCGATCTGTTCGAGTTGCTCGCGGCGACCGACGGAGACGGCCTCGACTTACTCCTCTTAGGCGGCGGCGCACTCGAAGAACCCTTCTCGTACCTCTTTCCCCCGAATCCAAAACTCTTCCCGCTCGACCCGGTGCTGGCCGCGGGTCGCGGGTCTTTCGTCGCTCTATCCTCCTTCTTGGTTGCCTGCAAATCATCCAAGCTCTTTTCTGTCTTCACAATCAAATCATACGCCGCATTAAAATCTGTCGTCGTGATCAGTGCGGCGTACGGCCTCAAGTCCGGCCGTAGCTTCTTGACGAACTCGTTCAAACGATCCTCCGGAGTGGAGACCAGACTCGTCGCGTACTGGGACAAGTAGTCAAACCTCTGTCTCAGTTCAGGCAGTGACATCCCCTCCTGCTTAAGCGCAACGAACTCATCGCGCCTCTCCTCGCGGTACCGGGTGGGGACGTACTCCTTCGTGAAGGCTCGATCGAAGCGATCCCAGGTCCACGGCTTGGGTGTGTGTGGATCTTGGTCAATGCGCTTCCACCAATCATATGCTCCCTTCCGGAACATCTGTGACGCCAACTCCGAGCGATCAGCATCTGGGACTCTCAAATTCTTGAGTACCTGGTCCATCTGCTCAAGCCAATCCAAAGCAATCTGGGGTTCCCCCAAATTGTCTCCTCGGAACTCTTCCGCTCCATTATCCTTCAACATTTTGAAGGTAACGATGCGCGGCTGCGGCTGTGGTGGTGGAGGTGGCTGGAACATGGGCATAAACTGCGCCATGTGCTGCATATAGTGGGCCATCATGGCCGGGAACATCTGCTCGTAGGCTACCGGCGGTATCGCCAACGGTGGCATCACTGGAGGTGGTACGACTGGCGGTGGTACAGCTGGTGGCTGTCCCGCTAGCTCAGGTGGATTCTGTCGTTGCCCTCCGTCACCCGGAGGCGTGAAACTCGAACCCTCGGTGTTAGCCGTGTGCACGCTCACGTGCTCCGGCTCCGGAACGTACTGACCGTGGGTCGATTCTTGACTCATTCTAAAATAATAAGGAAATTCCACGTCAGATCTTAACACATAACAGATAAAGCTATAAATACTTATTACCTTCCCGGGGCAGAGGAGATACGTGAGATGCAGATGCGGCTGAATTATTCATTGTATTATTTTTTTTTGAAAGGGTCCGAAGACCGATTTTAAAACCAAATGCTCCGATACCAAAATGTAACACCCCAACCCGCATGACCCAAACCCGTGGGACAGCGGGTCGGTGTGCTACTGAATTGGTATCCGAATTTGCGACATTTTCAAAACAATTTTAAACAAACATTCTATCCATGCATATAAGAATCCATCGGAGTAATTTAAAATAATGCGGAAGCCTTTTTAAAGTCAAACAACTTGGGATCTTGCCCGAAAACGTAATAAGCATTAAAGTTAATTGAATAAAACATAATCAACAGATTAAAGTGACAGCCACGCCATCGTACATCTCCTCCTCAACGCCCTCTGGGATCGGCTCTAGGTTCATCTGTCTGATCACCTACGGACAGCAAAAGAAAACAACGCTATCCGCTCAGCATTGACGCTGAGTGGTACTCCATTGAAGCACAAGAATAAATATAATAATTCAACAATTAAGATCGTGCATGTGTTTATCCTTTTAATAAAAATCAGTTCAACTTTACATTTGGTTCTTTAGACGGTTGACCAACAGTCAACTTATTTTCTTTCTTTTCAAAATGATTTAGGTGTTACGGGTTTCCCATTGACTCTTTGACCACCGGTCAAACCAATTTAGATTTTCATCAAAATCAAACCAATTTAACATTTATTCCCTATGTCGGAGATAGTCTCAATCCGTAATACCGAAGATGGCCTCAATTCGGTGGAGGTAGGATCCCCTGGGCGATGGCCTCAAACCCAAGATCGCAGACCCTCGTGCACGTCTTAACCTCACTGGCCAGGCCCTGCAGCCGCCCGAGCGTTGGCCAGTTTCTATGTTTGACAAAATAAACCAATTGACCTTATTCACCAGTTAGAATTAGTTAATTAACTTAACTAATTCATTAAAGTTTGGATATAACCATTCGGTCAAACCTACGACAACAGAATATCCAGTCAAAGCCTAGGTCAAACAGGACCTAACCCAAGTCAAAGTCAAACCTGTTCAGTCAATTCACAATCCTCAACAATTCAATTCAAACAATCAATTTAATTCAATTAACCAATTTAGCCAAATTATAGCATAAACACATATAACGATCCAAACCATTAAATCTATTCTGAATGCTATTAACTTCATAGTACGGACCTGGATTACGTCGAAATCGAATCGATAGCTCGAACGGAAGGCAAATCGACGAAAATCAACCGAACGGGTCAAATCGAGTCAAAGTACGAAATTGACCAATCAATCCGGCGTGGGGGTTAATCTGCCGGCGATATCAACTCGGGGCAGCGGCCCGATGCGGCGACGGTGACGGACGCCGGCGACAGTGGCGGAGCGGCAGCTCGACGGCGATGAGCAGCGACTGGCGGCGCTGCAATCGACGGTGGGGAAGGACGCCGGCAGTGGAGGCGACGTCCGGCAGAACGACGAGGTGAACCGTCGTCGGCGGCGCTGGGCAGCGGCAGTGCTGGGCAGCGACGGCGATTATGGTGGTCGCCGGTAGGGGAGGCGACGGACTTCCGGCAAGGCGAAGCAGCGGCGTCCGGCGTTTGGCGAGGCGGCGCTGCACCCGTCGGCGGTGAGCGACGGCGGCTGGAGGCGAAGGACACGGCGGCGGCGCTGCAACTCGGCGGCGCTAGAGTCTCGGCGACGGCGGCTGGTTGCTCCAACTGGACGGCGACGTGGAGCGGCGAAGCTGGGGAAGGCGACTGGCGGCGGCGAGGTTGGCCGGAAAAGACGAAGAAGAAGGAGAAGAAAAAGAAAGAAGAAGAAAGAGAAAGAAAAAGAAGAAAAGAGAAGAAAGAAGAAGAAGAAAGAAGAAGAGAAGAGGAACGGACGAAGTGGATAAGATTTGTGTGGTAGGTTTATTTAATGGTCCCATTTCAAAAAGGATTGGGCTTCGGACCCAAAATACCTGATTAAATTGTCATAACTTGAGCTCTGTAACTCCGATTCGCGAACCGTCTGAACCGACGCGATCACAACAATATTTCCTACGAGATGACATAAAAGTTGGGCTTAAAATCCAAATTATAATTTTAACCCCTTATTGGGCCCAATTCGTAAACAATTGCTCTAACAATTAATTAATTCCTTTGGGCCAGGTTTCGGGGCGTTACAATACTCGTGGCGGAAGTAATGACGCATGCGGCACAACAGGGGTTGATGACCTACCCCATGTATTCAGAGAAAGTATATAACATGGAGGATACCGGCAGTTGGTGCGCCTACCACCGTAAGAATGATCACAATGCAGAGGACAAATACACTTTGAAAAATGAAATGGCAAAGCTGATTCTGAGGGCACACCTCAAGATGTTAATCCAGAATTAGCCCGGCGAGGAAGCCCTAGGGAACTCCCAGACGTGGAGACGAAAGGAAGGACATGTTGCACAAGTGGAGCTTCGGGGCAAGAGGAATATTAGTTTGGATGAAGAGGAAGAAAGATTTAGAACCGACCCTGAACCGGCAAAAACAACACCATGAATGTAATTATATCATTGAAGGGAACACAGGTGGAGACTCTGCCATTAGCCGGAAGAAATGGACCAGTGGAATCTCCATCAATAAGGTCATAGTTCCCCATCAACCTGAAGATAAGAAGTTAAAAATTGAACCCATTACCTTTTCAAATGCGGATTTGACAGAGACATGGGTCCCCCATCCCTATGGGGTCATCACTATTGATATCATGGACTTACTGATCCACAAGACACTAGTGGATATGGGAAGTTCTATGAACATCATGTATATGGATACATTCAAGGCCCTAGGGTTAACCCAGGAATAGTTGTTTCTAGTCAAGACTCTTTTGACGGGGTTCATCGAAGACTCCATAGAACCGGGGGGTATCATTACCTTACCTGTAGAGGCAGGAGATGTTATTCGTTGTGCCCACGCCTTAGAGGGGGGGGGGAGTGAATAATGCGTTGGAAAACTTTTCAGAGTTTAATAAAAATGGTGTTGGCAAATGCGGAAGCAATATATAAAACGGAGAAATAAAAGCGTAAATAAAATGCCCACTGATTTTATACTGGTTCGGGAACTCCCTACTCCAGTATCTCGAGGCTCCTTCTTAAGAATTTCCAAGTCCACTAATAGGGGTGTATTCAATCTGGATTGCGTAGTATTTTATTAGATTTTAAAAGTTTGTAGATATTCAATTCAGATGTTAAAAAGTCATTAAAAATCCAAATATATTCAATTCAGATTTTAAAAAATCTTTCTAAATCTAATGATATTCAAAAATTGATAGATTTTTAAAGATTTTAAAATATGTAGATTTTGATGGATTTTTACCCTTAGATATACATAGAAATCCACTCCCAACTCTCACGACAAAGATAGGGATTTTGACAACTCCTTCATCGACTCCTTTATCATCTCGAGACGTTTCCCCATTACGCCGTGAACAATGTCGGGAAGGAATTGAGGCGGAGGAAGATGTCGATTCGGACAGTAGATCTGGAAGATCTCGCGGAGGAGGATGTCAATCCGGACCTATTTTGCAGCAATTTTGCAGTCGAAGAGGCCCTCTTCTCTCTGTTCGCCGAAGATTTTGCAGCCGAAGATGCCCTCCTCTTTTGCAGCAATTTTGCAGCCGAACTGCTCTTTTCCTTGTTTGCGACAGAGGATGTCAATCCAGAGCATGATGCGTAAGAGATGGCCGAGGAGGAAAAAGGGAAAAAGAACAGCGGCAGGTTCCTGAGAAGAAAAAGGAAAAAGAAAAGAACAGAAAGGAAAACATAATGGGAAGAGGAAAGAAAGGAGATGGCGGCGGAGGTTCTTGGGAGGAAAAAGGGAAAAAAGAAAAAAGAAGAAAAAAAGAAAAACCAAAGGAAAAAAAGGAAAACATAATCTTCATAGATTATAAACAATCTTCCATAATCTTATAAAATCATGTTCATAAAATACATTAAAATCTATCTAAATCTGCGTAGATTTAAAATAATCCATTGATTTTACGGAATTCATGGATTTTAAACAATCTATCATAATCTTTTAAAATTTATATTGAATACACCCCCTAAGTCTCGGTCTCTTGAACTCCGTCAAAGAACCGCATTAGTTTTGGAAAACAACCCTTGCCAATAGACAATGAAGATTTCACGGCTATCTTCAACCGTTCCCCCCAAGGATTTACAATGCTATCCTTGAACCTTCTACCCAAGGATTTATACGGCTATCCTCGACCGTTACAACGTGAGAATTTAACGACTATTCTCGGCCGTATAAATGTGTGTTTGATGAACACAATCAAAGTTTCTACACAACAGATTGAATATAAAAATGAATAACAAAACTTAGCCGGTGTAGAAGGAAATTATGCTCTCTAAAAATACAATACAAATTTATGAACATAAGAGTATATAACTAGAAACACAAGCTCAAAGTGTGTGTAAAAAATCAAGAGAATTAGGCTCTCAAAATAGCCGAAGTATTAAAATAAAGAGTAAAAGAAAAAATACACTTAGAATATAAGTATAGGATGTTTGAAGCTTTTTTATTCAAGAAATATGAAGGATTAGGTTAATTAGCCATCGGAAGGCGATAGAGGTTGATTTGATTCAAATTTTGCAATTAAGAATAGTACTCCAACGGTCATGGTACCTGTCACGGTAGCTAGGTACCGTCCGGTAGGTGGGTATCATGCTCACGCTAGGTACCGTACGATATCTAGTTACGGTACCTCGTACGGTACCTAGGTACCTGCTGACCATTTTTTTATTTTTTTTATTTTTGTCCAAATCTTTTCCAATTTTGTTTAAAACCTTTTGGATGTTTGAAAATGATTATGAGAAGGTTTAGAACATATACTGTGAGTGCATTTGAGCTTGTGAATATAGGTATATAAATTCATTTCTTTACATTAATTTCTACCTATATTCTACGCTAGTTTGGTGTTTCAACTTTGTTCTTTGAGAACCGAATCTTAATGAATTCTTGATGTACTTGAAACACTTAAACAAAGGTTTAGTTCTTGTATTGTTTGTTAACATCAAAACAAAAGGCTTAGCAAACCAAGGCTAACAATCTCCACCTTTTTGATGTTGACAAACAATATACTTCAAAGTGAGTTAGGCGGGTGTAAAAATAATAAAGCAAACAAGCCCCCCCCTAAGAATAAACATATTGAAAATACTCACTTTGAACTTTTCTTGTGTTTATTACTCCCTCTGTCCACCATAGATCTTCCCAGTTACTATTCACAGGGTCAAACTTTACTCACTTTGTTTACTCAATTTTACTAGTCATTTCATAAAATAATATAGTCTTGTCACTTCTAGTTTTGTAGAACTTTTCATGTAGTTTATTACTATATAAATTTTATTTTAAAATTTTATTCCTATAATCAATTAAATTGAATTGAAAATAGAGTCGGTCAAGCCTCGTAACGCGCAATGGGAAGATCATACATGGACGGAGGGAGTAAAAGTTTAAGTTTGAAGCAAATAGTCACACAAGAATGTACTCAAGTCATGTTGCATATGCACCACTTTGAAGTATACATATTCTCCCCCTTTTGTCAAAATAAAAAAAGACATTTTAAATTTTCAACATGTATAATTCCTAGAAACCCCCCCCCCCCTATCAAAACGAATTTTTTGAAAGAAAAAAAGATAGTTTGGAGATCATTGGGCAAAAGGTGCATTTACAACAAAACTCTCCATAAAACGAAAAACTTCCCCCAAAATAGTGCATGTTTTAAAAGTTTATTTTTCATGGTTTTTCGCGGATAATTTAAAAGGCACGATTTTTTAAAAATGAACTTTGAAAAATTATTTAATCATGCAAATTAAAACCAAGGCTAAAAACAATTTAGAGCACACATGAGATAAGGTTTTATTTTTGAAAACAATTAAAACCAAACAAAATATCTTATCCGAAAAAAAAACTTACCTTGGCTTATGCCGCTCTTTCTTTGGCTTTGAATATGTTTTTTTCTCTTTTGATTTTCTCCTTCTTGAGTCTTCATAAAATTTGCATTGGAGAAAACTCTTATATTTTTTCCTCATTTCTCTTTCTTCGTCTTCTTCTTCACTTGATGAATTAGAGTCATCAAATGTTTCATCCGTTTCACTTGACTCATCACTAGACTCCTTCATCACTTTATGTTTACATTCATTAAACATAAACCAGCTATTTATAATAGCTACACGACCATGACCTAACTACGGGTCCAATACTAATGAGCTCGATAACACAAAACCCTAATACATTTTAATACTTCCCCTCAAATTGAGAATGAGGATCGCGAATGAACAACTTGGACTATAAAAATAAATAAAACTACAGGAAAAATAAACCAGGCTTGATTTGCTGGTGCAACAGACGTAGATGCATGGCCAAGCAAATGAACAACTAAAAATTGATGATGAATGACTCCCACGCAGGTCGACTAACAAATAGACAGAATGTTTCCGGACTAAGGTTCGACGACCGACCCCATAAACTGACATGTTATACATACGACTGGTTGCAATTGAACATACCAAAAGGCAACCAAAAACTATGTCCTAAAAAACATCATCAAACTAGTGAACGAAAGACTCAATTTGAAAACCTCTTTGGTGGCTTGCAAACAAAACAAATCTAATGTCCACAAGGGATCCACTACGGAGGATAATTGTTGCTAGATCTAGACAAAACCACACGACCAAAAAATTATGCCCGAACAGCTTGAAGCATATTTGAACAACACGTAACTTTGAAACTCTTTTGATGATGGTAGTTGGATGATGATCCACCGGCAAGGTGAGGACAAACGACCAACTGGAGAGGCTGTCGGACGACTCGGACAACCTCGTAAATGAATACCCATGTACGCCATCCTAACTCAGATAACCGTCGGCTAACAAGGCTATGCTAGAACACCATGTATTAATTAGCGTCACAACCTGAATTGAATACCGCTAAGCACGATTGTATTCTCTCTTTTGGTTGGATTTTTTAACAGAACAAATCGGGCAAACCCAATGAGTTTAGGATTGAACAGATCGCCACTAGAATTTGTTTATCGAACAAACCTGTGGCAAGATCTTGGATGGCAAAAAAAGACGGGAAGACAAGGTAAAGGGAATAGATGGTGATGCCGTCGTTGCCGGACAAACCACCAGTGACGACAATAGCAGAAGCAAAAGATTAGAGCACGCTAGGGTTGAGGTTCATAGATTGGCTCCGATAACATATAAAATTTACAGAATGAATTGCTTGATTTCATTAAACATAAACCCGTGTACCTATTTATAATAAGAGAAATGCTAGAGTCACAAAAACTTTGGTCACAACATACACAAACTTACCATTTATGCACCTCATTGAATGAATAAAATGATGTTGAATAATTTAAAAGTAATCATTAAAATGTATAAATGGTAAGTTTGTGTATTTTGTGACCGAAATGTTTGTGACTCTAGCATTTCTCTTATAATAACTACAAGACCATGACCTAATACGTGCCCAATACTATTGAGCTTGATAACACAAAACCATAATACATTCTAATGGTAACAATCACTTGTCACTGGTGTTTCGATATTTTAGGCATCTCCTGAGTGAGGTCACATGCATGAGTTGCATCTTATTAGAGAGAAAATAGCGTCTAATTGGAGAGACCATTTGAAAGAAAGTGGGTGAGTGAAAATAGAAACCGTAGAATGATGGGAGAGGTGTGGGTAACTGCTGAATGAGCGAGAACTTTTTCCTCTTGTTTGTGTAAAGAGGAAGACATCTTCTTTGCTCCTTTGGACAATAGTGGACCCTAGGACTAGACACAATTATGGGTAAGAACTGCTGCCGGAGCCGGCAGTGCTGGACTCGGACTTGAGACAGACACGACTACACGGGTATGGGAACCAGACCTTAAACCGATGGACACGTGTCCAATTCCGGGTTTTATTTTTGGGGACTGGGACCGCTAGTTCTGGTCCTGGTAACTTTTTTGCATCTTTTGGCAACCGTTGCATCCCTAGTTGACACTCCCTGGCACTTTAGCAGTGGAACAGCTCTATAGTTTTTGGGTGGGGACTTGAGGCAGGGGGGTTTGGGGGGGGGGGGTTTAACCTACAATTACCCTATTTATTTTTTTAAAAAAATTCACAACACAATCTCTAATTTCTCTATTCTTTCTCTCTCTCTCTCTCTCTCAACTCTCAAAATCTCTAATATCTTTCTAAATTCTCTAGTTTCATATTAATATATTTTATATTTTCATATACTATAATCATATATTATATATCTATATTATAATATATTAATTTATAATATATTAGTACATTTATAACCTAAAAACATATTATAGTACTAATATTAGAAATTTAGAATATTATAATATTCTAATTTTTTTTATTTTCTATGAATATTAAAATGTCGAGGAAGTCTGGTAGAAGATATGTAGATATGGGCGTTGTGAACCGTGAAGGTTGTTGTGTGTATTTATTTATTCCGATTAGGCTCAGGTCACCCGTAAAAATCGGTCCGTAGTTGTGCACTACAAGGGTACCAAAAGGAGCAACACCCCAACCCAACCTCGCCACACTCCACTCACAAAGAAACGGAGAAGAACTGAGATCAACTCACAAAGGAAGAAAGAAACCCACACGGAAGTCTCACAAAGAGAGAAAGGAGTTTTGCACAATGAAATAACTCAAGGTGGAAGCCTCAATTTATAGTGGAGATTAGGGTGGTAATTAAGGCAAGCTTAATTAGGTTAAGGAGTATAGATTGGGCTTGAGTAAATGGGCTGCTGGGTTGGGTGTCAAATATTATTAATATGTTTGGGCCAACCCAAATAAATTAACAAAGGTTCTAACAGAGGCAGAGGCAAAGCCCATGCCACGTCTGAAGGTTCAAGCTCACATGTTTCTCAAGGGAAACACTCTGTCTCGTCCTTTCATACAATCCCTGAGCAGTTCATAGGTAACGCAATGAGTGATCAAAAATTCAATTAGCTCATGGGCGGCATTGGAGGTAGGAATGATGCCAATGTTCAATACTAATAATGCCACAATTGTTTTCTCCAAAAATTATAATGGAAAACTAATCTCCTAAGTGAGACAAGTGTTTCGACATATTGTGCGCCAAAAATGGTGCTCGGTTGAATGAGAAATTAATTCACAAAGTCGGACACTTGGAAGGAGGAAACCCACGTATCCCACATCAATTTTGGGACATTTCATATTCCACTATATATATATGCTAGCTTTGAATTGTATGTTAAAATCAATTTGAGAAGGATGAAGGAAAGGACTCCTCGCGCACCGCCGCCACCATCCGTCTGACTCGGCACGACACTACACGCACGCGTGCGAACGCATGTTTGCGTGTGCGTGCGTGTGTGAGACACATCGTGACATGGCGTGGTCCAACTCTAATCTTTTTACGAGACCGAATTAAACATGAGAGGATACGTCGTTGATAACGAAGCATCCACGCAGTGTGAAAACACTCCAGAGACTCCTTGTGTTGTCTGGCAGCCCATACGAAGAAAAAAACTTCTCTCCTTTTCCAAACTCTCATTCATTTTCCGGTCACCTTTCTGGCGAGTAACTCTCCTTTCGTTCTTGTTCATCGGTGCACGGTTCTACCGTTCTAGACCTTGCACGTTAGCGGTTTTATCCTGGGATGAGATCGTCCATGATGAAAAAAACATAGTCTTACCTTCAAAATAAAAGTGATATGTTACTATCCCAAAAATAAGACTATTGTATTGTAATATGCAGCCTTGTATATCAAGATCTCAGAGCATTTTTTGTATTATATGTTTATATTATTAACATTATATGTCTTATTTTGGAGATAATATATAATGAAAGTCATATTCTAGTTATGTCTTATTTCTATTTTAGTTTTTCTCACAAAAAAATCTTTACTAAGCTCTCTCTACGCTTTTCCTCTTACCGCATCATTATTTTGGTGTGAATTATTTTTTCTTTGCATCCCACCAATCACAAAATCATGTGTTTCTCACCTCTATTTCAATGGGGCAGATACAAACTCGTATCGGATAGGGAAGACTTAGAGCATCTTCAAGCTCTTGAGAGTATGGGACGAGGAAGAAGAAGAAGAATTGAGACGAAGAGAATCGGCGAACCGAAAGAGGAGAAGGGATTAGGGTTTTGATTTGTTTATTGATTGATTATTCTAAATGAGGTTACATCTCTATTTATAGGAGACAAAGAAACCCTAGCTAACCATAAACCTAACATGACAGTTCAATAAAAGCGACGAGGAAAAGAACTGTAAAGAAACCTCGAAGGAGCTTATAATTCCGCTCACCTAATAAAACCTAAATTACAACAACAACAACAACAACAACAACAACAACAACAATAATAATAAAAATAATAATAATAATAATAATAATGTTGAAATATTAGAATAATAATATTGCTCCTTGTATTATGAAGTACATGATAGGGTTTATATAGAAGAGACTCCTAATACAACTAGGAATAGAGAATGGAGACTAACTAGAATACAACATCTAGCACAAATAGGATTAGAAAGCTGACTAATAATGAAACACTACCACAACCAGTACTACCATAAGTAATAATATTATTATTGTCTAACATCCCCCCTCAAGCTGAACTCTAGCTGAAGCAAGAGGAAGTTTGGAGACTAGCTAGAAACTGGAAACTTTGAGACGAGAGAAGTCTGACGTGCGCCGGTGGCTGCTGACGTCGTTGGATAAGAGAGAAGTTTGACGTGCACTGGTAGTTGCTAACGTCGTTGGAGAAGAGAGAAGTCTGACATGCGATGGTAGTTGCTGGAGTTTTTAAAGAAGAGAGAAAGGGTTGACGTGCGCTTCTAGCTGGTGACGTTGAAGTAGAACAGAGAAGGCTATTGGAGGTGTCTGTTTGATTGAAGATCCTTGACATTCTTTGTCTTTTTCTTAGATCCGGGCAATGCCATATATTCCTACTTGAAGGGGTGAGTTGTAGAGGGATTCTTTCCTCTTTCACTACTTCCCCTCTTGGCTTTGCTTTTGTGCTGATTTACTTTGGATTTTTTTGGTTCAACAGAAGAGAAAGAGAAGGGAGGTTGATGATTAGAATGAGTGATTTGAGAGAGAAAAAAGTAGGTTAAAAATTGGTGATGAAAAAAAGATTTGGGTCTGAGATTTTGATATGGTAAATTGGAGAGAAACAACTATCATTTTTTCTTTTTTTTGAGAAGATAGGATGATTAGTTGAGAGAGGTTTTTTTAGGAGCCGACGATCCGAAAATTTAAAGGAAGACATTAGCTCGAGGGTAAATGAGATTCAGTCTTAGCTGATGGTAGAGCGGTTGTGGATTTTGAGGACATGTTTCCCTTCGACGGTTTTTTTGGAAGAACCATGGAGACGACAAGAGGGAAGCTCCTACTTTGACGATTGTTTTGTGATTTCAACACGGAAATTTTTTTCCTTTTTTTTGAATGGAGAAGTTAATTTGAGGATTAAAGAAGGAAAAAGAAAATAGAGGTGAATGAAGTGGTTCCGTCGTCTCCGATATTACCGGCGGTGGCGGTGGAAGCAAAGAACTCTTTTAAGTCACCAAGAGCGGTGTCTCCGATACCATGTCAAGGAACCAACTTAACCAAAAGCTCAAGCTTGTGGTTGTGGCACAGGATCAGTTATTTATATTCTAACATGCCCCCTCACATGCAAACATAGTCTTTTTCGAGCATTGCACGTGAAACCTTAATTTTTTTAAACTGGGTGGTGCTGAGTTTCGAACTCGTGACCTCTTAGTCAACGAGACTCTGATACCATGTTGAAATATTAGAATAATAATATTGCTCCTTGAATTATGAAGTACATGATAGAGTATATATAGAAGAGACTCCTAACACAACTAGGAATAAAGAATGGAGACTAACTAGAATACAACATCTAGCACAAATAGGATTAGGAAGTTGACTAATAATGAAAGACTACCACAACCAATACTACCACAAGTAATACTATTATTATTGTCTAACAAATAATAATAATTATACTAAATATCATACTCTACTATCCATAACACTCTCACCCCCTTAGAAAATCACCTTGTCCTCAAGGTGGAGGCTCCCACTCGTGCTTTTGGACCGGAGAGAAGGTGCTAAACCAAAAACGATATCCACTTCTCGGTCAATTATCAACCGACATGCCTCGTAGAATGTGATGGGAGAAATATGAGATAGAGCCATTCACGAGACTTGTTGCTTGCAGAAGAACTTCAGTACTTGACATCTCAATTTTTTTGGTGCATGCATAAAAAAGTACATCATCTCTGAAAACATGCACCTGAAGATATTGGTCGCGATGAGAGTTGTCCCCATCAACATCGTTTGGAAGAACAACCTCGGCAACTAGCACGGGAACAACGTCAGGAATAGGACCAACATCAATTAGCTCCTAAGATTCTTGACAGTTCAATAAAAGCGACGAGGAAAAGAACTGAATAACTGATGTTGGTATAGGCACGCTGCAAAGTTCTATCTTTTTAAAAATTACTTGTGATTTGGTGTAAGAATAATAGGTACAAATTATATATTTTAAAACTATATTAAAAGTTTTACTCCCTTTGTCTCAATTCAAGTTGATTATTTACTATTCTCATGTCAAACCTTAATCACATTCTTTATCCATTTTCCCTCCCAATTTGGGAAAAAAATATAGACTTGTCAGTTGTCACATCTTGTTTCGGGAACGTACTTTTGATAGATCTTGTTACCTCTTTTTTTGGTTACATACCAATTTTCAAATAATTTGAATCGAAAATAAATTTAGTAAAACCTCGCAATATATAATAGACGACAAGAATATTTTATTCTATCAAATTAATAAAATTATCAATAAAAACATGCAAAAAACTCCCAAATAGAAGTAAAACATATGTTATATTCTCAAAGTAGGGATTCCAAACTTATATACTCAAAATAGAAGTTAAATTTAAAAAAAAGATACTAAAAAAATCATCGATCACCCAATAAACACATGTAGTTGTTTTCCCTTTCTTTGTCTCCTCCTTCGCACCTCATCGCCATCGGCCCTCTTCCTCTTCCGCTATCTTCGTTGACCCTTAGACGTTGTCACCGCCACCCTTTCTTCTCCATATGCCCTCCCCTCTTACCGCGCTGCCTTTACCATTTTCATATCTCTTTTGGTTTATTCAGCAAATTCTTCTATGCTTGTGTTTAGATTGAATCATGCCCTATTGAAGATCCATGACTCTCGTCGCCATTGCACACCCCTTGAAGGAATCAAAACAATTGAATTGATATTTGAATTTGCTTCTTAATTGGTTGTTTATATTCAATTTTTTTACTTCTTAGGAAATGATTTTGTAAAATTGATTTGAACTTGCTTCTTCTATATGTGCTCTTCCGATTGTTTTAAGCTGTTTTTGTGCTCCATCCGTCATAAGAGTTGTGAAATGCGTGATGGTCGCCGGTAAATGTGCAAGGCATTGAGTCGGTTTTTTAACATTATCCCTTTGCGTGACACTATACGTTCGCATCTATGACATTATATATGGACATCTGTGGAACTATTTTATAAAATTGGTATTAGAATTGAATGATTATGGTGTTAGTAAGTTGTAGAGTTTATTTATATTTTTCTTTTTTTTACATTATGAATTGAGATGTGTGATACATGGTATTACACACTGCCACATTTGTCATTATACATTGCTAAGACTGGCATTATTTGTTGTTATGTTTGTCATTAATTCTTTGTTTAATATATCGCGTGTGTGACCTTATACATTGACATGATTGCCATTACATGATTACGTGTGACCTTTACAGACGCTATAAGGTCATTTTAATATAGCAATAATGACAATAACGATGGTGAGTATAGATTCAACTTTCACATATTTATTAAAATTTTTGACAAGTGATGGTCGTTCATCTCTTTTTCATGCTCAGGGGCGCTGTTTATGGTCGTTCATCTCTTTTTCATCACTCTCAGGTACTATCTCCGCTTCTACCTACCCAAATTCATGTGGCCTAATGGAATTCCCAACTTTTAGCTGAAATTTTGCTTGAAACTTGTCTCAGTTCTCGACTTTAAGCGGATCAGAGAAGTCAATGAAGCTTCAATATCGAAATCGCCCGGGGATTGCTGATTTTGCTCGGTACTCGCAGGCCTCTGAGATTTTCACCTCTCGTCTTCAAGGTTCGTAAATTGAAAAGAATGTGTCAAAATGCTATTGATTGAAGAAATTGACGGACTTTATGGACGTCTTGTAATGGCATTCATCGATTATTGTATGTAGTGTAGATTTGTGACTGGAGTTACATGAAGTTATAGTACTTTGAACTCCCCCCATGTAGTTTGATCATGCGACAAATGGATCATTTATTTCTAAGATTTACATCACTTTTTGTAGCCTGAATTGATAAGCATAATGATCAGATTTTGACTTAAATTTTAGCTAAAATCGATTTAACAAAAATACAGAGTACTTTCACTTTAAAAAACTTAGTAGTCGATCATATAAATTCAACCATATCGGCTAAATATTCTTACCAAATATGGGCTTTTAATTTTTCTAGAGATTTTTGTTAATATTTCCGAACATTTTGATTCTAGTGCATACAATGTGATAATAGATTGATATGTAAATTACTTTTATTTAGAGGAATTTAAGTTTAAACTTCTATTTTGAGGAAATACCATGCGTTTTACTCTTAGTTTGGTCCTTTTCTTAACATGCAAACAAACACTCCCTCCGTCATAGAAAACTTTTCTGATTTTGATTTTTAAAAGATTTAAGGATTGTATTTTAGTGTTGACTTTTTAAAAATGACCTTGGATGTGATAGATAGATTAATAGTGAAAAAGCGTGATGTGATAGGTAAGTTAAAAATTAGTAGGGGTATAAGTGACTTTTTAATAGAAATGTAAAAAGTTTTTTGAGACACATAAAAAAGAAAGAAGAAAGTTTGTGTGGGAAAGAGGGAGTATAGTTTATTGAGAGACTGTAATAGTAACTGAGAAGATTAATTTGAGGGAGGAATTATGTTATTATGGGGAGGGAATCTAGAACCTAACATAGAAAGAAAAGCTTCTTCAAATTGGGCAACTTGGCCATAAATAACAAATTAGAAGACTGAATTCCAACTAACGAGATGCCTTCTTCTTCTTAGCTATGGCCACCCTCTTTCCCTTGAGAGTGCGGCAATTGTTCTTAGTCCGTTGTCCCCTACATGGCAACCCTTTGATATGTCTTATGCCTCTGTAGCACTGAATCTCCTTCAACCTCCTAATCGCAACTGCGTTGAATCTCCTCTGCAAAAATTTGCATCCCAAAAAAAGCAACCAACAATTATCAATCATTATCTCATCAATCAAAGCAAAATCATTGCACATTTTAGTTACTGCCCTAAACATCATAGAAAGTAAAAAACAAAGAGTGTGAAAAAAATGACTCTTTCAGTTCCATTGGCAATGCAGACATGTTGCTGAAAATGATATCAAAACAATTTTAAGTGTGTATTAATCACTGTTTTCCAATGCTATTTCTCATAAACTGCTTAGGATAACATTCACATTAAATTGTTGTTGTATTCATGCCAGTGTCCATGCTACATAGTTTACTGGGGATCTAGTAGACATATTTAAGCACTGGAACTTGACCAGTTTGACCAATTGAATGCCTCACCTTCTGATTGGGCCTACTGAGCAAACCGAACACTAGCTTAAGCCTCATTGAGCCCCTTTTCATGTATCTTAATCAAAATTTTCTTCAAGACATAGCGAGCCATTTGAATATATACATTTCACATCATAAACCCAAATCTTTATCAAAACGCAATTAAAATCTAATTATGAGGATTACTATGTTTCTGATGACAAAAGAACACACGCTATTGAAATTGTTTTCTAGCATGGATTGCATACAACAACAACGTGAGTGCGTTTGTGAGCTCATGTCAATGTGAACGAGTGAGGGGGTAGGGGGAAAACATAGTATCAAACTGAGGGAGGAGGGGCACTGTTACAACTACAAGGCTCATCCATTAGACCCTAGACACATAGCTGGATAGCTTAAATTCACAGCCCACACTTCATAGAGAAATAAGAAGCAAGGGATGTCTTATGTGCCCATTTAATTTGGTCTAGTATTTACTTGAAGTTAAAACATTGTCAAAATGTTTTTTTTGCTTCATTGGCTCGCAATGTATTGTGCAGACAGAAAGTTAGCATATATATAAAAAAGAAGAGCTCAGATTAATGCAAGTTTAGGACTTAGGTTAGCCTCTGGTATGCTCAACACGTCCAATTTGAGGTTGAGGGGCTGAATATGGCAAACCACAATAGAACTCTTCACAATGTCACATTTTTCAAAGGGTTCCCACGATCAGGAAACCTTTTAGAATCCACAGCAATGAAATCACTTGTTAAAGCTTTCATCAAAACCCTTTTACTGCCAAAGAAAATATTTGATTCCACATATTATCTTTTGGCCATAAACAAAACTGCTTAATTATCCCTCATTTTGAATGTCAAGGATGAACATATTTACAATTTAAATTTTTATAATGTTGTACTTAATATTAATGTATCTAAACTATATGCATTAATAAATTAAATACTCCCTCCGTCCATTTCTAATGTTCGTACTTTCCTTTTTAGTCCGTCCACAAATAAAGTTCGTGTTTCCTTCTCTCTTTTCCTCCACTCTTCACCGCCTCCCCACCCAACCTTTTTCCATCTTTTTTTTTCTTTTTTCTTCTCTCTTTTCTTCTTTCCCTCTTTTTTGTTCTTTCCTTCTCCATTCCCAGCCGTCCATCTTCTTCTTCTCCCCTTTGTTTCTCCTCTCTTCTTTCCACCACCACCACCACCACCACCACCACCACCACCACCACCACCACCTCCTCCTCCTCCTCCTCCTCCTCCTCCTCCTCCTCCTCCTCCTCCTCCTCCTCCTCCTCCTCCTCCTCCTCCTCCTCCTCCTCCTCCTCCTCCTCCTTCTTCTTCTTCTTCTTCTTCTTGCTTCTTCTTCTTCTTCTTTCTTCTTCTTCGTTTTCTTCTTCAGACTATTCGGATTTGGTCCAGATCTTAAAAATATAATTCAGATCTATGTGATGGATACAGTACCCGAAATTCCAATTTGAGCCAAAAATCACAAATTCTTGTTGGAATTGCTCCACAAACTTAAGAATGTGATTAGGCACTCCAAGTCGCTCACAATACCTCAAAAAATGGAGTTCAAAACAGCTGCAAACCGAAGGAATTCAGCCCTGCAAGTGCCGCTGTGAACAGTGTCTGCGCTAGGGTTGACCTTCAATTGAGTTGAATTCCTCCACAAATCTTCGAGATTGAGCTGAAATTAGTCTTCTACATGGATATGCGAATCCAAGGAACCAAGAATCATCAAAAATGGACCACAAAATCAAGGGAAAATTCTCTTGGGAAGATCCGTGGTACTATTCTTGCTCTTTGATTTTGGAATGATAAGGCTATGCGGCGGGGCATTGCCGGCGGTTGAAGATGTCCGATCGGACATTGAGGGAGTGGGTAGTGGGTGACAGTGGGGAGGGCATAATTGGAAAGTCAATGTAAAATTTAACATTTCTTAATCTCCGTGCCCGGTCAAACCCTGAACATTAAAAATGGACGGAGTAAAAAGTATTATTAATCGCACAAATTCAAATGATAGAATTAAAATAAAAACTGTCGAGGAAATAAGAAAAGGAGGATGAGGGAGGTGGTTTGACCAATGGATAGTTACTGGGAAAGGTAAATTGAAACAAAATCAATGTAATATTTTACTTTTCTCATTCATTCTTTCGTAGAACAAGAAGCAAACATTCTGATACTAGCAAGTAGGTCCAAAGCACACTTGCACAAGCAAGAGACTAAGGCAAAAATCACATCGGCATAACTACACATAAAGGCCAAAAGGTCTACCCAATTACTCAAATCCTAGATCTCCAAGATTTCTATATAAGGTCATATTCCTGGCGAGATACCGAAGTTTTAAGTCCAGTGTAATAACCTAATTTGAACTCTTCCTCGGTCTACCTCTACCCCTTCTCATGCCACTACTGCAAGCCTTTTGTATCTCCCGCTTACGTGTCCAAACTACATGAGCCTAGTTCCTCGCAGCTTATCCTCCACAAGTACCACTCCCACTCTTCCTCGAATAACTTCGATCGAGATCTTATCCGTCCTCATATGGTCACACATCAACCTCAACATTCTCATCTCTGTCACTTGAAGTGGATGATCGTGAGCTAGAACAACAATAACAGCCTAGTTGTATCCCAGTGGAGTAAGGTCTGGGAAGGGTGTGTATACGAAGACCTTACCCCTGCTTGAAAGTAGAGAGATTGTTTCCACGAGACCCTCAGCAGTCGGCTCAAGTAATACAGGCAACATATTGGGCATTGAAAGCACATAAAGCACAAAAAACAAAAAAAGTAGCAAAGATCAAACTAGTGTCAGCAAGCAAAAAACAGAAAGCACCCAATAAGGAAAGCAACAACTGCAAAAACAATCACCAAGCCCAAAAGCATACGCAACTACCCTAGTCCTCGCTCTCCATACACTCTTATCCACGGTCATATTTTATGTAAGGGCCATGAACTTTGTCATATGAGAAAAGACATGAACTTTGTCAAATGATAAACGTTGTAGTGTTTCTGATGAAGAATGTAGGGGTTGCAACCAAATTGGAGAAGGAAGATGGTGTGAGAATGTGAGATAATACAAAAAAACAATGAAGACCAACTCCCAAGCTAAATACATTTCCAATTTTCTGATGAATTTGGCAGTTATATGCAAAACTTCTTATGGTTGTGAATCATAGATTTAGGAAAGATTAAAAACATGGAAACTAGCCAATCCTAATATTCCTCCAACTAAAATGTTATTTGTAATCCTCTACTTGGTGGACCAACACAAAGGTAGAAGGTAGAAGGCGAATCGACACACCAATTCAAGTTCATCTAAAGCAATTTCTACAAAATTCAACTTGTGTTGCGGCTATAGACCCTACATGTCTGACGATCTGATGGTCACTGCTAATCAAATGACATCTCCAACACAAACAACAATCCCACTATAATCCTAACTGTGTTAGGGTCTGGAATCCAGATGTGTACATTCTTACATGAGTGACTTCGGTTGGACCCTTGATGCATTATTGCGTGTACTACCAAAAACTTCATTGAAAATAAAAAAGGAAGCTTAATGTTTCATATTGATTTAAATAATTATTTACCCAAAAATATAACAGTCAAGAATGCCTCTTATAGTTTCATTGGCAAGAAATGATATCTTCTCAAACATAATGTCAAATTCAAGAATAAGAAGAGAAACATACTCGCAACACTTCCAGTGCATATCTTTATCAATCTGTAAAAAAAGTTCTTTTACGGGTTTACTGATTACTAGTGAGACATTTCTCACTAGCATATCCTATTTCTGTTTGCTAAGTTAATCTGTAGACCATAATCGTTCAAGACGATTAGAAATAAACCACATATGCATTCAGCCAAAACTACTAGTCTTTTTCCACAAGACCACCAAACACAAATGCAGAACGAGCTATTAAATTAGAAATCAAAATAACCACAAAAAACTGAAATAAGAAGAGTTTAGGAACTTACGAGATCCCCTTCAATCATGTACTTGGAGACTTGGTCACGGAGAGAGGTGAGCTCCTCCTCGGACAATTCCTTGGTGACCTTGTTCTCCATGCCAATATCATAGAGAATCTGCTTCGATATGCTGCGCCCAATGCCGTGGATGTACTGCAGCGAGAACTCCACTCTCTTGTTGTTGGGAATCTCCACTCCTCCCACACGCACGCACTTGATGCTCAAACCCCCAATCTGCCAAACAAAAGAAACAATTACAGTAAAATTGAGCTCTAGAATTATCAATAAAGCGAAATTCTGTGGTTCTGTTTATCGAATAAAATGGAGAGAGATTTGACAGACCTTTGGATGAGAAAGAGGATTGGGGAAAGAAAGAGAACTTTTGATGCTTGAACAGAAGAGAGTATTGTTGCTGATGATGGAGAATGATGGGAGTACTGGCGTTGCTAGTGCTAGCGCCATTGCAGAGCAGAAGATAGGATGAGAAAAGGGAGACGAATGGATTGCTTACCGGATGGACGGACATGTGCTGGGCTGCTCGCTACCCGCTCTCCCAATTTTACATATGAACCGGTTGGACACGGATCCTTTCAAAACATATGGACCTTTTTAGACCGGATAGTCATTGTTTTTAGTGTGTAATATATTTAATTTTTTCTTTTTTAAATAATAAAACCACAAATTCTTGCGTTTGAATATTTAACTTTTTAAATTTTGAGAAAGAATCTTACACCATTATTTTGATACTCCGTATAAGATTATGAAACCAACTCAAATGGCGTGTATGATGCTGCGTTTTCAAAATTGGCTATTTCTACCTCCTAACCTCCTATATAAACCTTTCACCCTAGTCTGACCTAGACGTACCTTCGCACCCTCTCTAATTACATCTTCCTAATTTTGGTAACAAAATTTTATCCCAAAAGTCAGCAAAATTTGGATAGTGCAATTGGAGGGGTGCATTAAGACTGAGCCGGAGTGAGAGTTTACGGAAGTTAGGGGTAGCAATCATCAATTTTAAGATTGGAGTATCGTAGGCGCCCAATTGTGTTGGTGTTACAATCTTACCCCAAAATAATGGTGTAATATTACCTCTTCTCTAATTTTTGTACATTGTTAATTTATAATAACTATTTATGCAACATTAATATTTTAATTTAAAGTAAAAATTGAATCGAATCAACAAAACAAATTAACTTATCTTTTGCAAATTTGCAACTTTTTATGTAGTTATCACTTATTTGTAAATTCATAAAATTAATAAACGTATTTAAACAATATATCTGCATAAGTATTATATTTCAACTATTCCCTCCGTCCTAGAAGAATTGTAATAGTAACTATTCTAAAATTTTAATTGTTGTGGTTTTAGTGTTACCAGCTATACATTTTATGCAATTAGATTTACTGAATATACGAGAATTTTAATAGATATTTTTAACAACTTCGGAGGTGCCGAGCTCATGCTCATTCAATGATTTTACAAATTTCATAGCGGGATTTTTGGGACGACAACTCCCGGTAGAGGGTCCAAGCGCCAGAGCCCCTGGCTATGATTGAGATTTTGTTTTGGACATTGTTGCTTTACGAGAATCCAAATAAACAAATTTCAAAGTAATGTAGTAAATAATGCATTCGAAGGTAATGTTTAACTCTAGCATCCTTTACCAAAAGACACGCAACATTCGAATGAATCGCATAATGATGTAATAGTTTGCACAAAACTACAGAAATTATCGTTGGTGTGTTAACTAACCACTATTTACACATTCAAATATTTGAGTGCAAACATTTGAATGTTCCACAAAAAAAATGTGTTGTTTTATCTACCAATATGTCCATTTAGATTTTTTCCTATAAATAGATGGCCCTAGAGTATGTTTCGATTTCACAGAACTTCTACACTCGTCCTAGATTACTAACGTCTTATTCGATTGAATTATTTTTTTATGCTCCGTAATAGCTTTAATTTGAAAGTGTTTTATACTTGATTCGCTAAGTCTATCTAGTTCATCTTCACATCCTTTGTATATGGATTCTTCTGAATTTCAAACAAAGATTAAAGTTATTGTAGAAATTGGTAACTGATATCCGGCCGAGTGATAGTCAAATACAACAAACGGCCAACAAGACGACGATACTTAGCAGCATCCCGAAGCTCAGTACTAGTAGAACGGGCTAGATTATGGTTGCTGGGCAGTGGGGTGTCGGCAGGCTTACATCCGGAGAGATTGTGTTCTTGAAGAATGTCCAAGGTGTATTTACGCTGATTAAGCACCATACCAGTAGAAGATCGAGCACACTCTATACCCGAAAAATAAGAGACCGGTCCAAGATCTTTGAGCTGAAAACAAGCATCCAAGTACTTCTTAAAAGAAGTGCACAAAGAAGGATTATTGCCTGCAACAAGAATGTCATCCACATAAACAAGAATAACAAGTATATCAGGACCGCGACAGAGAACAAAAAGAGTATGATCTGCATGAGCCTGGGGAAAACCATACTGACGCAAAGCCATACGAAGCTTGGCGAACCAATTACGGGGAGACTGACGGAGCCCGTATAAAGACTTTCGCAAGCGACATACTTTCCCAGGGAACAAATGAGAGTATCCATGTGGGAGCTTCATATAAATCTCATCCTGAAGATCCCCGTGTAAAAAGGCATTGTTGACATCCAACTGGTCAACCTGCCATCCGCGTGCAACTGCGACAGACAACAACACCCGAACTGTAGCCAACTTGGCTACAGGGGCAAATGTATCAGTGAAGTCGACCCCCACCTCCTGGTGATTTCCCAAGACAACCAGACGTGCTTTATCCCGCTCCTTAGTGCCGTCACATCGATATTTAGTGCGATACACCCACTGATAGCCAAGGGCCCGCCGATTTGGAGGTAAATCAGTAATCTCCCAGATATGATTACGCTCCAATGCATTGAATTCCTATGCCATAGCTTCCCTCCAAGAAGCAAACCGGACGGCTTATCCAAATGAAGTGGGAACCGGAGAAGCATCTATAGCACCAACAAAGCCCTTGTACCTGTTATGCAACTTATCATAATGAACATAGTTAGTAATCGGGAACCGGGTACCAGACGAGACTGAGCTAGGTGAAGAGGAAGATGGAGTGACGGGAGATACAGAATGAAGCACATTGTCATTGAGGTGGGTGGGGAGGCGACGTGTGCGAGGAGGTAATGGAGAAGGGGACGGGACGGACGAGGGAGACTCGCCCGTCGACTGGACAGTGACGGGAATGAGGGGCTGTTTGGTTGTCGAGACAGGGGTGGGAGACGGGACAGTGACGGGAGACAAGACAGGGACGGCAGACGAGCTGGGTTGCTCGGTGGTATTGCCGAAGAAGGCAGCCGGCGGAGAGGTGACGGGGAAGTCAACGTCGGCGGGATTTAGAACTGGTTGGACTGAACTGGTGGTGTTTGGGACAGAGAAGGGGAATTGCGATTCGTCAAACATAACATCCCTAGCGTGAAAAAACTGATGAGTATCCAAGTTATACACACGCCACCCTTTTTTCCATAGGGATACCCAAGAAACATGCACTTCATGCTATGGGGAGAAAATTTATTTAGAGGTTTAGGTGTTTGACGGACAAAACATAGACAACCAAACACCCGTAGATGACTTAAATCTTGGGGTTTAGACAAAAGGACTTCAAGAGGAGATTTCCCACCCAAGAGTTTTGTCGGTGTGCGATTGATTAAGTAAACAGCAGTTTTGACACATTCCCCCCAAAATTCAACTGGAAGAGACGCCTGAAACATGAGAGAACGAGCAACGTTGAGAATGTGACGATGCTTACGTTCTACCCGACCATTTTGCTGAGGAGTACCAACACACGATGTTTGGATACAGACACCCATAGAATCATAATAATGACGCAAAGGGGTATTGAGAAACTCTGTGCCATTATCAGACCGAACTACTTTGATGATTTTAGAGAATTGGGTGTGAATCATGGTAAAAAACCGTTTAAGACAGGCTGTTACCTCACTTTTAGTACGAATAAGATATACCCAAACAGCACGAGAAAAATCATCAACAATTGTGAGAAAATAATGAGCACCAGAGGACAAACAAGGGGAATAAGGACCCCATAAGTCACAATGAATTAAATCAAAAATTGCTTCAGCTTAATTATGACTAACAGGAAAAGAAGAACGAGTTTGTTTAGACAAAAAACAAATCTCACAAGCTTGAAGTTTCTTGACAACAGAACCAGACTTATTAAACTTTAACAAGGAAATAATATCTCAGGAAGGATGACCCAAACGCTGATGAAGAAGCAAAGGATCCACGTTAGCCACATTAGCCGACGCAGAGGAAGGAACCAAGATGTATACTCCGTTTCGCTTTTCACCCTGTCCAATCACCATCTTCGACGAACGGTCCTGGATTACACAACTAAAATCATTAAAAGTTACATGACAAGTGGTGTCTCGAATCAAACACCCAACAGAAAATAAATGACAATGCAATGAAGGGACATAAAACACATGATGAAGAACCAGACTAGATGTCACACGCACACTCCCGTTTTTAGTCGCCTGAATCCGGGAGCCATCGGGGAGACAAATAGGATGAGAAGACACATCCTCAATATTAAACATGTCTGACAAAGTACCCGTCATGTGATGTGAAGCACCGCTATCTATAATCCAATCATAAGAAGAGAAAATACTAGAGTAAGCATGTGATGCGGAGGCTTCCAACATAGACATAAGTCGACTCATCTGACCACTGAGGGAAGATTGCGCGTCACCTGACGCTGCGTGCACTGCCGCGGGGGACCCACTGCTGGTGGTGGTCACTGCCGGCTGGCTACTGCCTGGAACAGCGGCTGGAGTACTGCCAGAGCCGCGGCCACCATGGCTACCGGCTGGACCTGCCCCACGGCCTCCATGACCTCCACGGTTGCTGCCCGAATAACCACGACCACCGGGACCTATGTTATATTGAGTGGGAAAACCAATAAGTTCATAACAAGTTTCGACCGTGTGACTAGTCAGACCACAATGTGAGCACAGAAACTTGCCGGTAGTAGGCGGGCGGCGATCGAACCGTGTGGCAAAGGCCACAAAGTCGGTGTGATCGTCACGAGAACGAACGATAGACCGGTGACGTTCCTCTTGTGAAATCAAAGAATAGGCGCGATCTATATCCGGCACAGGTTCGGTAGCCATAATTTGCGACCGAATATGACCAAATTGCTCATCATCAAGGTCGAGGAGAAAATCTATGGTTTTATCTCGCTCCACCTGCGCACGAGTAATAGCAGCAGCCGCACATTTACACCCATTTGTGGGATCCTGAGAACCATGAAGTTGATTCCACAAAGTAAGAAACTGATTAAAGTAGGAGACCACACTTTGTCCTTTTTGCCGTAAGGAACTCAATTCAGACTTCAACTGGTAGATACGTGGTCCATTGTAACAACTATACCTCTTTTGTAAATCATCCCATAATTCAAAAGCAATAGTATGAGAAACAATACTTGGTTGGATAGACTCATCAACACTGTTGAAAATCCAACTACAGATTATCTGATTATTAGCATACCAAGCAGACAACTCATGTTCATCGGTGGGTTTGGGAACCCCCACGGATGACAAAAAAACAGATTTTCCACGACCACCAAGAGCGTTACGTATCGCCTTTTCCCATATGTCAAAATTATCACTTTTCAGCAAATATTTAGTGAGAGAGTTACCGGGACCTTCGGAAGGGTGGAGATAATATATAGATGAAGGATTGTGAATCAACTGGGTTTTCTTCGTTGTGGCAGCAACCTCGGCAGACATGGCGACGGACAGAGACTGGAACGCCGAGGAAGACAGATGACTGGGACGGTTCACCTGCGACGGACTAACGACTTACCGGTGTAGACGACTAGCGAGGGAGACCGGTGAACGAGAAATGGTACTTGCAGCGGTAGACCTAGGGTTTCACGTGATATCCCAGGTTTTGCTCCGATACCATGTAGAATTTGGTAACTGAATGACTTGTGTGTTTCATTGATACCAGAGGATATATATACAAGTTACAGTTACAAGCCCAATAAGATAGACCCACGATAGTACATGATATACATAAACCAACATATATACATAATATACGCTAACAGTTATTAGCAATGTTTGTTTTCCAACAAAGATTAAAGTTATTCCTAAAGTCATTTCGTAACAACGCAAAGATGACAGGTGTTGAATTTGTGAGAGATCTAACGAGCAAGTTCTGAATAATCGAAAAGTTTAAAGGTCAAGACTTTCCAAGATGGCAAAAGAAGAAATACTTTCTTCTTACTACATTGAAGGTTGTGTATGTGTTGAACATTTTGACGCCCAAGATCATGGAGGACGAACCGATAGAGCAAACAAGATGTGTAGTGCGATGACTAGATCTGTCGTAGTTATATTCTCAATGATATGTGTGACTCTCTCTTTAATGTTTATCAAAATATTGAATATGCAAAATTACTATGGGCCTCTTTTTAGGAAAATTATGTGGTTGAGGATGCTTCTAGCAAGAAGTTCATTGTTAGTAATTTCAACAACTACTAAATGGTCGCCTTTAGGATGGTAATGGAACAATACCATGAGTTTTTGAGGATCCTTGGGCAATTCACCCAACATAATGTGAAAATGGATGAGTCCATTTATATCTCATCCATTACTCACATGTTGTCACCTTCATGAAAAGAGTGCAAAAACACTTTGAAACACAACCAGGAGGACTTGACTTTGGTGTAACTTGGGAGTCACCTTCAGGTTGAAGAAACCATTAAGGTCTTGGAAGATGACAAATCCAAGAGTAAGGACATTGCTGGACCTTCTACCGCTATAATGGTAAACGAAGGAAAGAACACCAAAGAAAAAAAAATTATAAGGGAAACTAATGCAAGCGTACGCATACGGGTAAGTCTTCCAACAAGAAGGAATTGAAAAAAATGGGTTGTTGGAAGTGTGACAAACTCATAACTTCAAACAAAACTGTCGGGTGGGCAAACGGAGCAACGATACAAGCAATGATTGTTCAGGAAGAACATTCATGGACCTATACAAACCCCAAGGTATTGAACACTTGAAGAATTTCGTAGAGAATTATGTGACAATTATATCTCATGTGTTTTATGCGTGGGATGAAGATATGGCATGGTGGGTGGATTCAGGAGCAATATATCACTTTTGCAAGGATAAACAATGGTTCACTTCGTCGATGTCATTCTTGATAGATCGTTATTGCACATGAGAAATGCAGTTACCGAACTAATCAAAGGAGCTAGAATTGTTAAGCTTGTATTTACTTCTAGGTATTTTATAACCCTTGATAGTATATTGTATGTATTGTGGTCTAGGAAAAATCTTGAAGGAATTGGAAAAACTAAAAAGAATTAGAAAAAACTAGAAGAAATTGGAAAAACTTGGAAAAAATTTGAAAAGTTGAAGAAAATAAAAAGTGTTGAAATATTTGTTTTCATTTATACATTTCATATTTTATTTTAAAAAAAATTATACTCTACTTTTTCAATTTTTTTATCTCTTTTTATTTTCTTCTATGCCATTACGGAGTATATTTTAGGAAGAATTCTCTAGACAGAAGTCATATACTATGAAAACACTAAAATATGAGGCATAAGTCTTTTAAGACAAAAATATGAGTTCACATTGTCATTGTAACACTGCCACACTCACCACGTTGTCACATTGTAACTACCACACTATCACCGTCACACTGACATATGTCGCCGCCGATCACCAGAGCGCCTTGCGTATCACCGATGATTGGCTAGCATTCTTACACCACATTGCCATTATATTCATATTTTGGTCTCAAAACACTTAAGACTCCTATTTTGGTCTTTTCATACTTTTTAACTCCTATCTAGAAAGATTCTTTTATATTTTATCTCAATTCATATTCATAGTTTCTGTGTGATTCACACTCTTGACTTATATTTTAAAATCAATATCAATCATATAACTTTTCATTTTTTCAGTTGTTTATTACTAATCCATGTAACAAAACTAACAAGACAAATGAACGAATACTTTTTATAATCTTAGTTGAAAGACAAATGAACCAATTCAATCCCCCAAAAACTTTCACTATTGCATTTTTTCTAAGTCTCAAGAATATATAAACATTTTTTTACTTTCTAATTTTTTTTCAAAATTTTATAATAGTCAATTGGAGAATTTTTATGCAACGAAGATATATTATGCATCCAACATATGCACAATTAAAATGTTAACAATATTAATCTCATACAATTATTTTTATGTATATCAGAGCATCTCCAGTGTAGAGGCTATATGCTAAAATTTACACAATTTATACTTTGTGTTTAACTTTTTGACATTCCAAGGGAGAGGATAAAACAAATGCTAAAATACAATATAGGGTAAAATACAATTGGCAAAATGTATATATACAAGTTGGTTGTAGATAGGGACATGAATAAATGTAAAGTATGGAGTATATTATACAAAACATGGTTGGAGTAGGTATTAAAAAGTGTAAAATAATGTTGATAGTGTAAAATGTAATTTACACTACCAATTTTTACACTATACATTGGAGATGCTCTTAGATTGGTGTATGGACATTTATTTTTTGCACATGCTCATAACTTGCTTATTATTTTTTGAAACAACATAATAATTATTAATCATTCAAAAAAGGAACAACAAAGTCTGGTGGATTAGACTCTCACACATCAACACAAACCTCAACCTGTCTAGCAAGCACATAAGCCAAAATATTCTCACATCTACGAATAAAATGAAATTCGATATGCCTAAAGGAAGAAATAAGAGTAAAGCAAGTGTCCAAAATTGAGCCCACGTAGGACAAAATGGAAGAGGCATCCCTTTGTTGTAATACTTGAACCAATTTGAGATTATGTAAGGAGAGCACCACTGCATCAACGCCCATATTTTTTAGCCAGGAAAGAGCCTCCCTACAAGCCACAACTTCAGCCATAAAGGGATCAAAATCGCTTTGTGTAACACCATTAATTGCAGTCTTAAAAGAACCATTGGGTGTAAAAAGAATAGACCCAAAACGTGTGAGCTTCAAACGAGGAAAGAGAGAAGCATCCACTGAACACTTCCAAGTGTTAGAAGACCCCTCCATCGTTTTTAACCTCCCGTGAAATGAATTAAAACTCATGTCTTTAGAGACATAAGTATTTTGCAGGTGAATGATCTGATGCTTCAATGATAAGGGTACAGCGACGACATGATTCCAAAGGGCATCGTTCCGATTCTTCCATAAAAACCATATTGCCCAAGCAATCCGCTGGAGATCCGTTGTTGAAGCGGTGAGCAGAATCTGCTGGAACCATGAAGGAAAACCAGTGGCCGACGACCGATTCCCCCCAACGCTAGATGCTCCCAAACAGAGTTAGCAAAGGGGCAAGAGAAAAAAATGTGTCTGGGGAGGGTGTGTGTACGCAGATCTCACCCCTACTCGGAAGTAGAGAGGCTGTTTCCAAGAGACCCCCGGCTCCAACTGCACAAAAAGTATGATAAGAATCACAGTATAACACAGATAAAGCACCAAGTACAATGGAATGAAAGTCCTACAACCAATAGTAAAAATTTTCAACCAAACAAAACACACTACGAAAAACCCCTGAAGCACCTATTCAGCTACTCTAATCCTAGTTCTCCAAAGGTTCCTATCTAAAGCCATATCCTTGGTCAGGGTGAGAAGTCCTAAATCCTGCCTAATTACCTCCTTCCAATTCTTCCTAGGTCTACCCCTTCCCCTACTTCCCCCGACAACCGTAATCCTCTCACATCTCCGTACAGGGGCGTCAGCATTCCGCCGCCTCATATGACCAAACCATCTCAACCTCGCTTCCCGTAGCTTATCTTCCACCGGCGTCATGTCTTAAATTAAGTTATGTAATACTTAATGAAAGAAAATAGAGTGTACAATTATTTTGATTAAAATTTTAAAATACTGACCAGAATACATTTCAAAGAGACATAGTTAACTAAACTTTAAAAATCATCACAAAGTGAATTATAAATTAATAAATTTAAGACAATCTACGTTGACTCTATAATGATAACTAAAATCAATCTTGAAGACACAATGTTTTTAATAAATTGCGACATTAAATTAATATTTTTTATAATAACAATAGTAATAATTATAATAATATGAAAATTTACCTAAATATTTTTTTTAAGTCGATGGAAGAAATAAGAAAAAATTGAAAGAAACGGGAAAGAGTTGGAAAAATTGGAAGTTAAAGATTAACACTCGAATAAATAGAGCCTTTGAGAAAAAAATTATACTCAGGGTAGTTTTTTTAAAGGAAAAAATAGTGAGTTATGATAAAAACCAATTTACAATGCTGCTTTGGAAAAAAAATTGTATTACAATGACGTTACAATTCTAAACATTTTTTAAATAATTTTTTAACAAGATAAATTCTACCGTGAACCTAATGTCCATGCTTACTTTATGGACTTTAGTATATTTGTAGCATAAAAGAAATTTATGGCTAAAAATTTTGAAATTTATTCACAATTTGAAAATAAGAAATTATCTAAAATATAAACAAAACATAATCTTTATGTCCTTGGAAGCATGTTGGCTCAATGAAAAGACAAAGAAGCTATCCCAATCTTCTGGATATCCAGTGTTCGAATTACACTCATGCACAATTGCGCTTAAGAAGTTGAGATTGTTAGATTGAACTGATAATACTTAGATGTGCATACGAGCTACTAAGATTTTCAAAATAGTCCTTATCACCAAAATAAGACTATTGCATCGTGATAATGTGTGATTGTGGACGGGCATTACACAATATTTTTTGATATTATATGTTGATATTATTGTCATTATATGTTTTAATTTCAAATTTTAAAATGTAAAAAATTGAAAAAAGAAAACTTTTATTTAATATAATCTTATGTTTTATTTGTTTGTACAAAATAAGCATTTACCTTTCAAGCTGTTAGGGTTCTAAGACAAACCCAAAGCTTACCTACTCTATTAAAAATTGGCTTGTTAAATATTACAGTGAAATGTATGATTATGTTTAAGAGATTATCTAAAGATAAGATTATTTGATATAAATTTAATTGTTTTTAAAATATCACCGGGTAGTGGATACACCGAATTGGGCCCTAAACTTCTGCCGCTAAACCCTTCGGACCACCACTAAAATCACCTTATCAACTTCTCAGAACCAAACAATTGGACTCCCTCGTTTTGAAGCCCACAATTCATAGCGCCCTTAACGTTTTATTCTCGTGTTCCACGGCTTTCACCTGGGAATTGAATTCGAATGACTGGAAGTATTTTGTTGGAAGTGAAAAAAAATGAAAAAAGAAGTGTTTTTGAGAACGGAGGGAATAGTTTTCTTTATCAATTTTCAAAAATTAATTCTTTTACTCTCTCCGTCCCTAAATATTTGCAACGTTTGCTTTTTCAGCGTCGCGGGAACTTTTGTTTATTTCTACGTTTTCATTGGTTATTTGATAAAATAAAATATTCTTGACACCTCTTATTTCGAAGAACTTTTCATGTAGTTTTTTGATATGTAAATTTTATTTTTTATTTCTATACCAATTTGTAAATAAAATGAATTGAAAAAACTTGATATTTTGACTCGAGAATACAAGTGTGGCAAATATTTAGGGATGGAGGGAGTATTTAATTAGTACATGTATCATAAAAAATATCATATATCTAATAATTATACAAAAAAACTAATATAATGTACGGAGTACGTATTCCGTACATTATTATAAAATTACAAAAATAAAATTATAATGATATAGTGGGTATTTGTTATTGTATTTGAACTTGTGTGGAGCATGAGGTTAGACCTAGTTCATGTGTTTGCTGCCTATTCAATGTTTTTTTGTTCATCACCCAAAACTTAATGCATGGGGTCCTAACAAGTTCAAACAACAAACCAATTAACTACTTGTCTGCACCCTTAACGAGTTAACGTGAAGAAAATAAAGCCACAACCACAGCATAAATTTATGTCACATACCGACCAAACACATGCTAAACACCAAACTATGTAACCTTAGCTTCCCATATGTATGACACGCTTTAACTCTGATCTTTTAACTGCTACGAGCAATTAATTGTAAATGTGCATGCAAATAATAAATGTGCATGCAAATAATGAAGGAGGAAGCCTTACAAAAAAACAAAGTGCTCCAACTTCATCAATGCGCTTAGGAGGTTGGGACTATAATAAGATTGAACACATATTACACTGATGGTATCAGAGTTACTAAAAAACTGAACGAAGAAGCTAAAAACTCTAACGTTGTATATTGTGAAAATTCAAACATTTCCAGAATCGAAGACATATACCAATAGTTACTCCTTTCAATTCGTTCCAAAATCATTGTCCTATTTACTACTTCCTCCGTCCTAAAACATTATTCCTAGTTATTATATTCACACGGTCAAACTTTAATTATTTTCTTTACCTATTTTTGTCAGTTATTTGATAAAATAATATAGTCTTGTCACCTCTTATTTTGTAAAACTTTTGACGTAGTTTTTAATTATATAAATTTTATTTTTTAATTTTACACCTAGAATCAAATAAATTGAATTAAAAATAAAGTCGGTCAAACCTCGTAAACAGAAACGGAAAGAATGTTTTAGGACGAAGGGAGTACTTCAGGCTTTCAAAAACTTTTATTTGCGTAAGTATTCCCATTGATCATTTGATAAAATAAAATAATTAACGTGTCCCCACTTGTTTTGTATAATTTTTGATATAGTTCTTAAATACTCCATCCGTTTGCAAAAAGACTTCCCATTTTGATTTGGGGCAAACATAAGGAAGTGTTAAATTATAGTTGAGTTCCAATTTTGCCCCTGATGTGATGAGTAAAAGTAAGATGTGATGGATAGATTATTAGAGAAAAAGTATGATGTAATAGGTAGGGTATGAAAAAGTAAGGGTAAAAGTGGTTTTTTAATAGAAAAGGGAAGTGTTTTGTTGGAAGTGGAAAAAATGAAAGAAGAAGTGTTTTTGAGAACGGAGGGAGTATGTAAGTTAATACTATCTCTATTTCAAAAATCAATTCCTATTTGAAAAAATGTACCCCCTCTATCCATAAATTTTCTTTTCATTTGACTTTTCACGGTTTCTAATAAAATACTTTGACCATTGATATCTTTTTTTAAATATAGATTTATATTATAAAAAATTAATATTTCAAAACTATGTTTGAAATGAATATATTGATCGATATAAAATTAAGATAATAATTCAATGTGATGGATCTCAAGATCCAATCTAGAAAATAAGAAATAAGAAGATAATCTCACACTATGCATAGTACGGTATGGTACGATATTTAGCTCATACTGATACCATACTTTCAGTTCGGTATGAGATTTTACGTCGTACCGATCCTGATCCCAAAATTTTGATTCGGTATGGTTCGAGATGGTTCGGTATGAGATCACAGCAATATTTATTTTTTATAAATCGATAGTATATTTAAACAAAAAATATAAAAAATGAAAAAAAAATAAAAATTAAATGCAAGAAATGCTTATTAAACTTAGTTTAATCTCACAAACTACAGTGAGAAGATGACAACAAAATGATATTTCAAATGTGTGTTACTATTTTTAAATTCTTCTACAAAACGTTAAAACTCAAATAAAAGTACAATGTACGCATAATAAAATTTTGAGCCAAATTTTAAAAGTAAACTTATTATTCAATGAAAAATATAAAAAGATTATTATATTTATAATATATTAGTATATATATTCGGTTTAGGATTTTTGGTACGGGAAGTTACCTCATGCCGTTCCCAAATACCGAATCGAACATTTGGTTCGGTATTTTACCGGTACTTTTTTGGTTCAGTATTTTTTAATTCGGTTTTCTCGATTTTTTCGGGAATTTTCGACATGGATTTGGTACTTTCTCACCCCTATTACTTATCGCGGGGGGGGGGGGGGGGAGGGGAGGGGGGTTATTTATACATATTATGAGGGTAAATTTCAGTAATGCTACCTGAACTTTTACTGGAATTTCGAAGTGGTACCACTGGTACCTGAACTTTGAATCCTTTCACAAAAGTATCTGAACATAAATAATCCTTTCACTAAAAGTCCATTTACCCGTTTCCAGGTTAACCGAATTTCGAATGGAAAAGGTTGATGTCCGAACATGGGACCCAGAGCGAACCACCATTAAGAGGCATGGACTTTGCCAAAATGCCGTAGATCCTAGGCAAAGGGATCGGGGTTCGCTATCGAGAGAATGTAACTATCACAAACAACCCAAAACCAGACTAATACCTCATTGTGCACTATGAATTTGTAAAGGAAGGATTCTGATGAGTGCCTCTCTACAAATTCTATGTTGATCTTTGCGATCACTAGCACTATGTTTGAATCAAGGAATTCAAAAGGGAAAAGAAAAGAAAATGAAATGGAAAGCAAGTTTTCTTGTTTGGTTAGAAAAGAAAAGTGGAAAGAAAAGAAAATGAGAAGGCAAAATGTACAAGTGGAGGGAAAACCGAATTCCTCCCATTTTAGTGAGGAAAATGAGAGAAAACCATTTTCTTTTCTTTTCCTTCAAAATTCCTTGAACCAAACATAGTGTAGAGGTTCCTTCTTGGAAAACTAACCACCAATGCTCATCGTTACATTCTCTACTTAGCTTCATCTTCTGATGTCAATAGAAAAACGAACCCGCAACCTTCCTGAACTTCGAGTATCTATTTAGCCTCCAAGGAAGGTCCTCACATCGTTTCATGATGTTTGTTTAGTTTTGATTTTTGTAAATAAAATTGATAAACTTTGATGATTTGCTAAATAAAATTGGTATTAGATATAAATAAAAATACTCCCAATCATTTCATCTAATTAATGTATTAAACAATTTCTAATTAATTATATACTCCCTCCGTCCCCAATTTGATTACAATATTTTTTCTATCTTCTCGATAACTTTTGTATGTTTACGCAATTTCATTAGGTATTTGATAAAATAAAATATTCTTGTCACCTCTTGTTTTGTACTTCCTCCGTTCCACAAAACCCTTCCCCTTTCGTTTTTTTGAATTCCCTAAACACTTCCGCTTTCTATTAAAAGCCACTTTTACCCTTACTTTTTCATACACTACCTATCACATCATACTTTTTCACTAATAACCAAACTATATAATCTTACTTTTACCCATCACATCAGGGGCAAAATTGGAAAGTCAACCAAATTTTCACTTTTCTTATTTTTGCCAAAAGTCAAAAGTGGAAGGGTTTAAAGGAACGGAGGGAGTAGAACTTTTGATATAGTTTCTTATTATGTAATTTTTATTTTTTATCGATATACCGATTTTTAAATAAAATTATTTCAAAAGTAAAATATTTCTTCTCGTAAACCTCAATTTGTAATCAAATTGGGGACGAAGAAAGTTTTAAATATTGATCTGACAAGAAAAATTGGAATTGCGTTCAAACTTGAGGGTAGTCTTGTGTGAGTAATTATAAATTTAAAGAGTCATTGAAACCACATGGTCTGCAGAAGGTGAGTGTGTAGTAGAAACAAAAAGGGCAATTTTTGTGCTGCTAAAACAGAAACCTACACAAAACCAACCAGGACTAGGACTAGCCTTCCTTCTACGTAACTGGGAAACTCTCTTTTCCTAGACTAGACTTCTAGTCTTCTACAAAATCGAGTTTGGTTCTTTTAGTAAAGAGATATCCAGGGAAGGGTAAATAAGAATCGTATTGTTCGAAGTAAAAAGGAAAAAAAAACTGATGAGAGAGAAAAGACTGGTCCAACAACATATGGAGTGAGACAGACCCATGCTCAATTAGTAGGATCAGAAGATGCAGACCCGAGAAGATCCTAATCTACTATATATATAAAAGCCCATGAGAAATCAATGCAACAATTTCATTCCAATTTTCCCTCCATTTTTTTCAATCCAATGGCAGAAACAGTTTTGGTAAACATGGCACAAATCCATAAAATATGGCCCTACACTTTAATACAATCACAAGAGGCCGAACAGAATGGGGTCAAGGCCCATCAACTTTAGTAATATAGCTGTACAAAATGCTGATAAAGTTTCTGTTCCACAGAATTGCATGAAGGTCCAGTTTTCCTCTTCCACAGAATGGCATCAAGGTGTTCTTGAGTTCGGATTAAATTCAATGGTTCCACTTCATCCCACAAATTCAGTGTTCTTGAGTCTCGGATGTGGTCACCAAAAAAACCATAATTTTTCATTCAACTTAAACAAATACCACAAATTATAAATTGCTATATAATTTCTATAACAAAAACTAAAAATTATTGTGAGGCTCAAAAGATATGATTGCCATGGCTGCAACGACAGTCTCAAATTTCCGAGTTGCCTCGCCAAGATACAAATCATTTCATTAAATCTTTGGTAGCAGCATTGGAAAATACACAACGATATCGTCACGGCCTCTTTAATCTCATTGCATTTCATTTGAGCAACATGTATTTCCAGGAAAATGCCCATTTCAACTGGGGCTAAAAAGAGGCTCAGAATTTTCACTATTTATATACTCATCACAAGGGAAAGGATATAAAAACGCCATGGCTGCTTCTGGATACCTACCAAGCCACGCCAAGATACATTTTATTTCGTTAATTTTGGTAAACACTTAAGAGAAATATATAAAACCATTCATCACAGCCTCTTATTTATTAAAACTATTCCAGCTTCATAGATGAAATAAACCATGGCTGCAAAAATATGATGAAATCACTTAATTACAAGTTTAGAAATTCATTAGAGAAAATATAGGAAACTTATCATCACAGCCTCTTTGTTCATTTCATTTCACTCTCAAACTTCAATATCACTATGGCTGCAACGAGTGGGTTTAATTCCATGTTGCCCCACCAAGATATGGATGTAAAACCAAGGAATGAATTACACTCAAAAACACTCAACATGTTACCTACCAGGAATGACAAGTATGCATTACAAATGGATGAATCCAAAATAGTCAAATCTTTCCGTGGATGTCCCCAATTACAATATGATTCCATTCATGCACCTCAAAATTCAATTAGACTCCAAATATTAATACCCTTCCTTTCTTACACACTTCACCACCTCATAAAGCCCCTATATTAGTTTTAAATCCCTCCTTGCCCTTTCATAGAACAGCCCTATCAGTTTTCATAATATGCCAGCCCTTTAAGTCTCTCCTACATCTCTATTCCATAATACTCTACACATATTTTCTAAAGCTTCACGAGAAATGAAGCACTCATATTCGATTGACAAAGAGCAAGGAAAAAGAAAGGGGCTCCATAGCAACATATGTAAACACATATTTTCTTTAAGAATTTATTTATTCATATATATTTTTTTCAATTAAACATATTTCTAAATATTTTGAAAATATTAATAACAAAATCAGGGATGCATTAGCTTCGAAAAACATCCCAACATACAATGATTTTTAACAGTTAAAAAGGCATAAATAATTACTAAGATTAATGTTTTGTTATTGAGGAAAAATATTTTAAGGGCAAGATTTTTGTGTAAATGTGCATAGTCACTTATAGAACATACAAGTTATTTACTACCAATAAGATCTGATTTGCTTCACTTCAGTGCAAATAGTAACAACTTACTTCTACACACTTCATTACATAAAAAATACATTTATTTAAACGAATAGGATAAAAAATACATTTATTTAAACCAGAAGATTTTTTTAAATAAAAAAATAAAAAATAAAAAATACATTTATTTAAACGAATAGGATAAAAAAATTATTTAAAATTTATGTCCCAGCCCAAAAAAATATAGAAGGGCATCATATACAAGTTAATTAGTTTATAGCAGAAAGAATAGAGAAAAAAGGCAGTTTAGGAAAGCCAAAGTATTTTCGAAGCCAATGTAAAATTATAGTGTCAAGATTGGGTTACGTTTTCAACAAAAAAATCATACAGTGAAATCTATGAAGAAATATTCTAGAAATAAAAATCATGCATGTTAATTGAATCAATATTATACCTTTTTCGAGGCAAAACAAATGGTCATAGATCGGAGCCCCCCTTTGTACAGACTTTAAAGATCAAAATTGAAACTTTTCGGATCTTGAGGCAGAGGTGTAGAAGTCTGGATCTTTCATCGGAGACCACCTCGCCATTTACCAAAAAAGTGATTTACAATCGGAAATGAGGAGCGAAGAAGAGATAGAAGCAGAGGTCGTGTGAGACACGTGGGCGGCGGAAATGTAGGGTAGGGAGAAGAGAATATTAGAAGGCCAAATATATGGGCCTGGACATGTTTAAAAAT
This sequence comes from Cuscuta australis, assembly GCA_003260385.1. NCBI lineage: Eukaryota > Viridiplantae > Streptophyta > Magnoliopsida > Solanales > Convolvulaceae > Cuscuta > Cuscuta australis. The sequence continues at coordinate 1,284,753 of NQVE01000206.1, read as the reverse complement.
TCGAATTGGGCTTGGTCCTGATTTTTTTTCTTTTAGATAATCTATTATGTAAGGTTTAGGTTCAATAACCCAATATTTATCAATACACATTTCAAATGCTTCAATATTTCTGCTTATAATTTAATATACCTTTTAAAATATTTTAAAATTTTAAAAAATTTATATTACTGATATTTAGTATTTCTTCTTTTTGTCTATAAAAATATTAAGATTTTTCTGTAAATAATAATATTTACCGTCAATATGAAGATAATAATATGTCACTGTTGACATATCAAAGTATCTATTAATCAAGTTTATTGCGCAGCAGGATATCATTACTTCTTTCTAATGTTTTAATATTTATACTTATAATTTTATATAATTTTAAAATGTAATTTAAATATTTTAAAAAGTTATGTTACTAATTTTTAATATTTCTTCTTTCTATTGAAAAAATTAAGATTTTGGTCGGTAAATAATAGTATTTATACCGGTATAATATCTCATTGTTGACTTCCCAAAGTATCTATCAATCAAGTTTGTTGCATAGACAGATATCATGTGATTCGATAAACCCATGAGTGACGTTACTAATGGTATGATTCATGTTAATAAACAAAGTTAATTGTTCTTCATTCTCATATTGTGTATTTTATACAGTAAACTCTAAAACTGACCCTTTTATTTTTTGTGTCTATTAAAATTCATGTAATAATAAGATATATAAATGGAAATCACACATGTCTACTATTTATATAATAATCTTGATTTTTACCATTTTATATATTTTTTATCAATTAGGATAAGTTTTTTTCCCGTGCATCGCACGGGCGATGTACTAGTTCCTAGCAAAGGAGAAATTTAAAGACGGTCAAAAAAGAGATGACATAGACCATAGTGACATAAGAAAAGAAATTAGTGAGGGAGGATTGGTTGAGCAAGAGGTGTCAAAGGAGATAAACCCAATTATCTTAGTTTCGAACGACGTACAAAATATCATTTCTTTTAAAATTATTTTATTTACAAATTGCTAAAAAATAAAAAGTGAAAATTACACCGTTTAAAAATAGATCAAAAAGTTCTGCAAATAAAATGTGACAAGAATTTTTTATTTTAACAAATAGTCAACCAAAAAGAGTAAACAACAAAATTTATCGATATGCCGAAATAGTAACTGCTGCTTACATTTTGAGACGGATGGAGTAGTATATAATACTTCCTCCATCCTGAAATAGATTATAATCTTTTCATCTCTCTACTCCCGATAATTTTTGTTTATTTGTGTGTTTTCATTGATTATTTGATAAAATGAAATATTCTTATCACTTTTTGTTTTGTACAACTTTTGAACTAATTTTTTAATATATAATTTATATTTTTATTAATATACTAATTTACAAATAAAATTATATTCAAAAGACGAGAAATTTTTTCTCGTAACTTCCAATTTGTAATCAAATTAGGGACATATTGATGGCCAAGTAAGCCAAGGGATGGTTATGAAAAGAAAACTAAAGTCAAGGGATTTTTATTTGCAGGACTTGACTGGATTGCCCTCTACTTTCTCTGAAATTACAGTACTGCCAACAAATCAGGGTTTCTGCCATGTGGAGGGTAATGGTTTCATTGATGCTGCTTTGTTCTCGGCGCCGACTGCCGAGCGTGAGGAACACATTCCCCTCTGAATGACGTAACAATTTTTTTGTCAAATACGTCCTTAATAAATTTTTCAGTTTTACTCCCTTCCTCCCAAACTTTTTGTTACATTTTGAAGATCATGAAAAATATCATCTCTTTCAAATTTATTAGTATTTTTACTTGTGCAATACACAGAGTCGAATGATTTTTTTTTATATTCTGAAACTTTTTCAATGCTATATTTTTTTCAAAATAAAGAAATACTATCAAAAAAGAGCCAAAGTAGAAAAAATAATACTCCGTATTTAAGGAATTAAATGTGTACTCAACCAAGCTTGTTTTAATACCAAATTTTCTAAAAGATTTCAAGATATACAACTTTTTTGGTATGGTTGCAAGAATTTTAATTCCATTGTCATCTAAAACCAGTATTTTTAAATATGTATTTGTCTTCACTCGTAAAAATACAATATAAACCTAACCATGAGCCAACACCGACTTGGTTAATCCAATAAATGACAATGTTTGACCTTAACTTTTGCTCACAGTCACTGCAAAATATAAGACTATTAAAAATTGTCTTCTTTAGAACTTCAGGGGTAGTTCTGGATCAGATGGTACTAAATTCATCTAGGTATGTAAATATTTTTCCAACTTGATTTCCCAAAACCACAATAGCAGCGATAATGTTCTTTCACAATTGTTTTACGATTAATCTTATACCATTAGACTAACCAGATGTTTGGTCCTCAATCACATAATTGGTACCCCCTTTTTAAAAATTATTTCATGGTTGAGATCTTCGAATATTTGTTTTATTCAAAAACTCGTCAACTGTTACCCAATTGCCATCAAAACCTACATCTGAACCTGTGTAGCATGAAGAATCAGAACTCAAGTACATCATTTCATCTTCGGAAATGAGGGATAGGACAAATTAATTTATCAATTCTACAACCTCTAGCGTGGGTGCAAAAAGTGCCCGATCTTCAAAAAAAGAATAACTTTGTATATTCTCCAATCAGTTTAGATAAGTGAAGTCCACTATATTTTTTGAGAGGATAACTTGCGTCTAAAATAAGGAATTTAGGCAGAATTTCAAGATCAACTCTTCCATCAATCACTTATCCAAGTTTTTCATCTTCAATTTTGATTATCGAATTAGGGAAGGGTTGTGCGTCTCTATCTGTGCAAGAGGACGTAGATGAATGCAATCTCATATTCTTTATCAATGTATGAACTTTACAATACGATCACAATTTTGAAGAATTGATGGTAGCACCTACAATTTCTCCCATGAAGCTCTAGGTAAAACAGCAGAATTTACCAAAAATTATCTTATTCTCCAAGTGAATGTAGATGGTTGTGTAATGCCACGAAAAATCGGACTAGAAGAATTAACTACGTAAATTGCCGATTTTGACCGTGTAGGCTCCAGTGGCCTGAAAAATAAAAATATTAGGAAAAAAATTTTAAATACATTGTTGGATTCTATTTATTTTCTGAGCTCAAATACACAATCGGTTTCGAAATCAGACTCCGCTTGGAAAACAACCTAAAATCAAATAGATAAATATTTCTTCCGGAACAAGGATTTTATCCCAAATTCCACATTCATTCCCCCATGTAATCCAAAGATTTCCCCACTCAAATAATCAATATTCTCTTTCCATCATACCCATCCCACACACTAATTTGCTTCCCAACCCCCACTACATACAACCACCACACCTCTCATCACATTTGGCTTCTAACTTGGTGGTGTGTGTGTGAAATACTCCAAGGCATCCTTGCATGTTTATCAATATAAGGAGACTTTGACACTTTATTCTTTCACTACTTAGAGCCTGTTCTTTAGGGCTTTTACTCTTAACTTCCATTTTCTTCCAGTTCTTCCAGTTTCTTCCAGTTTTTTCTAGTTTCTTCCAGTTCCTTCCAGTTTCTTCCAGTTCTTCCAATTTCTTCCAGTTCCTTCCAATTCCTTCCAGTTTCTTCCATTTCCTTCCAGTTTCTTCCAACTTTTCTCATTTTCTTCAAATTCTTTCTACTCCTCAACCAATTACTCTAAAAATGATATATTTCAATGTGATTATTATTATTATTATTACAACTGTTATATTTATAACTATAGTTTATAAATTATTTTTTCTCATCTCACTATTTTTAAGATTCACACTTATTATTTTTTTCTTCAACTTTTTAATATGAATAAGACATTTTTTTGTATATTAGTCTACATGATAAAATAGGAAAACATCAATATGTTAAATTATACTAAAAAATTATGGATAAAATAGTTATATTGAATGTTTTATTAATATAACTTTTTATAAGACATCTCAGTTTTCCCTTTATTACTTAAAAATTGCTCATTTTTCTAATTTTTATAAAAAAAATTTAAGTCAAAAGAGCTTAGAGAAAAAGACTAAAATATAAGTAAAAAATAAAAAATGTAAACAAAAAAGTTCTATGTCTTTATTCCAAAAATAGGAATTTTGTAACACCCCGAAACCCGGCCTATCAGAATTGATTAATTAGAAATAATTAATTAGTTATTGAGACGGACTCGGTGGAAAATTACATATAGCTTTCGTTTGACAATAAAGATTATACCGTTGTGTAGGGTTCGACGGATCGAATCTAACGGTGAAATCAGATTTGGATTTGGAGTCAGTGGGCCCGGGAAGTGCGTTTGGGCCAGGTACGTTCAGTTAATGCGGAGCCCAAAACCCAAAAGTATAAATACACTCCCTACACTCCCCAAACCCTCACACCATACCATATTTACGTAACTTCCTCCCCACTCTCTCGCGTCTCTCTCTCTCGTGTCTCACTATCGCCGAATGGAACAGAGGAGAAGGACAACCGCATGAAGAAGGAGAAGAAGAGAAGAAGAGAAGGAAGAAGGAAGAGGAAGGAACCGACGCCGTTGTTTGTGAGTACTATCTCGTAGCTTAATCGTCGAATTCGAGGTGAGTACGTGGTTATCTAATGTATGGTTATATTTGTAGGTTTGAATCTTACGTTCGTAGAATCTTTACGGTTGATCTATTTGGACTATACGAGAATTATGATTTGTTTACGTAGTTTATGATGTATTTGGACTATATGAGAATTATGATTTGTTTACGTAGTTTATGATGTGAAAAACGTGATTTGGGATAGTATGATTGAGGGATGGTTAGATAATGTTGGATTGATGGTTTATGATCTGTTATACTTGTATTTACTAGAACTAAAGCTGTTTGATGGGCGAAAACGGAGCTGGTGCAAGTCTGGTGTTTGCCGCAACAGACGGTAGGGGGTACCGCAACATGGTACCTGACTACTGCCACCCTCCCTAGCTTCGTCTCTCTCTCTCTATCGGTACCTGACTTAGGACGGGACCCAGGTGCCGTATGGACGGTGGACTCTATCGCCTGACCGGTAGAGGCTATCGTGATGGTCTACCGAAAGGGACCCTAGCTGACACGGTCGGTACCCCCGTACCATGGGGACGTTACCCTGGTACCGTGGGACCGGTAACCCCTACCGCCAAGGGTACCGTGAGGTACCTGAACCAGTCTGAAATCTGTCGTTTGCGTCGAGGATCGATTCCGAGACTTTGTGTGTTGCATGACCGTAAACATGGGTGTCAATACCCAGGGTTAGGCCGCTGATTTTGTGTATTGAATGTGATTAAATATGTGTATGATGCATGAACATGTATGATATGAACTAATGGCAATTAAAGGATGAAATACCTAGAACGAACCCTAGGAACTGACCTGAATGGAAATAATGGCAAGTTATGTCATAAGTTAGTAAGTTAGAGTCATGTGGTACCTGCTGGGTCCAATGACTATCCGGGTAAAAACGTGTACACGGGGATCTAAGAACTGTCGTTCCAAAGGGGACAGGGATCTCACCCACCCAATGAGGAACTCCCGAGTTGGTTTGAGCTTGACCTTCGTTCTGAAGGGGAAGGTCATGACTCCATAGGCAAGTCGAATTCAGTCAAGCTTTTACCTAGTATAGGTTAAGAGTCGAGTACAGAAAGAACGTAAAGTAAAGGAAGTGGAAAAGTTGTTATCGTATTCTGTAGATCGTACCACTTGGATGATGATGTTAATTACATTTGTTATATTCTGTATGATGTGTGAATATGTTGAGCATGTTGTGTGCATGATATCGTATGAGGATTTGGGCTAGTGGGATCATCTATGGGTATAGCTGTATGTTAGATATTTCTCACTTAGCTTCAATGCTGAGCGTGTAGCCCTTTTTCTTATTGCTACACGTAGGTAATCCAGGAAATGCTGAGCTTGGAGCCAATCCTGGAGGGCGATGAGGAGGCTGAGATGTGCGTGGCGGTGTTCGATGATTTTGAACTATTATTATTATTTAAATGACTTATTACTATTTCGGGCATGATTCCCAAGTTGTGTTTTGAATTAAGAATTTAGCTTCCGCAACCGTTTTGATTTACTCTAATGGATAATTAAATATCGTTTTGAATTAAATGTTTTAAATTGTTTGAAAATTAAATGGTGTTTGATTACCAAATTAGTAGCAACCCGGTTCGCTGATCCGAGTATTCGGGTTATGCGGGTTGGGGTGTTACATTTTGGTATCAGAGCGTATGGTTTTAAAACCGATCTTCGGATCATAAATAGATTGTTTCCAAAAGCTGCACCACATCTCTTGCGACTCATCAGCCCCGAGAAGGTAATAAGTTTATACCTTGTTTGTTATGTGCTAATGACTGATTAGGGATCTATGTGTGTAAATTTAGAATGAGTAACACATCGACGCACGCTAATGACAACACCCAGCACCTGGGTGATGTTAGCCTTGGTTTGCTAAGCCTCATGTTTTGATGTTAACAAACAATATAAGAGCTTAACGTTTGTTTAAGTGTTTCAGGAAAACAAGAATCCATTAAGATTCGGTACTCAAGAATGAAGTCGAAACACTAAAACTAGCGTAGAATATAGGTAGAAACCAATGTAAGGATATGACTTTATATACCTATATTCACAAGCTCAAAAGCACTCACAAAATATGTTTAAAACCATCTCATAAACATTTTCAAATATCTAAAAGGTTTTAAACTCAAACACGAAGGATTAAGGAAATTTTGGAAAAATCAGAACAGAGTCACGGTACCCCTAGCGGTACGCCACACGGTAGGGTATACCGCCTACACAGTACCCCCATACCGTGTAATGGTACCTAGGTACCGACGGTAGGCGTAGACGGTTGGCCTAACCCGTCCTAACCAGGTACCGCCAGAGGCGAACTGAACTTTTGGAAGACACGGTACTCCCACACGGTAGGCCGTACCGTGTCACGGTACCCAGGTACCGGATGACACGGACCCCCCTACCGTGAAGGGTACCGGATCCATTGTAATCACTGTAGCAAATTGCCAATTTAAATTCTAATCACCCCTAATCACCTCCCAACGGCTAATTAACATCTTCCACTATAAATACAAGCCTAATCCTTCATATTTCTTGAAGAAACAAAGCTCTAAACATCCTCCCTTTATATTCTAAGTGTGTTCATTCTTTTATTAATTATTTTCAATATTTTGGCTATTTCAAGAGCCTTAAATTTCTGATTTTTATACACACACTTTGAGCTTGTGTTTCTAGTTATATACTCTCATATTCATAAGTTTGAATTGTATTTTTGAGAGAGTATACTTTCCTTCTACACCGGCTAAGTTTTGTTCTTCATTTTAATATTCTAGCCGTTGTGTAGAATCTACTTTTGTGTTCTTCAAACACATCTTCTTACGGTCGAGAATAGCCGTCAAATTCTCACGTTGTAACGGTTAAGGATAGCCGTATAAATCCTTGGGTAAAGGTTCAAGGATAGCCTTTGAAATCCTTGGGGGAACGGTAGAAGATAACCGTTAAATCTTCGTTGTAAACGGTTCAAGATAGCCGTTGTGAAATCTCGGAGTGAATCCTATTGGCAAGGGTTGTTTGCCAAAACTAGTGCGGTGCTTTGACGGAGTTCAAGAGGCCGAGACTTAGTGGATTCGGAAATCCTCGAGGAGGAGCCTCGAGATACTGGAGTATGGGTTTCCCGAACCAGTATAAATTCGGTGTGCATTTTATTTACGCTTTTATTTTTGCATTTTATTTATTGCTTCCGCATTTGCCAACACCGTTTTTATTAAACTCCGAAAAGTTTTTAAACGCCTTATTCACCCCCCTCTAAGGCGTGGGCACAACGACTAAACCGACTAACAGGTGACGACCACAACGATGCCGAGACGGGGGCATCTAGCTTCATGCCGCGGCAGAATGCTAGGTAGCCCAATGTGCCACTGAACGCGGGAGATAATCAGAATTTTGGAAACCCGTCGGAGAATGTCATGCCTGCTTTCATGACTCGGTTCCTACAGCAGATGGCCAATGCGCCGATGTTTCAGCAGCCTCAGCCGCCACAGCGACACATCACCTTCAAAACTCTGAAGAATAACGGAGCGGAGGAGTTCCTTGGCAATAGAGTGGACGAACTCCAAGTGGCTCTTGATTGGATTGAGCAGGTGGCTAGGGTGCTCAATGACCTGAATGTACCGGTTGCAGATCATCCAAAGTTGGCATCTCAGTTACTCCGCAAGGGAGCATACGAGTGGTGGAAATGCACTGACAGTGAGTCGCAGACGCCAAAGCCTTGGACATTGGCATACTTTGACTGGGCTTTCAAGAAGGAATACATCCCAGCTCGTTTCCGAGAGGAGAAGCGGTCAGAATTCATGGAACTGGAACAGGGGGACATGACCCTTGCTGAGCTATGACAGAAGTTTGATCACTTGGCTCAGTTTGCACCCACGTTGGTGTCCACATCTGCTGACAGGATTAAAGAGTTCAGGAAGAGGTTGCGCCCTGACGTGCGACCTTATGTTTCTACCGTGGTCACCACTGACTTCTCAGTGGCGTATGATCTGATGGCTAAGGCGGAGAAAGCCGTGGACGACCTGAAGGCAAGCATGGGTGCTGGAGGGATAGTTTCTAGCCAGCAACCCACTACCAGCACGGAGCCAAGCGAGAAGAGATCCTTTGGAGGTACTAAGGGTACCCAAAACTTCAAGAAGACCAAGTCCGCACCGGCTCAGTCACAGGCGGCAAGCAATAGAAGCAAGCCTTCCAGGCATCCGGTGTGCAACCTCTGTGGAAGAAATCACCCTGGTGAATGCTGGTTCACGTTGGGCTTATGCTTGGGATGCGGGAAGGAAGGACGCTTCCGTAAGGATTGCCCAACTAACCCCGGGCGTGCCTTCCCCATAGCAGAGGTGCAGACACAGACGGCTGGACAGAGGCCAGCACAAAGCCAGAGGTCTACCGCGGGCTCGAACCCGCCGAGAGGAGAGAATCAGAATCAGAACCATCAGCAAGGACACACGCCTGCACGCACCTACGCCATGAAGGGGCGTACCGAAGTGAACCGCAACGTCATCTTGGGTATGTTTTCACTATTCGACACTCCTATGCTTGCATTAATTGACCCAGGATCTACATTGTCTTACATATGTGTTCATATGCCTGAGAAATCTAATATCCAGAGGGGCTATTTGGAATACACCATGATAGTATCTAATTCGTTAGGGCATAGCATACGACTCCATCATTTGTACCGCAACTGTCCATTGGCGGCCCACGGACACCGGTTGTCCGTGAATCTGATCGAGCTACCATACAAGGAATTCGATATTATCCTTGGTATGGATTGGTTAACCGAGCGTCAAGCGATAATCGACTGTGGTTTGCGCACTGTACGACTGAAGATTGACGATGGTGATGTCGTAGAAGTTAAGGGGGAGCTGTTCCCCAAGCCTCCAGAATTTATGTCTTTATGCAAGCAAAGCGGCTGATCCGGAAGAAATGTGAAGCATTCTTGTGCCACGTTCGCGATACTAGAAAGGAGACCCCCAAGGAGAAGGATATCCCTACAGTATGTGACTTCCCCGATGTGTTTCTCGATGATCTCCCTGGCTTGCCACCGCCAAGGGAAGTGGAGTTCTTGATTGATTTGGTTCCTAGAACGGAACCGATTTCTGTAACACCATACCGCATGGCACCAACAGAGATGAAGGAGCTGAAGGCTCAGTTGCAAGAATTATTGGACAAAGGATTCATCAGGTCGAGTGTGTCTCCGTGGGGAGAGCTGGTCCTCTTTGTCAAGAAGAAAGATGGATCCATGAGATTGTGCATCGACTACATGCAGTTGAATAAGGCTACAGTGAAGAACCTCTACCCATTACCGCGGATTGACGATTTGTTTGATCAGCTCAGGGGAGCTACGGTGTTCTCGAGGATAGATCTTCGATTAGGGTATCATCAGATTCCTGTGAAGAAAGAAGACATACCAAAGACAGCCTTTCGAACGCGCCATGGACATTACGAATTCACGGTGATGCCATTCGGACTGACGAATGCCCCGGTGATCTTCATGGATTTGATGAACAGTGTCTTCCGTCCCTACCTGGACCAATTTGTGGTAGTATTCATCGACGACATTTTGGTGTATTTTAGGACACCAGAGGAGCATGCGAAACACTTACAGACAGTACTCGGTGTGCTAAGGGAGCACAAGCTCTATGCCAAGCTGCCAAAGTGTGAGTTTTGGCTCGATGAGGTCACGTTCCTTGGGCATGTGATCTCCCATGAGGGCATCAAGGTTGACCCTAGCAAAATATTAGGAATAACGGAGTGGAAGGCTCCGAGGAATGCGCGAGAGGTGAGGAGCTTCCTCGGCTTAGCTGGGTATTACTGGCGCTTCGTGGAGGGCTTCTCATCCATAGCGTCGCCGTTAAATAAGCTGCTAAAGAAGGAGGTGAAATTTGCATGGACAGACGCATGTCAGCAGAGTTTCGAGAAACTCAAGAAGTGTCTGACCGAGGCACCGGTACTAGTGCAGCCAGTGCCTGGCAAGGATTACATAGTTTTCAGTGACGCATCGCACAGTGGACTGGGATGCTTTCTTATACAGAAAGGTAAGGTTGTGGCCTACGCCTCCCGATAGTTGAAACCACACGAGGGTAACTACCCTACACATGATTTGGAGCTAGCAGCAGTGGTTTTCACATTGAAAATTTAGAGGCACTATTTATTTGGCGAGACTACATACAACCACACAGATCACAAGAGCTTGAAGTACTTGCTAACCCAGAAAGAGCTGAATTTGAGACAACAGAGGTGGTTGGAGTTGATCAAGGACTACGATTTCTATATCGACTACCATCCAGGTAAGGCCAAGGTCGTGGCTTATGCCTTGAGTCGGAAGACTATGGCTGAATTACGACTCTAGTCGACGCTGGGCAGTTGAGATCCGTACGGCCTAGAGTACGGATGATTTTTGTGCGAAGACTCGTGAGCTTGTCTCTAAGGGGGAGAGACAGGACTTCACCATTGATGGCAGTGGAGGGCTGCTCTTTAGGGATCGCTTGGTGGTACCGAATGGTGAAGTGAGAGATCGGCTGCTACGGGAAGCTCATGAGACCATGTACACCATGCACCCTGACAGCAACAAGATGTACCAAGATCTCAAGAAAACTTACTGGTGGCCGACGATGAAGCGAGAAATTTCAGAGTTTACGGCTAGGTGCCTGACTTGTCAGCAGGTAAAGGTAGAGCATCAAGTGCCGAGTGGGTTGCTACACCCACCAGTCATTCCTGAGTGGAAGTGGGAGAGGATCACGATGGACTTCGTGATAGGTTTACCCTTGTCGAATAAGAAGAACGATGCAGTGTGGGTCATTGTGGACCGGTTGACTAAATCAGCTCACTTCCTCCCTATCCGACAAGACTTTTCCTTGCAGAGGTTGGTTGAGCTTTACATTCGAGAAGTTGTGAGACTGCATGGAGTGCCTGTATCTATCATCTCAGATCGCGACCCGTGATTCACATCAAAGTTCTGGAAGAGTTTTCAGAAGGCTCTTGGCACTAAGCTCAATTTCAGCACAACATTCCACCCTTAGAGATGGCCAGTATGAGAGAACGATTCAGATTTTGGAAGACATGATGAGAGCTTGTGTCATCGATTTCGGTGATGGTTGGGAACAATACGTGCTGTTGATGGAGTTCACTTACAACAACAGTTACCAGGCTAGTATACAGTTGGCCCCATACGAGGCACTGTATGGCCGGCGTTGTAGAACTCCAGTCTGTTGGACCGAGCTGAGTGAAACTAAGCTAGAAGGACCCGATCTGGTCCATGAGGTAGAAGAGAAGGTCCGCATAATACGAGATAGATTGCGAGTTGCTTCGGATCGTTAGAAATCCTACGCCGATCTCAAGCGTATGGAAATTGAGTACAATGTGGATGATTGGGTGTTTCTCAAGGTTTCTCCATGGAAGAAAGTGTTGAGGTTTGGCAAGAAAGGAAAGCTGAGTCCTAGGTTCATAGGACCGTATCGGGTCATTGAACGAGTAGGACCAATGGCTTATCGGCTGGAGTTACCTTCAGAACTACAAAAGATTCACAATGTATTCCACGTGTCTATGCTGAGAAGATATCGATCTGATCCGTCACATGTCCTACCGGAGGGAGCGGTCACCCTCGATGAGAGCCTTACGTATGAGGAAGAACCCATACAGATTTTGGCACGTGAAGTAAAGGAACTGAGGAACAAGACAGTTCCCTTGGTCAAGGTGCTTTGGCGAAACCACGCAGTGGAAGAAGCAACCTAGGAGACCGAGGAGTCCATGAGAGCTCAGTATCCTCAACTCTTCAGTGACCAATGACTCAGGTAAATTTCGAGGAAGAAATTCTTTTAAGGGGGAGAGAAATATAACGCCCCAAAACCTGGCGTATTAGAATTAATTAATTAGAAATAATTAATTAGTTATTGAGATGGACTCGGTGGAAAATTACATATACCTTTTGTTTGACAATAAAGAATATACCGCCGTGTAGGGTTCGACGGATCGAATCTAACGGCGAAATCAGATTTGGAGTCAGTGGGCCCGGGAAGTGCGTTTGGGCTAGGTACATTCAGTTAATACGGAGCGCAAAACCCCAAAAGTATAAATACACTACCTACACTCCCCAAACCCTCACGCCATACCATATTTACGTAACTTCCTCCCCACTCTTTTGCGTCTCTCTTTCTCTCTCTCTCTCTCTCTCTCTCTCTCTCTCTCTCTCTCTCTCTCTCTCTCTCTCTCTCTCTCTCTTTCTCGTGTCTCACTATCGCCGAACGGAACAGAGTAGAAGGACAACCGCAGGAAGAAGGAGAAGAGAAGAAGAGAAAGAAGAAAGAAGAGGAAGGATCTGCCGCCGTTGTTCGTGAGTACTATCTCGTAGTTTAATCGTCAAATTCGAGGTGAGTACGTGGTTATCTAACGTATGGTTATATTCGTAGGTTTGAATCTTACGTTCGTAGAATCGTTACGGTTGATCTATTTGGACTATACGAGAATTATGCTTTGTTTACGTAGTTTATGATGTGAAAAATGTGATTTGGGATAGTATGACTGAGGGAGGCTTAGATAATGTTGGATTGGTGGTTTATGATCGGTTATACTTGTATTTACTGGAACTAATGCTGTTTGATGGGCGAAAACGGAGCTAGTGCAAGTCTGGTGTTCGCCGCAACAAACGGTATGGGGTACCGCAACGTGGTACCTAACTACCGCCAGCCTCCCTAATTTCGTCTCTCTCTCTCTGTCGGTACCTGACTTAGGACGGGACCTAGGTGCCGTATGGACGGTGGACTCTACCGCCTGACCGGTAGAGGCTATCGTGATGATCTACCGAAAGGGACCCTAGCTTACACGGTCGGTACGCCCGTACCATGGGGACAGTACCTTGGTACCGTGGGGCCAGTAACCCCTACCTCCAAGGGTACCGTGAGGTACCTGAACCAGTCTGAAATCTGTCGTTTGCGTCGAGGATCGATTCCGAGACTTTGTGTGTTGCATGACCGTAAACATGGGTGTCAATACCCAAGGTTAGGCCGCTGATTTTGTGTATTGAATGTGATTAAATATGTGTATGATGCATGAACATGTATGCTATGAACTAATGACAATTAAAGGATGAAATACCTAGAACGAACCCTAGGAACTGACCTGAATGGAAATAATGGCAAGTTATGTCATAAGTTAGTAAGTTAAAGTCATGTGGTACCTGCTGGGTCCAATGAATGTCCGAGTAAAAACGTGTACACGGGGATCTAAGAACTATCGTTCCGAAGGGGATAGGGATCTCACCCACCCAACGAGGAGCTCCCGAGTTTGTTTGAGCTTGACCTTCGTTCCGAAGGGGAAGGTCATGACTCCATAGGCAAGTCGAATTCAGTCAAGCTTTTACCTAGTATAGGTTAAGAGCCGAGTACAGAAAGAACGTAAAGTAAAGGAAGTGGAAAAGTTGTTATCGTATTCTGTAAATCGTACCACTTGGATGATGATGTTAATTACATTTGTTATATTCTGTATGATGTGAGTATGTTGAGCATGTTGTGTGCATGATATCGTATGAGGATATGGGCTAGTGGGATCATCTATGGGTATAGCTGTATGTTAGATATTTCTCACTTAGCTTCAATGCTGAGCGTGTAGCCCTTTTTTCTATTGCTACACGTAGGTAATCCGGAAATGCTGAGCTTAGAGCCAATCCTGGAGGGCGATGAGGTGGATGAGATGTGCATGGCAGTGTTCGATGATTTTGAACTATTATTATTATTTAAATGACTTATTACTATTTCGGGCATGATTTCCAAGTTGTGTTTTGAATTAAAAATTTAGCTTCCGCAACCTTTTTGATTTACTCTGATGGATAATTAAATATCTTTTTGATTTAAATGTTTTAAATTGTTTGGAAATTAAATGGAGTTTGATTACCAAATTTGTAGCAACCCGGTTCGCAGATCCGAGTATTCGGGTTATGCAGGTTGGGGTGTTACAAATTCAGTGAAAATAAAATGTCAATCATGAAATAAACAATAGATTTGATTATGTGACATGTATGATATTTAAAACAAAATGTTTTAATATATAAATTATAATTACAAATATATTATTTATAATAAATACTGCATAAAAAAATTGAGGTGTAATATAACTACACAACCTTTTTAAAATTTAATATTTTTATATTTATGCTAACTTTATATTATAATTATTTTTTGTATAAGTAGTTTTTTGTATTTAAAAAATAACACTACTTTTTTTATATTTTAAAGACATTCACTAAGATAACGTGATGATGATGATGATGATTATGATGATTATGATGATGATGATGATAATGATAATGATAATGATAATGATAATGATAATGATAATGATAATGATAATGATAATGATAATGATAATGATGATGATAATGATGATGATAATGATGATGATAATGATGATGATAATGATGATGATGATGATAATGAAAATAATAATAATAATAATGATGATGATGATGATGATGATGATGATGATAATAATAATAATAATAATAATAATTTATAACAACAAGAATTTAAAATAATTTTTTTAGTTTTTTCCAGTTTCTTTCTGTTCCTTCAAGTTTTTTCCAGTTTCTTCCAGTTCCTTCCAGTTTTTTCCAGTTCCTTCCGGTTCTTCCAGTTCCTTCCAGTTTCTTCTAGTTTTTTCCAGTTTCTTCCAGTTCCTCCCAGTTTTTTCCAGTTTCTTCCAATATCCAGCTCTTTTTTATAGTCCTAAAGAACAAGCCCTTAATCCTTAGTAAAATTCTTGCAAGTTCGACTCTTCTTCTTCCTTAAGCTTTCTTCCACCATTAATGGAGAAAGCTCAAGGTAAGTTATTGTCTCAACATTACCAATATTATGTTCGTTTTAAAGCTCTTGTAATGCCCATTTTACCTACACCGAGTATATGAACAAGAAACAACTCAAGAAAGAAGGAGCAGAAGCCCTTGGGTTGCCGTTGGAACTATAAAGTTTGAGGATGATGTTGATTTTTCTGGGCAGAACTATTTGTTTTTTCTTTTTAAAAATAAATGCATATCAAGTGAAAAAAATTCCGGGTGTAAAATACATGTAATTATTTTTATGTGATAATTTTTTTAAAATTTTACGTGAACAAATGTAACTATATTTATTTTCTTACTAGAGTTGCACTTTTGTCTAACACAGTTGTGTTGTCAATTTTGTGTGAAGTCGGCGGAGTTGGGAATAATCGTTGCCGAAAGTTTCATTCTAAAAATTCTATAACCTTCATTAAGCTTCGAGGTAAGCCCGTAGATATATCTAGTGACTAGAATGTTCGTATAGATCGTTTCTACGTTCATAAATGGTCATTTGGTTGAGTTTTGTGTTTGACATACTTGAAAAACCAAGAATCACAAACCTTGAAATTATTGTTAAAACTATGAATTAATGATACCAAAATGATCTATGAACCTTGGAGAACATTTCTATATAATTTAATTGAAGTTTGGTAACTAAAAATGGTATTTTCGAATTTGGACCCGAACGAAGAAGAAGATGAACAGTGATCGAAAAACACAGAGGATGGATCGATCCAGGGGGTTGGATCAATCCCCCGAGTGTGTTTTCTCTAGCTTGGATCGATTAGAGCACTAGATCGATCCCCTGAAATTTTGCTCAAAAAACATTTCCGAAAATGCTATTTTTGAGCTCTAAAATCCTATTTTTTATACCAATCAATTATGATTAATATAAAGTTGATTTTTTTGGAATAAAATGATGTTTTGACAACTAAAAGGACCTTACGTGATGCATGACAGTAAGTTAGGGTGTTAACACTCGAAGCTAGGCCGCTATTTGTTATTGAATATTGTGATGATTATTACTAATTGATGGTTATGATGATGATTATTGATTGATGATTATGATGATTAAACCTTGATGAATATTCTGATTAAAATGATAATTACGAATGATTAAATCATAATGAATATATTAAGGATTGTGAAAATAATATGTATTGTTGGGGGTATCTAGAATAACTCTAAGATATGTACCCATATTAATGTTGATTTGAAGGGTATCTAGAAGAACTCTAAGATATACCCATAGTGATGTTGATTTTGAAGGGTATCTAGAAGATCTTTAAGATATACCCATTCAAGTTAATTCTAATTGGAGATGGAAAAAAAATCTTGCCCCATAAGGGCACTCGGTATACCCATCACGCCCGTAGGCGTTAAGGAGCTTTTCACGCTCGGGGGGGCGTTAAACACTACCCCCTGCGGCGTTATGGGGGTTGCGTCAAACGAATGATGCTGGTCATTCCCCTCCCCCCTTAACGGCTCTAATAGCCGTTGAAGACCAAAAAAAAGAATTTTTTTATTATAAATTCAAACCCCCCCCTCCCAATCTCTTACACCTTCTTCACTCTTCTTTAATCTTCTTCAATTTCAAACTCCCCCCTCTCTTTTCAACATGAATCCTTCCGGCTCCGGCTTCTTTCCCGACAATCTCGCATCAAGCGACGCCGCGATGTGGTATTACCAAGAGTTGGGCGATCAACCGCCGATCTTCGAGACAGAACAATCGGGGTACATCGAGCGAGATTCGGTTCCGGAGACTTAACCGGAATCGACCGGGTCAAAAAAAAGTACACGCCGGAAAAGCCAAAAGCAAAAGGCACGATGACTGAGGCGGCACAGTCAATCAAAAAGTGGACGCCGGAGGAGGAGTGCTTATTGGCGCCGGCTTGGGTTGACGTCTCCGAGCATCCTATCATTGGTAAAAATTATATTTTTTCAAATATATTTATGTTTTTATTTATATAAAATTATATTTAATCGTGTCATAAAAAAATTGTGTTATACTTTTTTAAAGGTTCGGAGCAAACGAAGGATGCGATGTGGGATCGTATCGAGGAGAAGTTCTTCACGGCGATGAACAAGGACGACTCGTACCGTACCCGGGACCAACTCACTTCCAAATGGAGCCACATCAACCGTAAAGTCTGAAAGTTTATCGGAGGTTACGAGGAATGCTCCCGGTCTCGGAGGAGCGGGACGAATGACGCTGATGTTCTTCGCTTGCCACGACCCGGTATCAAGATGACGGGCACCAAGGCAAGGTGCCCATCAATCTTTGGAGGATTTTGAGCCATTCCCCGAAGTGGCAACAACTCAACAATCCCGACGGAGGATCGTTCCGGAAAAGATTCTCCGTCGATGCCGAGGTTGAGGTCGACGAGACTATCGGTTCGTCCGATCAAATCTCTCCCTTCAACGTTGCGGATTCCGATGACGAGGACCCCATTCCACGTCCGATCAGAAGAAAGAAGGCAAAATCCATTGCCTCGGGTTCGGGAGGGTCCGACTCTGTTTCCGTTTCTTCTCGCGACAAAATCGGCCGGGGAATGGTTGAACAACTTCGGGTGTTCAATCTCTGAGAAGAAGAGAGGTTGAAGCTAAAGGAGAAGGAGTTGAAGCTAAATAAGCAGAAGGACGAGATCAAAGTCATGGAAACCGACCTTTCTACGTTGTCGGGTTTCAGATGAATGATCTACGAGCAAAGAATAAGAGAGACCAAGGCAAAATATAATTTACCTTAGTTTTTTTTATTAATGTATCTTTTTTATTATTGTCACTTTTTTATTTAACGAATGTAATTTTTTAAATTTTAAATTATTGTCGTTTCAATTTCTTTAAATTTAAAAAATGTATTTTTTTATTATTCGTTTTTCAATATAATTAATTAATAAATTAATTACATTTTATTAATTTAATTTTAGAAGATGTATATTTAAAAATGTAAAAAATGAAGGTTTGAAGCCCCGGGGCTTCAAACCCATTTCCTGTGAATTTTGTGTAAGTTAAAGCTGACGTGGCAGAGAGAAAGTTTAAAGCCCCGGGACTTTAAACGTATTTCCAGTGCTCTAAGATCATTGGTTCATAAGGATTAAGAGTACTATGTATCAGGAATAGTGAAAAAAGAAACCGGATAATAATTAATAGAATTAAGCTAGGGGTACACAAACATGGGGTACCCCAAGTGTACACCAAAACCAACACAGACACACACAGACACAAAGTGTCTGTGTTGCACAGACATTTTGTGTCTATGTGTGTCTGTGTTGGCTTGGTGTGCACTTGGGGTACCCCATGTTAGTGTACGCGTAGCATTGCCCTAATTAATAACTAGTCCGTAACATGTGTTCGACAAACAATTGAGACGTTGCGTACTACAAGTCTACAATTCCTTTTTGGAAATATTGCGTAAAAATATCGGACCTTCACCAGTTTTTTATTATTTATAAGACGTATTCTAGTTTTTACTTTTTATACTATTTTATTTATAAATTGGTTAGATATAAAACTAAAAAATGTAAATCACATATTTAAAATTAAATAAAAAACTATAAAAAATAAGGGATAACAAAATTATTTTATTTTAAATGATAAACAAAAACACAGAAATTAAATAATAAAAGTTTTCATCCGTATAAGAGCGGTGTGTTGTCAATTTTTTTAATTGAGTGTATAATACAGTAATACACTGTACAGTACAACTGGTCCTTTCTTAATTAAGAAAGTTGTCAAAAGAAAAAAAAAAGAAGGTTTCTCCCTATCCCTCATTTTCTAGTTCACATTCATTTCACTATTTAGGCTCTCTTCCGTACGCCTGATCTGATTGAATCTGATCCGAATTTTTGAAGTTCTGATCTCATCTTATCTGATTGGGTCTGATCTGATCTGATTGGATCTGATCTGATCTGACTGGATCTGATCTGATCTGATTGGGTCTGATCTGATCTGATTGGGTCTGATCTGATCTGATTAGATCTGATATGATTGGATCTGATCTGATCTGACTAGATCTGGTGTAAATGAATTTAAATTTCATTTAAATTAAACTTAAAATTATTACAAAATTTAATAGTTTTAAAGTATTACAATTCATATATACATAAAAAAGTAAAATAAAAAATCGGCTAATCATTAATATCTTTAAAATTTTTTAAAATATTAAACATCTTTTCAATATCACAACTTTTTAAATTTTTGTGAAAACTAAAAAATCGGTATTAAAATAAACAAATATTAGAAAATATTGATGCTATTCTACAAAAATATCACATTGTATATGCATATTACATAATACTGGTAATATATTTCATGTTACAAATTAAAGATCATATAAAATTTTAAACACTAATATCACTTTCACCTCTATCAATTTTGTCATAAATTCACCCTTGTGTATATTATACCATCTTAAAGTTTAAAACTAAGTCTTTTTAAGTATAAAATATTTATAGTTTTGAAAACTAAGTTTTGTATAATTATTTTATAAACAAGTATTTTAAAATAAATCTTTTTAAAGTATGAAAAATATTATTTGCATTCGGTTAAAAAAAAAACATTGCTTCCATGCATCATTTCTATCCTACAAGCTAAACAATTATTTAAAATAATGGTTTGTAGTTGAAATATAATAATAATAATAATAATAATAATAATAATAATAATAATAATAATAATAATATAAAAACAATAATATTTAAAGTTATAACATTAATTATTTAATCGTTGAATCAAAAGTAATTATTATCTTTTATATTTTTTCTTGATTTGATATTATTGGATTTGATCTGGTCTGATCTGATCTGATCTGATTGGATCTGATCTGATCTGATTGGATCTGATCTGATCTGATTGAGTCTGATCTGATCTAATTGAGTTTGATCTGATCTGATTGGATCTTATCTGATCTGATTAGGTCTGATCTGATCTGATTTTAATAATAATAAGTAATAAGTAGAAAAAATAAGTCCTACGGAACGGACCCTTAATCACTTTGTTGAATCTTTTTTCACAAAAAGTTTATGACACTACTCCAACAAATTGAGTATTATACGTTAATATTCTCATCTAAAATACTTCATGTGTCTGTGAATGACAATGTCATTCTGGCCTTGTTTGGAAATGATATTTTCGATGAGATAAGCATTTAAAATAAAAATTTTAATGGTATAGATTAATTCAGAAAATACTAACGCTAAAAACTAGTATCAAATAATCTTTTAAAATAGTAACGCTAGTTTTTAATGCTAATGTCAAACGACTTCCAACAATTCACATAATTTTATGACATTACTCCGCCTCCCACTGTACATGCTCAATCACCAAGCACATAAATTCGTGTTATTAAGTAACTCCAAAATCTCAATCTTAAAAGGATGGAGACGGAGTCACTCTTGATCAAGTATTTAACTTTAATTTCAATAGATAAATTTGATGTAATTTTTTTAAAAAAGCAATGATGAATTTCTTAGTATTATTGACTCGATTATAACGGAGAACTTATCTTTATTAATCATCTTTTAATGGAGAAAAATTATAAAAAAATATTAATTTTAAAAATAATTATTTAAAATAAGAAACATTCAGAAGATTGAATTGGTGCATGGAGCAACGACTTTGATTATTAAAAATTAAAAAGTAAAAAAGATAAAAATAGGGGAAAAGTTCTAATTTTTTTTATTTTTTAAACCAACTTTTTTAAAATTTAAATCAATTTTTTTTTAAAATTTTAAATTAACATATTTTTCATAGAAAATATAGACTTTGTTTCTTTTTGAAGATCTGATTTGATCTGATTTTTTGAAGATTTGATCTAGTCTGATCTGATCTAATTTGATCAGATTTTTTGAAGATTTGATCTGGTCTGATCTGATCTAGTCTGGTCTGATCTGAAGTGGTCTAATCTCATATGATCTGATCTGGTATGGTCTGATCTCATCTAGTCTTATCTGATTATAATAAGAATAAGTAAAACTTTTAAGCATTTTCGAAGTCTTCAAAGAGCACTTATCCCATTTAGGTAAATTACCTTTTACGCATTTTCGAAGTCTGATCTGATTTTTCATTAATCATTTGAATATTTTATTAAAAAACTAGTTTTTTATAAATTTTTTTATTTAAAAAAAAGGTAATTTACCTAAATGGGATTAAAACATAATGAATTTCTCAATATAGAAGCATATGTTTTTATTTCCAATGTAGGACCACTGGTCATTATCGATTTTAGTCATTATTCAACTAAATGTCTAACATTACTTGGGCATTATTTTTCTCACTAGACATTACTAAGTCCTATTTAGGGAATAAAAATGTTTAAGTCCTACGTAAAAAAGACTTATGTTTTAGTCCGGCCTATTCAGTACAAATTTTACTTTAAAAAACGGGGACGCTACCCTCGAACTTTTGGTACTACTCTTGCCCCAGTCGCTCCAAATCCTGGATCCGCCACTGGTTAGAACCTAAAGAAAAGGGGTGTCTTTGTTCGAATTTATTTTTGTAGAAAAATAATAAAAATAGAGCAAAGAAGAAATCAAAAAATTGGTACAAGTGGAAAGATGGTCATCCTCGACCAAAACTAAGCAAAGCACAAAATTATCAAAATCCTCCGAACAAAAAGAAAGAAGCATACAACCCTTATCACCTCTTCGACTATAATGGCTACGTTCCATATTACTCAATCTAAAAAGAGAACGGCATAAACCAAGGTAAGTTCTTTGAGTCTTTTGAAATAAGATTTTTCTTGTATACTTATTATCATTTTTAAATTAAAAACTTATCTTATATGTGCTCGAATGTGTTTATATATCTTTTGTGTGCATTAGCTTTGGTTTGCATCCTAGTTAGTTGATACGTGTATTATACTTACGTACGAATTTTAAGCCTAAACTTATTACCTATATGCGTTTTTTCCGATTACCTAGCCTCAGCTCTCTCTCTAATCTCTATTGCTCATTTGGTCTATCACTCTATCAAACTCTCAGGCCCCCTCTCATCCATCGGCTCGTCCACTCTATCGATTGCAAGAGTTCCGGCAAACAAGAGCCACCGGCCCACCGCTGCAATTCCCGAATTCCAGACGGCGGTTCCTCTGCGAGTCTGCACCACAGTAGCTGCCACCCGACGGTAGTCCCTCTGACGTAGCCCCACCTGCCGAAGCCCGTAAGCCCCTATTCCCAAACATAATTTCATAATTTTTATCATTTAATTTCTTTTTTGATTTGAGTATGAGGTTTCAATTCTCAACTCTCAAGTGTATAGTTTCAAATTGCATCCTCCACTCAGTGTTTGGATGATTTCATAGTTCAAACTTCAAACTTAAATCCTAACATTGACAATGGTATGGATGATGCTGGACTTTCATATTTTTGTGAGACTTATATCAATGATGATGATGATGAAGTTTTTTTGCTGAATTTGGTATTTTAGAATAATTTTGTAGCTAGTGGAAGACTTTATACTTTATGGTATGGATTATGCTGAACTATTTTTAATTTCGAACATTTGCTCGATTAAGACTTTATTTGTTTTTAGCATGGAAATTGTATGAACGTGCTTTGCTTTTTTGGATTTATTTCAATTTAAAGCAAGAATGTTGTTTTTTATTCACTTTATTATTTTTTTGTGTGAATAAATATGTGCATATTATAAGACGTATTTTATATTTAGGAAACATTTAATACATGTACATATTTTATATAAGACGTTTAACAATTCTCAATAACGAAGTCAAAACACCAAACTAGCATAGAATATAAGTAGAAATAAATGTAAGGATATTATTTTATGTACCTATATTTAAAAGTCCAAATGCACTCACAAAATATGTTTAAAACCTTCTTATAATCATTTTCAAACATTCAAAAAATTTTAAACAAAATCGAAAAGAATTTGGCCAAAAATGAAAAAAACTACATCGTGGTCTAGGACACCCCTACTGTCTGCCAGGGACCCCCTAGCAGAAAGGGTACTGTTAGGAAAGCAACCGTCAGAGAATATTTTCCTGAGAACGTACCTAGCTACCATACAATTAGTCCGGGAGCCTGGTACCGTTACTCCAGGACCCCTACCGTTAAGGCGACACCTAAGTATCGTTTCTACGGGCATTTTTTTCTTCAAAATTATTGATTTCCTTTTAAACTACCTTTAAATACCTTTTGTAACAACCCGAAAACCGGCTTAGTAGTTAGCCGTATTTTAATAAAAATAAATATTAAATTTATTTACTCAAAAAATGAAGAATTTGTAAAGTTGTCCGTTTTAAATAAAAAAATAGATTTTCGCGTAGGTCTCATAAAATAGTGATCAACGGTATATAGTTTGAAAAATTTGGACTTACGTGTAAAACATGGTGAGTAAAATAATATAAAGATTTTATTAATACTTCCTAAAATCTAAATCCTAAAGCTACCCGAAGTCAGAATCCCCCCCCCCCCCTTTTTATATATACATCTGCGGACGGCTTCACCAAAGGGGAAAAGAAAAAGAACAGAAGAAAAAAACGGAAAAGAAAGAATGGAACAGGAACGGAACAGAGAGGCTGCGACGCCGCTGCTTCAATCACCGGAAATAGAACTGCCTCTGGAACACCACTATCCGTTGCCGCCGTTCTTCGTGTTCGTTGTTTGGTTTGTTTGGTTTGTCTAATTTGTCAATTAGTCGAGGTGAGTACGTGGACATCTAACACTAGATTTCGTATATGGATTTGAAATTCACGTCTGTAGTTTCGTATGATTGAATTATGTGGTTTATTTTTATATATTTGAATTATGATTTATTTATATTATATGATATTATTAGAATTGATTGAACGAGGACGACCAAGTACGTTCTCTTCTAATTTGTGTGATTTGCATGATGATCTATTTAGATATTTTTATTCTCTTGATTTATTGTGGATATAATGTGATATGCCTTGTACGTATAAAGTAAATTGAGTTTGCTGATAGCTTGGATCTGGATAATTAATGTTAATGACGTAGGTTACCTAGGAGAACACGGTCTACTTTGTGAGAATTGAGATTGTAAACTGACAATAGGTTGTAGAGCCTTGTGGACTTAGCGTCCAGTGGCATTCGGGTAAAGATGTGCGCACATGGAATCTGGGATCTGATCCGTAAGATTGGAGGTTCCACCCAAGCGGCGCCGTAGGTACCGGGTTAACCAGAATCATGGCCGTAGGTAGTGGTTCTAATGTAATAGAATAGACTTGAGTCATGGCCGTAGGTAATAGCTCTAAGTCCTAAGATAAGAATGTGGATAATGAGGATTGGACTTAGACTAGAATAGGTTATGAGCTAGTGTTGGATATAAGCTGTGGTAATGACTTGAATAATGTGACTGTGACATGTGCAGGTGGAGAACCAAGGTAAGTGACAGAAAGTGTGTTATTATAACGTAGTTGTTTTACCTGTTAAATGTTACTCCCTCCGTTCCACAAAACTCTTCCCCTTTCGTTTTTTTTGAATTCCCTAAAACACTTCCACTTTCTATTAAAAAACCACTTTTACCCTTACTTTTTCATACCCTACCTATCACATCAAACTTTTTCCCTAATAACCAAACTATCACATCTTACTTTTACCTATCACATCAAGGGCAAAATTGGAAAGTCAACCAAAATTACACTTTCCTTATTTTTGCCAAAAGTCAAAAGTGGAAGGGTTTAAAGGAACGGAGGGAGTATGTGATATTATTACTGTTGAATTGTGTGCATGATATTGTATGAAGTTATGAGCTAGTGGGTTCGTCTATGTGCACAGTCGAAACGTTAGATATTTCACACTTAGCTTCAATGCTGAGCGTGTAGCTCTTTTTCATATTTGCTACACATAGGTAACATGAATGCTGAATAAGGAAGTAGTTCTAGAAGGCAGCGAGGGCAGAGAGGTGGATGGGTGCTGGCTGGAGGAGTTATCTAGTTTAATTATTGCATTTAAATTTATTATGCTTTTAAGGGCAAGAACCCAAGTTGTATTTTGATTTAACTATTAAAGGCTTCTGCACCGTTTTATAATACTCCGATGGATATTTAAGTGTTGTTTTGAATTAAATGTTTTAAGTTGTTTGAAAATTATTGTGTTTGATGCCGATTTAGTAGCAACCCGATTCGATAACTCGTTGGTTCAGGTTACGGAGGTTGGGGTGTTACACCTTTACTACTCCAAATGGCCATAAACGATCATACCTTTACTCTTTTATTCGTAACTATTTTTTTAGGAAAGCACATTACCTCTCCTTTTTCTACTTATTACTTTTTATTTCTCTCGTCTGACACCGAAATAGAACATCCGGAAGCATCAAACTCCACACTTATTTAGAATATGGCAATTAAAATGATTGAAAAGTTTGAAAAATATTGGGGAAAAATTAATGGCACTTTAGCTGTTGTATCTTTGTTGAATCCCAGAAAAAAGATGGAGCATGTAAGGTTTTATTTTTAGAGGCTTTATCGAGAGCATGCTGACTCAGAGTGTATTGAAAAAAATGTTGGAGAATTTAATTAAGGACTATGAGAAGACTGAAGAGGGACTCTACAATGAGAAGTGAAGATAATTCTTTTTCTTCCAATTTGGATGATGTGTCATGAGATATTCCTGAGATGGATGATATAGAGTGGGAAAGACATGTTTCTATGATGCCAAAAAAGAAATGTCCAAGATCGGAGGTGGATCTTTATTTGGATGATGATGTGATGATAGTCGATCCAAAAAAGTTTGATATTTTGGTTTATTGGAGTGTTGTAGGGAAACAGTAGCCTACCCTTTCAAGGGTCGCTAAAGATATTTTAGCTATTCCTATTACTTTAGTGGCTTCAAAAGTGCTTTTAGTGCGAGTGGTAGAATAATTAGTCCAAGTCGAAGTCAGTTACTTCCCAAGACGGCGGAAACATTAATGTGTCTTGAAAGGTAGAGAGTAATGGAATTCCAAGGTAAAGTACATAACTAAGTATTTTATTTTTTCAAGATAATACACATTCATGACTTACCTTGTGGGCAATAATAAGGATGATGTTTTAGCATGTTCGAGCGTTTTGTACGGTGAAGATGTGGAAGAAGAAAAGAACAATGATGAGGTAAAAGTATTGCTAGATAAATAAGATGAATACCTTTTTATTCCATATCCATTCTAAATTTAATATCATAGTATTTCAGGATGAAGATGTTGACAGTGAAGATAATGAAATATGATCTTTAATGCATGATTTTGTACGCGGTACTTTGTATTCCCTTATGAATTTTTTAATTTTGGTGATAAATCATAACAATGTTTCCCATATTCTGTCTAGTAGCAGTGTGATACTGGTATTTTATTCAATATTTTGTAACGGTGATACTGGTATTTCGTTTCATTCCATAACAATGTTGCGGTGATACTTGTATTTCATTCCATATTTGGTCTTTAGAATAACGATACATTAACAATTTCAGACTTGGTTTAAAAGTGTTAAGTCCTTGTCAGATTCGGGCTTTGGGTTGTTGGTTCAGGTTTTGAAAGTCGGGTTCGGGTTTCGAATTTAAGTCGGGTTCGGGTTTCGAATTTTAATCTCGAGTTCGGGTGAAAAATCAAACCCGACTGTTCGTGTATGGGAAAAAAGATACCCAAATTTTTTTTGGGTCAGGTTCGGGTATAATATTTTCTGATCCGAACACGATCCATTGCCATCCCTGTATTTGAGAATGAACATTACATTATTTCAGAAGGAACACTACATTATTCGTAAATAAAAATTATAACTGTGATGAATAAATATGTTAAAATAAAGACTGTTGTTTGAGAATGATTACTACATTGATTAAAAAAGAACATCACGTTATTTTAAAAAATGAATACTTATACTTTGTGTGAAAATAAGTACCCCTTTACTCCAAAATGTACAGCCGGTGGTACAATATACGGATACTTTTCTATCACAATTTTGACCACATATTCTTTGCTGGGAGGAGAGGCCACAAATGTTTTTGGGTTTCCACTTTTTCCCCACCACTAAGTTCCAATCAACTTGTGAGCATTCTTTTGCAGTGCCCCAAACAGTTTAAAAAGTGAGAATTGTGGCAGTAAATAAAAAAAAAGTGGGCAAAGAGGAGCCAAAGAAAGAAAGAACAGCCGTCCATCACATCTTTCGATACCTTTCTCTTCTTTTCATAAACTCTCTCCCTCTTCCCCGCAGACCCTTTAACTGCATTTTAAAGCATACCAATGACCGATAGACGAAACATTTCCTCCCTTTATCCCCAACAAATTTCACCCAAAATCTTACATGCTTTAATTATATACTGAAATGTAAAAAAAACAATTGTTCACCTTTTCCGTATGAACTGTACAAAAATTCATTATTCATTACTCGAATCATTCTGGGAATTAATCTAATCACTCATGATCCATCCATCCATCCCTATACAATTTTTTTTCAAACCTCTTCAATCGCTAAAAAAATTGCTAAAAATGAACGACTCATGACCAAATCTTTCCATAAGCCCCTTGTGCCTGGAATTTTACATGTACAAGTAACTTGCATCAATGGCTGATGAACAAAATTTAGCCTCGAGTCAACTCCGCGGCAGCGTAGATAAATTTAGTTCGACCATTGTTCGTAGTCTCCTACCTATCTTCGACAAAGATTCTCCCAATAAAATCCCGAAACCTTCGCGAATACAACTTTGGTTCAACAGCCGAGATCGAGGCAGGGTCCGCTTGCAACGATTTGTATGCATGCTCCAATTTCTTGGTGATGTCGTAGTCTTGAAGAATGTCAATGATCCCAAAGTAAAGGATGGCATCACTGGTTTCGCCACGGTGCGAAGGTGGCAAACTATAGAACCCACCACCTGGGGAGTACTGATCGAAATCACTTCTTCGAGCTAGTCGCTCCACTCTAGCAGGCATGTTTGCCCCTAAGCAAATCGAGGTTTTACTGGTAAAATGAATGTCCAAATATAAGGGGAAAACCAAATCAATCTTCCTCAAATTCACAAATGACAATTTTAAAAAAAAAAATACTAATAAATGATGACGGAAAGAAAAGGAAGACGTCGCGTATGATTAGATCATACAGAGGGAAGAGAGAAAAAAAGAGGGATGAAACCATACCGGCCAGCGACAATCTTATCCATGGTCTGGAGCTCAGCTTCTAAGAGTCTACACCCCCGCATATACTTTTCATTTTGGTATGAATCGCTCTTCCCTGAAATGAATGAAATATGCATTTGAAAACCAATGTGGCTCATTTTTCATTGAAGGCTATTAATTCTATTACAATGTAATGTCTACTCATACATACTTTCTTACCTACTAAAGAATAAAAAGTCACTGCTCCCACTGGGATTCGAAGCTGTGACTTCCTATATGGGAGAGTCACAGCTATGCCGCTATAAATAATAAAGAAAAGATATGGGTTGGAAGAGTACCTGTTCGCAAGAGGAAGGGAGACAACCCCATTTTGTCCATGGTATTATCGTCTTCTCGGAAATGAATGCCAACAAGAAGACTGTAATCCATTATTCTCTCCGATACCAAAAATTCGCAATCCCGGTCAATTTGTCTGTTGTAGAAAACCCAACAAGTTAGACCGATGGAACAACAGCCAAAACAAAAGGTGTGGGTGACTGAACAAGTTGGATACTAACTTGATTAGTTCTTGATACCAGGTTTGTTGGAGGCGAAAGACATAGTTGAGGTCAAGATCTTTAAGAGTAGTGGTTTCGTCAATATCTGCCTCAGCTTTACATGTCGAGCGACCATGAGAAGACCCTTTAAGGTCAAACCTCCTGTGAATTCGGTATTCCGAGCAGAATAAATTACCCATCACAATAAACCGCGTCTAAATACATACAAAATTAAGAGAAACCAATTAGTGTGGTAGACTACATAGAGAATGAGTCAAAGAGTTACAAACTTGATCACACACAGATTACTTACCTTTACACCCCCAACGGGTTTGACACAATGAACACCATAGAATTTTGTTACAAGGGAATTTTCGTATAGACAGACGTGACGATAGTAGCTTTGTAGCATCCTAAGAAGCACCTGAAGAACCAAGTTTTGAAAGTCCAGTCTCCAATTTAGTTGGAATGTCTTTTCGGAATCACAAGTCAAAATAAGATCAGAGAAGTACAATTAAACACAATTTCACCTTGACTTCCGATTTTTTCACAGTTTTGATCATAAATCGGTCATCTTGTGTCAAATAAAAGAAACTTCCACTCTTCCCCGGAGATGAAAGCTCTCGCAGAGCATCATTTCCGCATATGGCCATCAAATAATCAGCAGTGTCCACCCGAAACTTCCCCCTCAGATGCCTGGAATATATCCCCAAAAAACAAAAACAAATCACAGTTTCAGTATTGTTCATGGATTGACTTGACCGCCTACTTCAAATCATAATTTCTCTAAAACTTAAATGAGTTTGGTCAATAAACACCTAAACACCATTGGGCAATAATCTTTCCACCAGAACTCTCCAGATTGATGAGGAGGGGTAAGTTTGGACCCCTGAGGAGGAAACCTAGTCCAGAACTTCTCCTTGGGATCAAAATCACTGGGCTTAAGATCTCCAGCCAATGCAGAAACTCGCTTTCCGGCAGAATACCTAAAGCAAACATCATCATTGATTCAGCTTCAATACAAAAACAAGAAAATAAAAGGCAATGACCCTTAAGAAAACACTCACCAAAACAGAAATATTACCTTATCCCCACCTGGAGATTGAGCATCAACCCATAATTCTTGTGCCCTTTCGAAATGGTCTGCCCCGGCTTCTTCACATCTCCATTGAAGCAACAAGGGGTGGTTCTGAAAGGCTGGGTAGCATTCGGTGATTCAATCAAGGAATTCTCAGCTGTATCAACTATGTCACAGGTTATATCCCCAGCCTCACCGTCCGACTCCCAGATGCAAATCCTGGAAAAATTCTTCTGGGCAGCTTGGTCTGCATCCAATGAACTCCTCTTTTTCGTCATTCCCACAACAATGGCTCCACACTTCTCATCCGACATTAATGAAGACACAGCCAGCTTGGGTCCAAATGATCCATCTCCCTTGAAAGTAAACCCCATAGGATCCTTAATTTCTCTGGAAGTAGCACCGGTATTGTGAGCCTGGTAGTAAGTGCCATTCAAGACTTGCCTGACAGGAAGCTGACTCCTGTCTTTGCTGCTGCTGCTGCTGCTCCAGCAGCCAATGTAACAGCTGCCGTCTGGCCAAGTGAAAACGCCGTGGCCTTTGGGCACCCCATTCTCCCAATTCCCATCATATCGGTTCCCGTTTGCCCAAATCAAAACGCCCCTCCCGTGAATCATCCCACTCTTCCATTCGCCAACATACTTGTTCCCGTTCTTCCACGCATACCTCCCTTGCCCGTCCTGCAAATTTCTCTTCCAGTGTCCTTCATAGTAATCTCCATTGCTGTAGTGTTTCTGCCCAAACCCGTGTTTCCGATCCGCGGACCAGGAGCCTCTGTATGTATCCCCATCCGAGCCTATGAATGTGCCCCGGCCTTCCATCCGGCCAGACTTGAATTCCCCTTGGAAGGTGGCTCCGGACGGCCAGGAAAACTTTCCCTTCCCGGAGGCCTTCCCTCGCTTCCACTCCCCTTCGTACATACAGCCATCGGCCCAGAGATACTTCCCGGATCCGTGAGGGGCGTTACCCGAGAAGTCCCCCATATACAGATCCCCGTTCGGGAGTTGCTTTTCCACTACAGCGGAAGCGCCGACGGCGGGAACGTTGATGGCACACGTCGGCGTGACTCTGCGGGTCGCTGCCTGAGATTTGCTCCGGGGAATAACAATAACAGAACACGGCGGAGTACAGAAGGTGGTCGGATTGGTGCTAACTGCCGGAAAAATCCCACTCTCCACCTCCTCATCAGCACCGTCCTTCTCCGCAGGGGGTACTTCATCCGGCGCGAACATCATCTACTCCAAAAGAAAAACGAACAGTACTCAATAAAAGACGCCGCAGAACTGGTGGTAGTTTGCAGCGGCGGAGAAAGCAGCGGCGATATCTCAACAATCGCTGGAAACGGAAATATGATTCGGGCGATGAACCAGTTTCACCTCCGGGAACATTTCCGGCGACCCTTTGACTGTCCTTCCAATATCAGCAAACCAAATCGAGCTGACAAATATAGATATAGATAGAAGGATGAATGAAAATAGGAAGGACAGGAACAGAGAGGTCACAGTAAAGAACGGAGAGAGAAAGGCATCGGAAGCAGAGGAGTCGGGTAGAGCGAGAAAATCGGGTAAAAGCATAAAATGTATAGTTGTTGAGAGAGAGAGAGAGAGGGAATAGAATTGACAACTCGTTTTGTCACAGACGGGAGGGAGAAAGAGAGAGTTATTGTCGTTTAGAATTCCTATTACTTTCCCATACTTTACGCAAATTCCACTTCAGTCCCCTGCCACACAGAATTTTGAAAAATGCTAGGGCTACACCAAAGTGTACCCCATTTGCCCCCCACCCCTTCCTCCACCACATAAATAGGCAAGTATTTTTAAAAAAATTAAATAAATAAAAAGATGGTAAAAATGGGTGGTGGAGAAGGGGGTGGGGACAAATGGGGTACACCATTTGGTGTACCCCTAGCATTGCTTCAGAATTTTTGTTCGCACGAAAAAAAAGAAGGGAAATACTGGAGTTTGTCATCCGTTTGCTTTTTTTGAATTTCTGATCTAATTTAATTTGTTCTTATCTGATTGGGTGTAATTGGATGGGATCAAATCTAGTCTGATCTGATCTAATATAAATTTGATTAAAATTAAAATTATTATTACTATTATAGTTATAATAATAGTAATAAGAATAGTTATAATAATAATAAATCATCAATGTTCAAATGACATTGAACCTTGATGTCATGAGATGACCTGGGGGCGCTCTGGTGCCCCGTTCATAAAATTGACGATTCCTACCCCCCTAACCCTCCCGATAAACCCCCCACCCGGCCCCGACCCGAACACAACCCCCACCCCTTCAATTGCACCCCACCTGGCCCCGACCCGAACACAACCCCCAACCCCCCGATACACTCGTACTATGTACCTTGAATTTTATTCAGAATTATCCAAAGCGGAGAGGTACAGGTGCATCAAACTAAGTGATTTTGTTGGTCCTGATGAGGAGTACATTGTGCGACATGTGACTGATCCAAAGGAGTATTACACCGTGAACATAAGTGTAATATCTGTTGAGCATGGCTTAGTTCATAATGTCGGTTGCTCATGCGGTCTCTTTGAGTGGAACGGTTTGTTGTGTCGCCACATTATAAAGTTATTTAATTGCTTTACTGTGGTTCGCATTCCGGACAAGTATATTTTGAAACGATGGTGTAAAGATGTTAGTCGGCCTTTAGATGTGTTTGCAAATGTAAGTGCAGAAGAGAAAGGAGAGGTGGTCAAAAGGGTGTTACATTTAAACCATTATGCCCAACAAATTGCAAGTTTGGCAAGCAAGGACGATGACACATATCAATTGCAAGGTATGCAACCATTTCAATTAGTGTAAAAATTCTGAAACCAAACTTACTCACGTTGGCTTCTTTAATTTATTTATAGAAGCAGAATGTTGAGCCCATTGTCCAAGCTTTCCCAGGAGAACAAGATGGAGTACCTTCAGCATTGTAGTTGCTGGAATTTCAAAGGAGTTGTCATTATTTATTCTTATGTATTTCATGTAATTTCAGGATTTCAATGTGTTGTTATTTTCTAAGATTATTAAATTTGAAACTTGTTTAATGTGAGACAACATTTTCAATGTTTATTCACTTAGACATCTTTTTTTTATAGAATGGTATTGTGTGATAAAAAATTTTTTTGTTCCTTTTCCCTTTCATTAATAGCTTTGAGGCAGTGTTATCTGTTATTGAGATATTTCTTTTCAACAATGGGGAATCAATTGTTTTATTGCAGTTAATACAAATTTTTCCATTATAATACAGCTCACGCTTTAATCCAAAAGAAATTTCTGACATGCGTTTATGCTTCATGAAACACAAATAGCAAGAAATTTAATTTATACAAAAACACCTTCAATTGAGGATGGAATTCAAAACATTTTAGAGGCCAAACAAGGAAAAAACACCAGTTTCATAATTCCATACAGATGGTGCTACTGATACATCTAACTGCATTTGTTTCAATGAACAAGATTTTGGTACAACAACAATCCCACCAAAAACAGAATACAAATATGCAAAAAAACTTCTCGTTTCTCATATTTTTTTATTCTTGACTCCAATACCACGTTCTTTGCATGTACCTCTCGTTCACGGACGGTGGCATCTATTACTTCTCTTTGTAAGTGCAGAAGAAGTCCTTGAAAGTCACTTGTACTCTCCCGGGTAGTCGGAGTGACTGTCTCCTTGCTACTCACGGTGGTAGTAGGTTCACATTTCTTGTGTAGCCATTCAAAGAACGAACAATTAGATACATACCCCTCGTGGGCAATGTTCGCAATTTTGGGCACCCATAGAATTTGTCTCCAAATGAATTTTCTTGCCGTGAGACTCGTAGTGTTGCAGCATGTCCACAATGACAAATATGTATTGAGCTTAATGAGTGCGCTTCAGAGGTAACCTCAATACTCATATTCTTGCCACCAATTAAGTATACCTAAAAAAGCTTCATAGAGTTCATCCAAATGCAATACGAAAAAAGAAAAACAGATCTAAAATGATTAAACAAAGCCATAAAGCCGCAAAGCCAGACAGCGGATAAAATGTAACAACTAAAATCGCAGGTGTAAAAAAAATCACCAAACAGTGAGTAGAAAAATAAAAATAAAACAAATCAGAAAAAAGCCAAAACAATTCGCATCTCAAATTTTCATTGTAAGCACTTGGGTTTTCTAGAATTAAGATCTAAACAAAAAAACAAAAAAGTAATATCTAAACCAATCACCAAAAAACGTGAATTAGAAGGGGGGAAACTGAAATCTACTAGTATTTGAGGAAGAAGAGACTGAGGAATTTGGGGGAGAAATTAGAATTTACCAGTTTTTAGAGTGGACCGACCTTCAATTGAAGGTGAAGAGACTCTGACAGTGAGCCATCGTCTTCGTCGAGATAGAGAGAGGCTTGCGTCGCGATGGTGAGTGGATTTCGTTTCTTTGTTTACCCGTGAGCCATCGTCGACATCGAGAGATGGTAGCGTAGAGAGAGCGACAGTGGAATGGAGCGCCGTTAACTGATAGAGTTGTAAGGTTAATAGATCTAAAATAAAAAAATGCATCTCAACCATTCATTTAAATCATCTTTTAATCCAAGGGCTCAGAATGGATATGTCATACCATGACATATAATGTGAATGTCAGTTGAACGGCACCGATAAATTAATAATACATACACATTCACTATTAGTCCACAACAATGTACTATCCCCATTGTCAATTTCAAGTCATCCAACACAAAAAAAAGACCTAAATGAAGACAAAACAATGACAAAGAGGAGCATGAGAGTAAAGTGTACACCTCATGATCATCAACAGCAACAACAAAATGTTTGGTGACTTCCGACTCTCTGACTACTACGAAAGATTGAAGGGCGTAACTTGATCGTAAGGCTAATGCCGGTGTATTTACTAAAAATAATACGGGTGTATCAAAAAACGGTCCGGTCTGGGTCCAATACAATTTCAAAATGGGGAACCGGACCGACCCTAAAATCTATAAGGACCGGACCGATCCGTACCGTTATAAATTTTTTAAAAGAGGACCTGCCCCTAACCCGGACCGAACCTGGCGGTTCAGTTCCGACTCCCGGTTCCTTGACCCATTTGCCCACCCCTAAACAGAACGTTCCTTAATAGTGTGGGATGTTTTTGGGTGCTTATTGACTAAATATTCTTTTCTTAGAGTAAAATGTTTTAAATAGAGGTAATTCATTAGGGAATATTTTTAAGGGATGATGGACAATTTTATAAATAATTTGGTCAAAATCGAATGAAGAAAAGATTGGCTTAAAAATAAGTATGTATGACCTACTTTTTTTTTAATTTATAAGTACAGAGAAATGCATCATCATTTAAATTATAAGTGAAGAACGACTTATTAGCAGTTCTGACTAGTTTAAAAACACATACAAACATTTGCTAATTGCCTGACGGTACTAGGATAGAACCAGTTTCAAGCCGATTCTCAATCCAATTTCCGATACGAAACAGTTTTTTAATTTTATTCAAACTAATTTAACATTCTAAAAAATATTTTCTTGGAAAAAAATCAAAAAATTAAAGACTATAAACTAAAGTAATGAAGTAATCAAATTATTAAAAATTTCAATATATTAAAATTAAAGACTCAAGACTCTAGTCACATTTTACATATTATACTTTAAATTTAACTAGAACATTACATAAGTCTAGTAAAAAACAACATTACATAAGTAATTAAGTTAATAATATTTAATAATTCAATTCCAATATTCGTTGCAATTTCCGTTTCTCTCGGGGTTTTAGCTTTCATGAAGTGTTGTTCATTTAGGGTGTAACTTGCTTCTTGCATTCGACATCAGTCTAATAAGCAAACAAGTATCTCGAGCAATTTGCCACATAGGTTGTACGATAGTTGCTCAATGTGTTTCTACCAAACTAAACTATCTTAGAAAGTATGGCCAATGCTAAATGGGGTGAATAGCATTGTAAAAAATGATTAAAAAATTTCGCAAAGATAGTAAATTTGTTAAAAGCGTAGGAGCGAAAATAAGGCAGTGAAGAAAAGAGTGTAAAGTAAAGAGAGGAAGAGCGCACAGATGTATATTACTTCACTACAACTTGTGGCTAGTCTAGTCCCCGAGAGTCTCACGAGATTTCCATTACCTCGTTTAGCTTAGGGGTGTTTAACAAATAGTTAGAACTTGAGTCACACAAGCCTCAGCGAACAACCAAACTAATGCACCCTTCCTTTGAACAGCCAAGAAAACAATGCAACCCTCCTTGAAGTGTAATAATACAAAGCACTCAACAATAATAATTCTCTCAAAGAATAGAATATGAGTAGACTTGCTTAAATACAAGAGGATATACAAACTAAGTTGAGGTTTTTACCAATGCAAATGCAAATGATGCAATTACTCCTAGGCAATAACATCGGTTATGAAACAACCGATGCAAAAGGTCTTCATTAGGGGTGGGCGTGAAATCCGTTCCCATTGGACCGTTCTGAAAAATCCTGGATCCGTTTTGTAATTGTACCGATATATTGGGACACATTTTTTTTGTCCCGAACCCGTTCCGTCCCAATATCAAATGGGACATGAGCGGGACAACTTAAATTTATATCGATCCGTCCCGTTTGTCCCATTTCATCTACTCTACTAATATATAATACTAATTCTAGTCCAAAATCCAAACACACTCATTCTTAAATTAATTAGTTATTTAATTAAATTAACTTCATGAGCTTGGAATTTATTTGGACCCATTTCACTCATTGTTTTTTGTTGGATGGCTAGATGTTTCTTTTTTTTGAATGAAATTTCACCCTCTTCCCCTTTTTATATTTGCGATTAGGACAAAGTAGGACGACCCGAATCCGTCCCGTTTTATTCCGATCCCGAATTTTATGGGACAAACCGGGATAAGATTGTAATCCGAACCGTTCCAGACCGTTTATATATAACGGGACAAGACGTGGGACAATCTAAAATCCGGACCGTCCCAATCCGTGCCCACCCCTAGTCTTCATTAGCGCCCCTAAGTGAAGGGCTTTAGCATCGGTTGATTTGAAATAACCGCTGCCAAAGCCTAACTTTTTTTAAAAACATAGTGCTTTGGGATCAGTTGTTCTGAAAGAACTGATGACAAAGCCTTTTTTTTAAATAAGGGCTTTGGCATCGGTTGTTTCGAAACAACCGATGCCAAAACCCTTACTTTTAAATAATATGGGGCTTTGGCATCTGTTATTTTGAAACAACCGATGCCAAAGCCCTTACTTTTTTAAAAAAACTTTGGCATCGGTTATTTCGTAACAACTGATGCCAAAGCCCCATTTTTTTTAAAAAATGGAAATTCTAAAATAAGGAATTCACAAAACATTTAGATAGAATACTAAATAAGGACTTCAATGGCATACAAGCGAACATACAAGAAGTGTCCCAAACAAGTTGAGTGTATTAAATTAAGTTAAATGAACAAATAAAGTCAAAATTTTTGCTATATGACATGCTTTTCAATAGATACTAAATATAATAGTTCTTCCTTTGTGAAACATGACTCTCTTTTTGGCTATAGGTAGGAATTCTTTACGTTATAGTTGTTACAAAGTTAAGGTACAATTCTGCCTTTCCCTTTGCGACTTGTGAGTTTTGGCAGCAGGGATTGATCTTAATTATCTAAAAGGACACACCTTTCATCAGCCCAGTAGGAAGATTGATCAATAGATGGAAGTACAAGGGTCGCCTTCATGATTTTAGCTACATCAACCATATCACAAATCTGCATTTCCTCCACAACAAAACAATTGACGACATGTTGTTAGTCCGTCTCAGTAAACGTATAAAACAATCCGATCGCACCGTTGGATTCGTTCCGTCAAATCCTACACAACGGTATAACTTTTAATATTTATTGACAAATATTTTAAATAAACTTCGGGTTCGTCTCAATAATTAATTAATTATAATTAATTAATTAATTATGATAGGCCGGGTTTTGGGGCGTTACATTCTCTCTTCAACAAAAGCTTATGTCCAAAAGAAAATTTCCAAGGACCAATCCTCACGCTCCTTCATTCAAGTTGAAGCCAGCAAACGAAAGGTTAATATAATCCCTTCAACGGATAGATTAAATCATCCAGCCACCTATATATAGCTCCTACGGAAGATTAAAGAATACACACCATCTACAACCAATCACAGTTAACTAAGAGTGAAACATCCTCAAACGCTTGACAAAGAGAGAATTCAAAAACTCCTTATCTAGAAGCAAACTTCTCCTTCTTCCAAAGAGCTATAAGTGAAAATACTTGAAGGTTTCCTTGCCTCAAGTACAACACCGAGTTGAAGGATATTTTTAATCAAACATCTTGATTAAAGCGGGGCACGTTAGTTTTCCTACAAACTGATCTTGCAAGTCCTATTGTTCGGATCTTGCAATTGTTGAAGAAGCTTGACATTCGAAGGAACAACAAATCCAGCACAAGTGAAGTAGCAACATTTGCCTTGCGAAGATATACCGTGCTTTCACTATTGTAAATATTGGTTCACCTTCAACAACCAATTACCTAGTGGATTCTGAGGACGTAGAAGGATTATCCCACCTTCAAACCTCGTTAAAGTTTGTGTGTCTATCTCTCTCTAATTTTTTATGTGATTATATTAAACTGTGAAACTAACTGATCCATATTGGATTACTACTCCAATATTCCACCAACTTCCGCACACTTAATCTAAGAATTTTATATTAACAACTTGTTAGACACAATTTTATTATGTGGCCTGAGTTATCATTTATCTAATTAATTGATCATTGACCTAATAAATACCCTACGTACTTAATTGGTAATTATTCGATGGACGTAATTACCCTTATGACCTAATTAGGGTTTCCCCTTGGGTGTATATATATAGAGGTCATTAGGCAGAGATCAACACACCAATCTTACGCCTCCTCTCTGCCTCTCTATTCTCGTGAGTCTCGCCCTCACCTTAGCCATCATAACGATACACCCTAAACGGGAACTCGATCTGCGTGAGAATCATGGCCTCATCCCTAACAACGTTTACAGGATTATCAGGTACACATGATTAAATCCCTAATTTATATTTTATGTTTAAGAATTGATCAACATGTGGTATCGGAGCTAAATGTTGATTAATCAATTCTTTTGTTTCCCAAGAAAAAAAACTGGAATTAAAATCAAAATCAGATATTTTTTTCATGGATTGAGAATCGGATTGGATTTTTTTTTCTTTTTCTTCCTAAACCTAACGAAACTGTGATGAGGGTAGATCTTGTTTCCACATTAAAAGCAGTCAGTTTTCTAAATTGACTCTTAAAAACTAATTGGCTTATGTTTCCGATTATGAGTAAGCATCAGTTTGGTAAATTGATTGTGGAGTTCCACCTAATTTTCTTGCAAATTCGATAGTGCTCTAATTCTTCTTGGTGTTTAAATTTGTAATCCATACGTTCAAAAAAAAATATTGTTTTGTGTTTTGATTCCAGTAACTATGAATCTAAATAAATTTTTCATGTTCTTCATCCTTATTTTGATGAAATCATCTTATTTTGGTATTTGATTTGGAATATAATTGTGTTTTCTTAAATTATATGGCATATCTCACTTTTGCATAATATATTCTATTTCCTTATTTATTAATTTATTTTACTCAGAATAGCAAAACTAAGTAAGAAATATGCTAAAATACCATAAAAAATTTAAAATGTTTACTTGTTGGAAAATCTCTTGCCTTATATGCCTTTTGACTTTCTAATTAAATTAATCTTAATGGGTCCCCAATTTTTTTCGTAGCCCCGCACCGAACCGCTTTAATTTTTGCGGTTAATTAATTATTAACATTAAATTTATAAATCATTTGACTAATCTTAAATAAAATTTATTTTATGATTAGTTAAATTGATTTATTTTGCTTGACTTGAATAATACCTTAGAATACACTTCTGCCCAAAGGTGATGTGTAACATTTGTAAAATTTATTTCAAGTCTTATTAAGCATTGTCATTTAGTGCATATCCTTAAATAGATATTTGCATGACACTCACCTTAAAATACATAATTTTTCACTTCTGTCCAAAGATGATGTAACGCCTCGAAACCCGGCTTAATATTTTATTTAATTTATAAAATTAATTAATTATTAGGCCGGTCAACACGAGGGTTATTTTCTAACTTGCCTTAATTAATTTGGGGTTAATCCTATCTTGTAGAGCTCGCTGTTCTGAACTCAATCGCGCAAACAGATCGTAAATCGGGCTTATTGGGTCCAAGATACGGTTGACGAATCAGATGATTGGAGTTAAACTTATCCAAATTGGTTAAGTATTTAATTATATATTAAACTAGCTTGGGAGTTACAGACACGCACAAAACCTCTCCTTCTTCCCTGCGTCCGTTTCCTCCGCCGTTTTGCTCGTTCCCTCTGCACGCTGCACCGACGACGAGATGCGACCAGGAATCCGACACTATTCCGGTTCGCGTGCGCCAGGCCGACGAGAAGCAGCGGCGACCAACCCTTCCTCTCTAAGATCCGATTTCTTCAAGTTTTGAGGTGATTCGTGATTCCTGTACCTATAGTTGTCATTAATTCGTAGTTTAGGATCTTGTGGTAGCAATTTTGTGTTTGATTGTGAAATTTGTGGTTGAATGTGCATTAGATTGGATTGGGGTTGTGTTGGGGGCTGTTTTCCGGTGATTCGACGGCGGCTGGCCGGTGGTGGCTACGGCCGGCGTACGGGCAGTTTCCGGCGGGTCCAATTTGGACCCAATTGGTTTGATTTGGACCCAATTGGTTAAATCAGGTTAATTCGGGTTTCAATTGGGATTGATTTTTGTGCAAACGGGTCGGTTTAGATTCAATTGGGGCTGTCTGGGCAGTTGGGGCTGACCAGGTCGTGGGACCGACTGTCCGGGGTGTTGGGCTGGTGGGTCCGGCTGTTAGGCCGGCTGCATTGGGCCGTTGGGCCGGCAGCGTTGGGCCGGTTGAGTGGGGCTGCCTGAACGGGCAGCAGGTTGGGGCTGCTGGGTCGGTCCGGCAGGTTGTCGGCTGATCCGGTGGTGAATGATACTACTCCGGCGGGGGCAGCGGGCCCGAGGATCGATTCCTTGGTCTCGACTCCGCGCAGGTAAGTTGGGTTAATTGCAATTCGGGTTGTTTGATTATGCATGACGGTAATCGCGGGTCTTTGGCCCGGATAGGCCGCTACGTGACTTGTTGTGAATTGTGAACTGAGATTTAAATTAAATTGATCTTGTTGGTGAATATTGTGGATTATGAATGATAAATAGGAATTATGCCACCTAGTATAATTAGGCAGGCCTGAATTGGATTGACTTATTGAATCACCAATAAGATATGCTAGGAAGTGGCCTTTGCGGGGCGTCGTTGCACCCCCGGGGGTCTTGGGTTAAAAACGTACGTAAGGAAGTCCGCAACCTGGCCTGGCATCGCAGGGACAGGGGCTTCAACCCGCCCAAAGTGAATCTCCTTTGGGTTTATGAGCTGGCCCTTTTATAGCATCGCTTGGGGTGCCATGACTCAGAGTAGTTGATGTGAAATAAAATAAGGACATGATATTCAAATGAAAGGTGTTAAAATAAATATGTTTATTTAAGCTGTTTTTCTCCGCGATCACATGCTGTTGTTATTTGTATGCTAACGTGGTGCTATTCTGTGAGTTAATGCTAGCTTAGGTAGATTTTCACTCAGCAATTCGCTGAGCGTGTAGTCGTTGTTGTTTGACTGCACGCAGGTAGGAACACAGATTCTGATGGGCAACCCGGAGGGCAGTGAGGTGGTGGTGCGGCGTGGATGGCTCCTATTACTTAAATAATTAAACTACATTATTTTATTTGGTTATATGGACTGTTGGACGTTACTTTGGTTTTATTATGCTTCCGCGACGTTTGGACTTGTTTTATTACTCTGATAAATTTTGGTTTAGTTTCGAACTCTCACAGATGAATTTTATAATTTATTCAGTTGATTATTTTTTTTATAAATTATGCATGCGAATACAAATTTAGTAACAACCTGGTTCGCTAACCCGTTGGTTCGGGTTATGCGGGTTGGGGTGTTACAGATGATGTGTTATAATTGTGTATTTCGAACTAAATATATATGTGCATTAAAATTTAAATGTTTCACTTCTGCCCAAAGGTGATGTGTTACATTCAAATTGTACATCATTATTTTATTATTCATAATACTTAAATAAGTGGTCATAACCAAAGTGAAAGCCACTTGTTTGAGTAGAATTAAATTTAGTCTATTATTTTGGTGTTATAATAGACTCTTATCACAACTTCATTACTATATAATGGTCCTTATCTTCGCCAGCCTTAGTTCATTACCCCTTAAGTTCTTGTTTAGTTATGTGTCTTATTTCTCTCATCTGAATCCACTATCAGCCCCAAATATGGGAATTGAAACTTTGAACGGTGCGAATTTTTCTTCATGGAAAGATTCACTGATGCTAACTCTTGGCATGTTGGATTTTGATTATGCACTGAGAGAGCCTGCCCCTCCTGCCCTCACTGATAAAAGTACTGCTGAAGATAAAATAGTACATGAGAGATGGGAAAGGTGCAACAGAATGGCTCTTATGCTCATCAAAAATTCTATCAGCATAATCATCAGGGGAGCTATTCCAGATTCATCTAATGCTAAAACATATCTGGTTTCCGTGGAGGAACAATTCAAAGCAACTTCTAAGGCACATGCTAGTACTCTTATTTTGAAGATGGTGACTACTAAATACGACGGGAATAGCGGCATTCGCGAGCACATCATGATGATGAACGACATGGCCCGTAAGCTTAAGGGTTTAGACATGGAGATCAGTGAAGGTTTTCTGGTGCACTTCATCATGACTTCTCTTCCTGCATCTTTTGAAGCTTTCAAGGTCAACTACAACACCTAGAAGGTCAAGTGGTCGATGAATGAGTTGATTGCTATGCGTGTACAAGAAGAAGAGCGTCTGAAGCTGGACAAACCGGATGTGGCTTACCTCATGACCGCTAATCCAAAGAAGAGGAAGGGCAATGTCGATAAGAAGGATTGTTAGCCTTGGTTTGCTAAGCCTCATGTTTTGATGTTAACAAACAATATAAGAGCTTAACGTTTGTTTAAGTGTTTCAGGAAAACAAGAATCCATTAAGATTCGGTACTCAAGAATGAAGTCGAAACACTAAAACTAGCGTAGAATATAGGTAGAAACCAATGTAAGGATATGACTTTATATACCTATATTCACAAGCTCAAAAGCTCTCACAAAATATGTTTAAAACCATCACATAAACACTTTCAAAATATCTAAAAGGTTTTAAACTCAAACACGAAGGATTAAGGGAATTTTGGAAAAATCAGAACAGAGTCACGGTACCTCTAGCGGTACGCCACACGGTAGGGTATACCGCCTACACAGTACCCCCATACCGTGTAACGGTACCTAGGTATCGACGGTAGGCATAGACGGTTGGCCAAACCCGTCCTAACCAGGTACCGCTAGAGGCGAACCGAACTTTTGGAAGACACGGTACCCCCAAACGGTAGGCTATACTGTGTCACGGTACCTAGCTACCAGATGACACGGACCCCCCTACCATGAAGGGTACCGGATCCGTTACAGCACTGTAGCAAAATTGCCAATTTGAATTAAATCAACCCTAATCACCTCCCAACGGCTAATTAACATCTTCCACTATAAATACAAGCCTAATCCTTCATATTTCTTCAAGAAACAAAGCTCTAAACATCCTCTCTTTTTATTCTAAGTGTGTTCATCCTTTTATTATTTATTTTCAATATTTTGGCTATTTCAAGAGCCTTAAATTCCTGAATTTTATACACACACCTTGAGCTTGTGTTTCTAGTTATATACTCTCATATTCATAAGTTTATATTGTATTTTTGAGAGAGTATAATTTCCTTCTACACCGGCTAAGTTTTGTTCTTCATTTTTATATTCTAGCCGTTGTGTAGAATCCTCTTTTGTGTTCTTCAAACACACCTTCTTACGGTCGAGAATAGCCGTTAAATTCTCATATTGTATCGGTCGAGGATAGCCGTATAAATCCTTGGGTAAAGGTTCAAGGATAGCCTTTGAAATCCTTGGGGGAACGGTAGAAGATAGCCGTTAAATCTTCGTTGTAAACGGTTCGAGATAGCCGTGGTGAAATCTCGGAGTGAATCCTATTGGCAAGGGTTGTTTGCCAAACTAGTGCGGTGCTTTGACGGAGTTCAAGAGACCGAGACTTAGTGGATTCGGAAATCCTTGAGGAGGAGCCTTGAGGTACTGGAGTAGGGAGTTCCCGAACCAGTATAAAATTGGTGTGCATTTTATTTACGCTTTTATTTCTGCGTTTTATATATTGTTTCCGCATTTGCCAACACCATTTTTACTTAACTCCGAAAAGTTTTTAAACGCCTTATTCACCCCCCCCCCTCTAAGGCGTGGGCACAACGACTAAACCGACTAATAAGGATGTTTCTAAAGTCCAGAAACGTGATGCAAGTGCTTCTTCTGGCTCTAAGAACTCCAAAGGGAAGTCTTACTGCAAGTTCTGCCACAAGGAAGGACATAGACAGAAAGACTGCCAAGACTTTAAGGAGTGGCTCACGAAGAAAGGTAATCATCTTTACATGATACTTGAGTCCTTTAATTTAAATGTTCCAACTAATACATGGTGGTTTGACTCTGGTTCTATGGTTCATGTAACCAACTCACTTCAGGGATTCCTTACAATCCAGAAGCTGGAAAGAAACCGAAGAACACTTAAGCTGGGGAATGGAACAGAACTAGC
Organism: Cuscuta australis; assembly: GCA_003260385.1. NCBI lineage: Eukaryota > Viridiplantae > Streptophyta > Magnoliopsida > Solanales > Convolvulaceae > Cuscuta > Cuscuta australis. The sequence goes on along the minus strand of NQVE01000206.1, from coordinate 1,239,893 downwards.
TGTCGAAGCCGTGGGAACCTTAGAATTAATAATGAAAACTAGTTTATGTATTAAACTTTATGATGCCTTATATATTCCTGAGATTACTCGGAATTTAGTATTAGGACCAAAGTTAGACATAGACGGTTTTGATGTTTCTCATGGTCATGGCAGACTTACCATTAGTTTCAATTCTCAAGTGTTTGGTCATGGTTTTCTGGATGGTGGTCTCTATAAATTAGAACTAGATGATGATTTTTCCAAATCTTTGTTGTCATATAATATCAATCAGACACTAACAAAGAGAAAACGAAAACGAGACTTAGAAACTTCATCCATGTTGTGGCATCAACGCTTAGGCCACATTTCACGAGAACGTTTATCTAGACTTGTGAAGCATGAAGTGTTACCATCTCTCGATTTCAATGATTTTGGAACATGTGTCAAATGCCTTAAAGGTAAAATGACATCAGTGAATAAGAAAGGCGCTACTAGGAGTTCTAATTTATTAGAGCTCATTCACACTGACATTAGTGGTCCTTACTCTATCACTAGCATAACTGGACATAACTCACTTATCACTTATATTGATGATTATTCTCGTTATATGTACTTGTATCTTATTAAGGAAAAATCTGAATCACTTACAACTTTTAAAGATTATAAAACTGAAGTTGAAAAACAACTTGATCGTCAGATAAAAGTTGTAAGATCAGATAGAGGAGGTGAATATTATGGTAGACATACTGGCGTGGGTCAAGCTCCTGGTCCATTTTATGAGTTTTGTAAGGCCCAGGGGATCGTGAACCAATATACTATGCCTGGTACTCCTCAGCAGAACGGTGTTGCCGGGAGAAGAAATAGGACCCAAATGGACATGGTACGCAGTATGTTAGCCAACTCAGGTTTACCTCTATTTCTCTGGACCGAGGCCTTAAAAACAGCCGTTCATATACTCAATAGGGTTCCTTCTAAAGTTGTCCCTAAAACTCCTTTTGAACTCTGGACAGGAAGGAAACCGAGTCTAAGATATATGTGTTGGGAAAAATATCATAGATTTTGATGATGATGTATTTAGAATGTAATAGGGACTTTAGGTCTTCCCCAATATTCAATGTAATTTTTCTTTTTAGAAATATTGTTAAAACCAAGTTCTTGAGTTTTCCAATAAGGTTGTGATATTTCTTTAAGCGTTTTGATGCCTGAAGACTTAATCAAATTCAGTGATATGGAAATTGGATATCTTAATCGGAAAAGCTAGAGACAAGTAAGGATTTCTCAAGCAGATGAAAATCCTCTGTTCCGGAAGACTACATAAGAACCGGATGTCTCGCTACAACCCGCTGAAGGCTAAGTCACCCAAATCGGAAGACTAGCGCGGATCTCTCTCTCACCCGGAAGTCTGAGAATGACTTCTCCGGATTTGTCAGCGAAGAACCGGATGCCTCAAGGAAGACCGGAATTCTCAGAAAACGGACAAGTGAGAAAAGACTTAGAAAATTATCTAAGTCTTGAATGAAGAAATTCTACCCGTTAGTAAGGAAAAATCAATCTCTTGATTTTCAACGGCTAGATTGAAGATAATTATGCTGATTCAAGAACAAATGACTCGAAGACAAAGTCTGAATCTCCAAAAATTGAAGAACCTGTCCAGAATTCCTAAACAAGCACTAGAAGACAAACAGAGTAAAGTGCTACAGTCTTGAATTCTTGAACAACGGCTAGAAGACAGATTCTGTGGAAGAAGGAATCCTTTCTCAACAATTGGGTACGTCCAACCACCCACTTCAACGAAGAATCTTCAAATCACAATCTTCATTCAAAATTGAAGCCAGCAAATGCAACGGATAATCTATTATGATTCAACGGATAGATTATCCAATCCAGCTATAAATAGCATCCTTGGAAGACTGAAGAGAATACGATGAGATACGTTGATACAACAACACAACGAAGCAATCACTAAAGCTATCTCATTCACAGTTAGCCCAAAAAGCTTGATAAAGAGAGATTTCTAAACTCCTTATCCAGAAGCAAACTTCTCCTCCTTCCAAAAAGCTATAGTGTAAACACTTGAAGGTTTCCTTGCCTCAAGCACCACACCACGTTGAAGGATATTACTTTTGATCAAACTTTTTGATTAAAAGGGGTAGGTCAACTCTCTTACAAGTTGATCTTGCAAGTCCTATTGTTCGGATCTTGCAGTTGTTGAAGAAGCTTGACCTTCGAAGGAACAACAAAGCCAGCACGAGTGCAGTAGCAACATTGGTCTTGTGAAGATATACCGTGCAGAAATTCACACAAGTGTAATTGTTGGTTCATTATTCAACAACCAACTACATAGTGGATTTTGAGGACGTAGAAGGATTACCCCACCTTCGAACCTCGTTAAAGTTTGCGTCTCTCTCTCTCTTATCTTTATTCTTACTTGCAATTATATCAACTGTGAAAACTAACCTATCCATATTGATTACTGCTCACTCCACCCACCAAATTCCGCACACAATCTAAAGTTCACAAGGACTCTAGATTAACACTCATTTTCACGTTTTCAAAAGAAACGAAAAAGATTTTAAATCTGTAACAAAGTCTATTCACCCCCCCCCCTCTAGACTTTGTATTTCACCACTTTGGGACCACCAATTGGTATCGGAGCCGTCTTCTCACTATCTACGTTTAGATTAACGAGAAGCGATCAAAATGGTGAACAATATGGATCACGGTTTGCCCATGTTTTCTCTTCTAGGTTATGATGATTGGAAGATCATGATGGAAGCACATCTCTACGCTCTACATGATTGCTTGTGGATGGTGCTTGAGGATGGACCCTTGAAAATTCAAATGGAGAATCTGAGAGGAATCCAGCAGCTCCAGACGTAGTCCAGTACATTCCAAAGCCCAAGGAAAAATGGGATGATAGAAATTGCAAAAAGCACAATCTGGATAACGTCGCCAAAGCAGCCATCTTCAAGACACTTGACCCCATCACCTTCTCCAAAATTAAGCACCTCAAGACTGCCATGGAGATATGGCAAGGTCTTGGGAAGCTATGTGAGGGTTCAGAGGACTTGAGAAAGCAGAAGATAGAAGTCCTGCTTGAGAAGTTCAAAAGCTTCAAAATGCTTCCCGGAGAATCATTTGATATGCTGGATGAAAGATTCCACAAAATCTTGAATGATCTTGCATCACTTAACCACGTTCTTTCTCCCAAAGAAAAGAATGTAAGGTTGCTGAGATCTCTTCCAACTAAGTGGTACACCAAAGCCACAGCCATGGAAGAAGGAAGAAATCTGGAGAACTACACTGTCCAAGGTCTTCTTGATGAGCTCAGAACCTATGAGCACGAGCTGAAGAAGAAGAAGGAAGAACAAGTCACTCCCTTCCCCACGGCACTGATGACAACTCCAAGAGTCCCATCAAGTGAAGGGACATGCCCAAGGAACTGTGACACACCCTCCTCCAGTCAGCCGTCAAGTTCAAAAATGGAGAACTACGATGAGGAATTTGCCATGATGGTCAAGCAATTCCGGAAGTTCAAAAAGTTCTTCAAGAAAGCTGACTCAGTCAGAAGGCCATCCAAGGGAAAGCCACAGGTAAGTGACTCTCCTCCTGAATCTTATTTGTGTTACAATTGCAGGAAGCCTGGCCACTGGAAGTCAGCGTGCCCGTACCCAAAAGTGGAGAAGTACGGAGAAAGAGAAAGGATCGAGAAGAAAAAGAAAGCAATGGTTGCTGCTGAAAGTGACGAGTCATCCAGCTCAAGCTCGGATGAAGAAGCTCTTGTCTGCATGGAGCGCAGAGTTGAAAAGTCCAACCATGAGGATAGGTGGACTATGTCAGAAGATGACACACTCTGCCTAATGGCCAAAGATGATGCTGATCAAGAGGTAACCTCACAAACCTCCTGCTCATCTTCTTATGAAAGCATACCAACTTCTGAAAATCTTTTTGACCAGTTCAAAAAGATGATGAAAGACTTTGAGGAGATAAATCTCAAACATTCTTCCTTAACAGAGGAGAACAAACTATTGAGTGAAGAGAATCTCAAGTTGACTGAAGGTCGGAAAAGTCAACTGAATGAGATCACTCAACTCAAGACTGAAAATGAATCTCTCTCTGAAAAAGTGAAATCCCTTAACAAAGAGCTAGGGATACTCAAGTCCAAAGAAGCAGTGGATAAGCTTCTTGAAACGACCAAACATAAGGGTCGTGAAGGATTTGGGTTTGACCCCTCCAATTCTAAAAGGAAAGGGAAAACAACTTTCATTCCTCCTAAACCTACTGCTAAACCAAATAAGCAGAAAGGGAAGGAAAAGGAAAAACCAACAGAAGTTCCCAAAAAGGTAGTCCCTCCTAAGAACTATAGGAAGCTGGACAAACCTCAAAAAGGAAATAATTTCAGAAGAAAACCTTCTAACCCCTATTATACACGAGGCTATACCCATTATGGGGTAGACATGAGTTTTTCAAGAAATTCTGAGTGGAGAACTATGCCAGGATATAGTCACCCTCCACCCTAGAAGCTATTTGTGCCACCTAAGTATGCTTATAACCGACACAGGACACACTATGCACAACCTAGACAAAATTATAGGTCTTATCAACCTAGGTTTGCTAGGAGGAAACAAGAAATAACACCTCCTGCACGTAGGAAGTTTTATGCCTACAACTATGATTACAATCCCAACAAGTTTAGAGCTGCAAGGAAGATTCCCTGCAACTTCAAACTTGATGTAGGGACACACACCATTAACTACTCCGGACCCAAACTTAATTGGGTACCAAAATCTTCCTCCTCCTAATGCAGGAAGCCACTAAGTACCCAGGTGTCTGGTACTTAGACAGTGGCTGTTCAAGACACATGACGGGTGATGCGAGCCTTTTGAGCAATCTAATTCCCTATGATGGTCCAAGAGTTACCTTTGGAGGAAGCAATGATTTCGGCCTTACTAAAAGGCTAGGAAATCTGGTGTACAAGGGACTAACCATCCAAGCTGTATCTTATGTTGAAGGGCTCAATTACAACCTTCTTAGCATAAGTCAGTTTTGTGATAAAGGTTACTCCTTGGAATTCTGCAAGGACATGGCATCTCTCAAGAACATCTCCACAAATGAAGTCATTCTCACTGGGAAGAGAATCAGAAACATCTATGAAGTAATATGGAGCGATGTCAAGGAAGCATGTCTAATCAGCAAAGGTGACACTAACCTTCTATGGCTTTGGCATAAGAGGTTGAGTCATCTCAACTTCAAAACCCTCAACAAGCTGTCCAAAGAAGAGTTAGTAGAAGGTCTTCCCAAAGCTGCATTCAGAAAGGAAAGTATTTGTGATGCTTGCCAAAAAGGAAAGCAAGTCAAGTCCACCTTCAAGGCAAAATCGGCACCCTCAACTACAAGGATATTAAGTCTTATTCACATGGACTTATTTGGCCCTGTTACACCAATAAGTCTAAGTGGAAAGAAATATGTCCTGGTGGTAGTTGATGATCACTCAAGATACACGTGGACAATCTACCTCAACAGCAAGAAGGAGACTCAAGGGAAACTCACCAACTGCATGAAGCTGATTCAAAACCAAGCAAGTCAGACCATTCAGAAGATTAGATCTGACAAAGGCACAGAATTCCTGAATGAAATCATCATTCACTACTGTGAAGAAAACGGAATTCTTCATCAGACATCTGCAGCAAGGACACCTCAACAGAATGGTGTAGCTGAAAGAAGGAACAGAACCCTGAAGGAAGCAGTGAGAACCATGCTAGCAGAAGCTTCCTTACCAAAGAGGTTCTGGGCTGAAGCAGTTAACACAGCCTGCTACACTCAAAATAGGAGTATGATTTATAAAAGGCACAACAAAACTCCCTATGAACTGTGGAACGGGAGAAAGCCTAATATATCATATTTCCATATTTTTGGGAGCAAGTGCTTTGTGTTAAACAACGGGAAGAATCATCTGAACACTTTTGATGAGAAGTGAGATGAGGCCATCTTCCTAGGATATTCCATGGTAAGCAAGGCATTCAGAGTCTTCAACAAAAGAACCATGATTACGGAAGAGTCAATACATGTTATTTTTGACGAAAAACATGTGGATGACAAGCCATCAAAGCATGACCATGAGGTTCTGGATCTATCAGACAAGGATGAAGAAGTCAATAAAGGAGATAGAATGAAGCCCACGGAATTCATTCCATTCAGAAGTCTGCCTCTGAAGATTTCACAGAGAAATCCGGATTCAGACAGTGCTGAGCCTTCCGGAAATCTTGGCCAGCCTTCCAATATTCCGGATATTTCAAACGGCAACAATTCCGGAAATGGCGACCCAGTGCCAATCCATCCGGAAACACCAACAACTTCTGTTCTTCAACCAGAAGCTGAACTAGATCAACCAGTCAATCCCAATCAACACAATCTTCGTTAGTTAAGGGATCATCCTCCTCAACAGATCATCGGAGATATTCAATCTGGTGTTCGCACAAGGAGTGCCCAACAGAATCTAGAAGCTATGCTTGCTTGTTTCATCTCACAAGTAGAACCAAAGAATATTGAAGAAGCTCTAGCTGATTCTGATTGGATCAATGCAATGCAAGAAGAACTCAACCAGTTTTCCAGAAATGATGTCTGGAAACTTGTTCCCAGACCTACTCATCAACATGTCATTGGGACAAAGTGGGTCTTCCGGAACAAGATGGATGAAACGGCGTTGTTGTCAGAAACAAGGCCCGGTTAGTTGCAAAAGGATATTGTCAAGAAGAAGGTATAGATTTTGATGAAACCTTCGCTCCAGTTGCTAGACTTGAAGCTATAAGGCTGTTTCTAGCCTTTGCTACTCATAAGGACTTCAAAGTCTATCAAATGGACGTCAAAAGCGCATTTCTCAACGGAAACCTAGAGGAATAAGTGTATGTAGAACAACCTCCAGGATTTGAGTTACACACTAAGGGAGATCAGGTGTATAGACTCAAGAAGGCGCTATATGGACTTAAACAAGCACCAAGAGCTTGGTATGATACATTGTCTCAATTTCTTATAGACAATGGATTTACCAAAGGAGTAATTGACAAGACATTATTCAAGCTACAAGATGGAGAAGATCTCCTATTAGTTCAGATCTATGTGGACGATATCATATTTGGCTCAACGAAGGAAGATCTATGCACCAAGTTTTCAACCCTCATGCAAGGAAAATTTGAGATGAGCATGATGGGGGAACTCAACTACTTCCTTGGCCTTCAAATCAAACAGAGAAGTGAAGACACTCTTATCAATCAATCTAAATATACAAGGGATCTTATCAAGAAGTTCAAAGTTGATCAGAAGTCATCCGTTTATGTCCCCATGAGCACATCCACCAAACTTGATATGGATGTAGATGGAAAGGATGTAGATCAAACTCTCTACAGAGGGATTGTCGGATCTCTACTTTACCTTACTGCAAGCCGTCCGGATATCTCATATGCAGTAGGTGTTTGTTCCAGATTCCAGTCAAAGCCAAAGGAAAGCCATCTGATAGCAGCTAAAAGGATTCTTAGATACCTCAAAGGAACTCAGAACATGGGTTTGTGGTATGCTAAGAGCAATTCATTTGAGTTAGTGGGATACTCAGATTCTGACTTTGCCGGATGCAAAGTTGACCGGAAAAGTACATCTGGTACTTGTCAATTCATTGGTGGAAATCTTGTTTCTTGGTTCAGTAAGAAACAAAACTCCATTTCTACATCTACAGCAGAAGCAGAGTACATTGCAGCTGGTAGTTGTTGTGCTCAAGTTTTGTGGCTAAAGCAACAACTACTGGACTATGGAGTCAAGACAAAGGAAGTGACAATCTTTTGTGACAATCAAAGTGCCATAGCCATCTCTCAAAACCCAGTGCATCATTCTCGCACTAAGCACATTGATGTCAAGCATCACTTCATCAGAGAACATGTGGAAAAGAAAGATATCAAAATTGAGTATATCTCAACTGAAGAACAACTAGCGGATATCTTCACCAAACCACTAAGTGAAGCCAAGTTTTCCGATTTGCTTCACAAAATTGGTCTAATTCAATTAGACTGAATATAGTGCACGTGGCAGTTCACTTTCCACGTCTGTCAAAATGATGGGTGGGGACGTGGCCTTGGGAACAGTTAAAAAATCGAATCGCCACTAGCCGCATAAATCGCCCACATTAAAACCCAATCGCCACTATTCAGATCTCAACCGCCCACTCAAAAATTCTTCGTCATCTTCTTCGCGAAAAATTCTCAAAAACTTGCAAGAACCCTAGGTCTTTCTTTCTCAAATTTTCACCCAAATTTCTGAGAAAATGAAGGTTGTCGGTGCAAATGTCCACTTTCAGAAGTTAGAAGCCAAGTGCTCATCCCCAACATTCTTCCAAAGCTATCTGCAGATGATAGCCGCTAAAGAACTCTCCGAATTTCTTCAAATGGAGATTCGCCTCAAATTCGAGGAAGAAGTTCTTGAATTCTACAGAAATGGAGAAATCAAATCTGCTCAGTCAAAGAAAAACCCACAGAGGACATTTCCAGTCATCAAGTCCACTGTTGGAGGTACAAGAGTGAAGCTTTCGCAAAAGAAATTGGGAGAAAAGCTTCGCCTTCCCAATTATGGAGTTGAAGTTGGAAAATTTCCAGTCAAAAATCTGGACTGGAACATCATTGGAATCTCTGGGCAAGCTCCTTCTGGCCCAGCGAAGAAAGCAGATCTAAACAACGATTACAAGTTGGTTTTGGAACTGGTCATCGCTTGCCTCGAGTGTGGAAGTGGAGGTCATGCCGATGACATCACCCAGGAGAGAGCCTTCATCATCAACTCTCTCATTACCAAAACTAAGGTAAACTGGGCTGCACACTTTTTCAATTCCATCTCAAAGCATTTGGGAAAGCCCAACCAGAAATATCTCTGTCAAGGACTATACCTTGGACATATTTTGGGATCTATGGGTACTGCTTCTAAAGGAAAGAAGTATGAAGAAAGATACTGGTTATATTATCTGTCTTCAAAAGGGGAAAACAGAGCTGGTACTAGTACCACTGCAGAAGAAAGCTCTTCAGATAACGTCCCACTCATCCATATGACGAAGACTACCAAAAGGAAGAAAGTGATGTCTCCCTCCATTGAAGCACCACAGAATCTTGCTCCAATAAATCTTGAAGAAGAGGAAGAATCCTCTGACCAAAGAGAACTTCAAAGGAAGAAGAAGAGGAAGATCAACTCCCCAACATCTGGAAATGTCAATCCGGATGAGTTGAAGGAGAAGGAACCTGCTGAGGAAACATCTGCTCAAAACCGGAGCCCTCAACAATTTGAAGAAGAAATTTCTCAAGTCCAAAGCCTTCCAACCTCATCTCAGCCTCAAACAGATGATGCAGATAACCAATTCTGGCAGCTATACTATGATTGGAAAGCCTGGAAAGTTGGAAATTCAGCAGAGCAACTGTTGAATTGGGACCAACAGCTGAAAAATGAGAACATCATCAAGAAGTGCTTAGGAATACCAGTCAACCACAACTGTGAACAGATTTTGGATGACTACTGGGTATGGCAAAGGAACCCTGAAGACTTGCATCTGGAATACCTGGCCAAAACACCAGTTTCAGACTGTGAAGCAGATGATGAAGACACTGCAGTCTTCAAGCCAGTCTTCTCAAAAGCTACAGAAGATCAAGTGGCTCTCACTTCTGAAGCAACAGCTGAGGATCTCCAAACATTTCCGGAAACCTCACCTGCCCTCGAAACGGAAACCTCACCCACACTTCAGGAAACTTCACATGTTTCTGAAATGGTTCTAACTAAAGTTGTTCAAGAGAAGGCAACCCCTCCCCCACAAGAACAGAACCAGGAAACAGCAGCAGAAGAAGAAGAATTTCAGCCACGAATCCAATCTCAAGTCTTGGAGATTCTCACCACTCCTTGTGAGATCTCCAATCCTACTGAAATTGAGATCCCGGAAAAGTCAGCTGAAATTCCGGAACAGTCAGCTCTTCCAGAAACAATGGAGCAAGCTGTTGAAGCACAGAGGAATTCTGGAGAAGCTCCAAAGGAAGATCAAATGGCAGAACTAGAGGTCTCTGAAACTCAAGTAGCCATCTCTGAAGAAGAGAATACAGCTGAAGAAAGAGACTCCCTCTCTAGGGATATATCAAATTTTGCGCTTGAAACAGAAGGAGAATCTGAAAGAACGCTGAAGGTTACTGATGAAGAAGATGTCCAAGAAGATGCTGAATCTCTTCCTATGCAACTCTTCCAAAGAACACCATCATCTCATCAGGTAACCAACTTTCATTTCCATAGCTCTTCCACCCCTGCTCTTCCGGATGAGATACCGGAAATCTGGACAAAGAAGGTCCAAGGGCTGATTGAATCAGCCCTAGCATCTCAACATGCCTCCTTTAGGCAAGAGATAGAACAAATGGAAGTCAGGCACACCCAGCTAATAGAGAAGTCTGAAGGAAAACACAGCGCAGATCTCAAAGAAATAAGCAAATCAGTGCAGAAGACTCTGGAGATTATCTCTCTATTGAGTGAAACTGTGAGCAACACGATGGAAATATATGCCTCTGACAGTCAACTTCATCTCAAAGAGATCAACAAAGTCAGATAGCAAATAGCGAGTGTCACAGTTAGTCTCCAAAAGCAGATGTCCCTTCTCCAAATGGACATCAGATCAGCCCTAGCAGTAGCTTCTGCAAATCAGGTAGTGACCAAAGACTACTTGAAGGTGATCATTGACAATCAAAAGGAAGCATTCAAGCTGTTCAGACTTATTGGTGCAAACTCTGGAAACCGCAAGATGGAAGTAATTCTCCAACAACACAGTCCATCTCCAATACCACAGCTTCCTATTGCAATCAAAGAAGGAGAAGTATCTTATATTCCTTCTCATATGAACTTGACAAATCTAATCCTTGAAGCACAGCAAAGAAATCCGGAAAACTCAGCACAACTTCTATCCAGCTCAGGACTGGATGGAACAGAATTTATAGGTACAGTTGTTGACCACTTCTCAAATGATGCTCAATCAGAAGAAAGACGTGAAAATTTAAGACGCATCAAAGAACTGTGTGGGAACATGAAGGGCATCAGTGAAGTTGCCGGATCTTCAAAGCGCAAGAGAAACTGAAGGTTCTTTACATCAAAACAGGGGGAAAGTATGTGAAAACACTAATTTGTTTTGATGAAAACACCTTCTTGTTTAAACATTGCTTGATTGGTTTAAACATTGCTTAATTATGTCTTAATTGCGCTTATTATGCTCAATTATGCTTATCTCAAGTATAATTTTGTCTTAATTATTTTTTCTGAAGCGCATACATTCAGGGGGAATGTATTTCAGGGGGAACTTAACTAGTTTTGGCTAACAATTGTTTTTGGCAATGAATTATTGATAAGCTCAAAGAAATGGAAGACGGATATCTCAGTTTTGGTACTAAAATTGGAAATCTCCGATTCAGGTACTTTACAAAATCTGCCTTCTTAAACTAAGCTTTAGTCCTTAATTCATTTCCAACCAGCTCTAAAAGTACTGGTCCCTAGGATGTTTAAAAATGTACAGGACTTTGGAAAAATAGTACCACTTTTCTTTTAAATATTCACATTTGTTTTGGTGCTACCTCGTCCTAAGTAGAAATTAGAACTATAGGGAATGAAAAATGATAGTCTTATTTTGGGCCTTGAGAACCCAATAGGAATAATTTCCCTTTAGTACATAGCTTTCTTTTCTTTTTGGGCCACTCTTTTGGGCTTAGCCAAACTAAAACAGTTACGTTTCTCAAACCAATCGAAACTGATTTTCAAATTAAAACAGTTTCAATTCTTTGGTAACTGGTAAAAGATTCCTTTTACTTTTCAACTTCTTGGAAGTTGAAACTCCTTTACTCTCACCGTTCCAACTACCCACTTAATGGAACCCGTGAACCTTCTCTTCTCCTATTTAAATCAAGATATCTCAATCCATTTCCATCACAAACAACTCTCTCAATATAAAAAGTCCTCAAACTCACTGTCTAAGGAACACACAAAGAAAAATATCCTCAATGGAGAAATTTCTCTCTCTCACCCTCATAGACGGCAATGGAAGAAGCCTATTGAGAAGAAAAGACTTTTAAGATCTATGGTGAGAATCTCGGCAGTAGAGAAGGTCTATGGTGGAAATCTCGTATTTTTCAGTATTAGACCATACACCTTCTCTTGAACAACACTCTCTCTATCTTTCTTCTTATTTTGAGAGATGTGTTGCTTCCAAGATCTTAAATATCCACTTTGGATATTAAAGATCTATCAAACGCAACGCCAACTGCTCTGCCAAGCAGAATCTGCTGAAGCTGAAAACAGTCAATGGCGGAAGAGATCACAAAATCTCAAGACAAAACTTGGTTTAGGAATTACTGTAATTTGAATTGTATTTGTTTAAGAGTTTTTGTTAACAAGCTGTATATTATGAGAAACTAAAAGAAAGTTACAAAATTAGTTCTCAGTACAGCGACCGAAACTCTTAAGAACTTGGTTGTCATCATCAAAAAGGGGGAAATTGTTGGGAAAAATATCATAGATTTTGATGATGATGTATTTAGAATGTAATAGGGACTTTAGGTCTTCCCCAATATTCAATGTAATTTTTCTTTTTAGAAATATTGTTAAAACCAAGTTCTTGAGTTTTCCAATAAGGTTGTGATATTTCTTTAAGCGTTTTGATGCCTGAAGACTTAATCAAATTCAGTGATATGGAAATTGGATATCTTAATCGGAAAAGCTAGAGACAAGTAAGGATTTCTCAAGCAGATGAAAATCCTCTGTTCCGGAAGACTACATAAGAACCGGATGTCTCGCTACAACCCGCTGAAGGCTAAGTCACCCAAATCGGAAGACTAGCGCGGATCTCTCTCTCACCCGGAAGTCTGAGAATGACTTCTCCGGATTTGTCAGCGAAGAACCGGATGCCTCAAGGAAGACCGGAATTCTCAGAAAACGGACAAGTGAGAAAAGACTTAGAAAATTATCTAAGTCTTGAATGAAGAAATTCTACCCGTTAGTAAGGAAAAATCAATCTCTTGATTTTCAACGGCTAGATTGAAGATAATTATGCTGATTCAAGAACAAATGACTCGAAGACAAAGTCTGAATCTCCAAAAATTGAAGAACCTGTCCAGAATTCCTAAACAAGCACTAGAAGACAAACAGAGTAAAGTGCTACAGTCTTGAATTCTTGAACAACGGCTAGAAGACAGATTCTGTGGAAGAAGGAATCCTTTCTCAACAATTGGGTACGTCCAACCACCCACTTCAACGAAGAATCTTCAAATCACAATCTTCATTCAAAATTGAAGCCAGCAAATGCAACGAATAATCTATTATGATTCAACGGATAGATTATCCAATCCAGCTATAAATAGCATCCTTGGAAGACTGAAGAGAATACGATGAGATACGTTGATACAACAACACAACGAAGCAATCACTAAAGCTATCTCATTTACAGTTAGCCCAAAAAGCTTGATAAAGAGAGATTTCTAAACTCCTTATCCAGAAGCAAACTTCTCCTCCTTCCAAAAAGCTATAGTGTAAACACTTGAAGGTTTCCTTGCCTCAAGCACCACACCACGTTGAAGGATATTACTTTTGATCAAACTTTTTGATTAAAAGGGGTAGGTCAACTCTCTTACAAGTTGATCTTGCAAGTCCTATTGTTCGGATCTTGCAGTTGTTGAAGAAGCTTGACCTTCGAAGGAACAACAAAGCCAGCACGAGTGCAGTAGCAACATTGGTCTTGTGAAGATATACCGTGCAGAAATTCACACAAGTGTAATTGTTGGTTCATTATTCAACAACCAACTACATAGTGGATTTTGAGGACGTAGAAGGATTACCCCACCTTCGAACCTCGTTAAAGTTTGCGTGTCTCTCTCTCTTATCTTTATTCTTACTTGCAATTATATCAACTGTGAAAACTAACCTATCCATATTGATTACTGCTCACTCCACCCACCAAATTCCGCACACAATCTAAAGTTCACAAGGACTCTAGATTAACACTCATTTTCACGTTTTCAAAAGAAACGAAAAAGATTTTAAATCTGTAACAAAGTCTATTCACCCCCCCCCCTCTAGACTTTGTATTTCACCACTTTGGGACCACCAATATGAAAGTATGGGGTTGTCTTGCCAAAGCTAAACTTTATAATCCCTTCTTGAAGAAACTCGACATGAAAATTGTAACTTGCTACTTCATTGGTTATCCTTCTCACTCAAAGGGTTACAGATTTTATTGTCCTTCCCACGTCACTCGCATTGTAGAAACCAAACATGCTCATTTCCTTGAAGATTTTGAGGTCAGTGGGAGCAGTGAAAACCCTTATGATGAATTGCTAGAAGTACAAGACGTGGGGGGGAGAGACTTGTCGATTACTTTATCTCCAATTACTCCTCTTGTACTCAATGCCAATCCGCAGGACACTGCACCTCCTCCTATTCCAAATGTACCTGGAAATGAAGACACCTCAAATGATCACCATCAAGACAATGCCGCCAATGCTCGATCCGAAAATTTGCTCAGGAGGTCATCTAGGTCTAAAAGGCCTACTAACTTTGATGATTATGTTACCTACCTGACTGAAGCAGAAATGGATGCTGGAAAGTTTGTTGATCCTACCTCTTATAATGATGAAGCCATTAACAGTGATCAGTCTTCTGAATGGAATAAAGCCATGATTGAAGAGCTTGACTCCATGAAGAAAAATGATGTTTGGGATTTGGTTGAATTACCCAACGGTGTAAAACCCGTAGGATGTAAATGGGTCTTCAAAACAAAACTGGACCCGAATGGAAACATTGAACGCTACAAAGCGAGATTGGTTGCAAAGGGCTACACTCAGAAAGAGGGAATTGACTATCAAGAGACCTTTTCTCCTGTCTCTCGAAAGGATTCCTTAAGGATCATTATGGCCCTTGTAGCTCATTTTGACTTAGAGCTACATCAGATGGATGTCAAAACCGCTTTCCTTAATGGCGATTTAGATGAAGAAGTGTTCATGAAACAACCCGAAGGATTCAAGTCTGAAGGTCAAGAGCACTTAGTCTGTAAGCTGAAGAAGTCCATATACGGGTTGAAGCAGACATCACGTCAATGGTACCTAAAGTTGCATCAAGTCTTGAAGTCAGAAGGTTTCATAAAGAATCAAGTGGATCAATGCACCTACCTCAAGATGAGTGGGAGCAACATTACTATACTTGTCCTTTACGTAGATGACATTCTATTGGCAAGTAATAGTTTAGACATGTTGCATGAGTCCAAGCGCTTACTCTCGTGTAACTTTGACATGAAAGATCTCGGAGAGGCTTCTTATGTTATTGGCATCGAAATACACCGAGATAGAGTCAATGGTATTTTGGGATTATCTCAAAAAGCTTACATTGAGCGTGTCCTTACACGCTATAACATGCAACATTGCTCTCCTTCTGTGGCTCCAGTAGTTAAGGGAGATGTTTTCGGTTTATTTCAATGTCCGAAAACAGAGGTTGAAAAGGAACAGATGAGAATGATACCTTATGCGTTAGTAGTAGGAAGCCTTATGTATGCACAAGTCTGTACTCGTCCAGATATCGCTTAGATTGCTGGAATGTTGGGTCGTTATCAGACTAATCCTTGTCTTGATCACTGGAAAGCAGCTAAGAAATTTCTTCGATATCTACAAGGGACAAAAGACTATAAACTGACTTACAGAAGGAGTGATAATTTAGAAGTGGTTGGTTATTCTGATTCTGATTTTGCTAAGTGCAAAGATGACAAGAAATCCACTTCAGGGTATATCTTTATGTTAGCTGGCGGACCTATCTCGTGGAAGAGTCATAAGCAAGAGTTGACTGCAACTTCTACAATGATGGCAGAATACATTGCGGTGTACAACGCAACCTGTCATGGGATGTTGCTCAGAAACCTCATCAGTGGACTCAAAGTAGTTAATTCCATCTCTCGACCATTGAAGCTTTTTTTGTGATAATTCAGCCGCCGTTAGTTTCTCGAACAGTAACAGTTCGACTGGCACTGCTTTATATCTTGATACAAAGTACTTGTTCGTACGTGAGCGAGTTGAGGAAAATAAACTTTGTATTGAGCATATAAGTACTAAGAATATGCTTCCGGATCCGATGACTAAAGGTCTCCCTCCTAAGATTTTCGAAGAACATGTTTCGAAGATGGGGTTTTCTAAAGACCTTATTTAGTTGCATATTGTACTTACTTACATTTAATAATAAAATTTTCTCATTGTTTTGTCTCTGAATGTGTCTATGCATGCCTAAAGACATATAGACAACATTTATATACAAAATAATGTTATGGGCTTAATTGTCAATTTGATCCTTAGCTTATTTAAGTTTTAAATTTGGTATTGTAGTATGATTCATGGGGGTCTTGTATTGAATATTGATTCAATGACTGTATTTCTCTGTTACAATTTCGGTTTAGAACTAAAATGAGTATTAAAATCTGATCAGACTTATCTAATACTCATCATAAATGATTACCCGGCCAAGTGGGAGAATGTTAGACACGATTTTATTATGTGGCCTGAGTTATCATTTATCTAATTAATTGATCATTGACCTAATAAATACCCTACGTACTTAATTGGTAATTATTCGATGGACGTAATTACCCTTATGACCTAATTAGGATTTCCCCTTGGGTGTATATATATAGAGGTCATTAGGCAGAGATCAACACACCAATCTTACGCCTTCTCTCTGCCTCTCTATTCTTGTGAGTCTCGCCCTCACCTTAGCCATCACAACGATACACCCTAAATGGGAACTCGATCTGCGTGAGAATCATGGCTTCATCCCTAACCACGTTTACAGGATTATCAGGTACACATGATTAAATCCCTAATTTATATTTTATGTTTAAGAATTGATCAAGACAACTATTTCACGTTTTCAAAAAGAAACGAAAAGGATTTTTAATTTGTAACAAAGTCTATTCACCCCCCTAGACTTTGTATCTCACCACTTCGGGGACCATCAGATGTGACTAGGGAAGTGCATGCCATGCCCATATAAATATGTTATTTGAATCCCACAAGTCAATCGAAGAATCAGTAAACCATCGATTTAACCCTAACAAGGTGACACACCCCACACCTTGTGTTAAATCAAGATATTAGTGATAAAGGGATAAGAGTTATACAAATGAGATGTGTCGTTGAAGAAATTGTTCCAACAACTTTATATCTATAATTTGGGGGTGATAATGTGTTGCTAGATACTGCTAGTCACTTATAGTATTTAATAAATACTATGGTCAATTTTATAGGTACCTAGAATAGGTCATACACATAGAACGTATGAAAAGAGTAGAATATTAAAGTGGAGTAAAGTTGTGTTTATATATTATGTATATTATATGGTGTGACAATATGATTAGTTACACAAACATATATATATATATACACACACACACACACACACACATACATATGTTGAACATTTTAATTATGTGATGATTAAGTATGTCAAAATATATATATATATATATATATATATATATATATATATATATATATACACGGATATATATATGTATATATATATATATAATAAATTGTTTATTATTTTATTTATGTAATGCATAAACATTTATTTCATATTTGGACATTTTAATTATATGATAATTAAGTTTTTCAAATATTACTTAAGGAACAAAGTATAACATTATTATATTTTATATGTATGTGTGTTTATTGATAAGTCCGTTTCGTTCTTATCATTTACATCACATCCTAAACGTTATTGCACGTAAATAGTATTTAATCATATCATAAAACGTGTTTTTAATGAATAAAACTCTCATTTTCGTTCTAAGAGTCATAAAAAAAGATTCCACATGAAATCATCATAAATCATCCATTTTATGTTCAAATACTTGAGAAAAAGGGAATAAATCATCAAAGGATCAAGATTCGGGCTTGAACGAGCTTCCGGGAGGTCAAAAACAGTGTTCCGGGCCAAGGAGGAGTGAAACTGGGCCAAAATCACGAATCAACCGCAAGGCCCAACAAGAGAAGGGCCTGAGGCGTCCAACTTGGACGCTTGGGGTTGGATGCTTTAGCTTAATTGCAGCCCAAGAATGACATGTGGCAAAACCTGGTTGGCCGGGACAGCTCAGGCATCCAGATCTGGACGCTTGGACTTGGACGCTTTGACTTGGACGCCTTGGCTCCGTTCCTAAAAATACAGCCCGATCCCTCTCATTTCAACCATCCAACTTCATCCCAAGTTCGAGATTTACTCTTCCAATCTCCATTTTAGTTTGTAGTATAGCTGTAGTAGTTAGTTTTGAAGTATTTTCGGAGGATTTAACTCAAGATCTGTTCTGTTTCGCTTTTACGGAGGTTGTAAGTTCTCTTTATTTAATAAAATGTTGTTTTAGTTTATGTTTGCATAGTATGAGTTAGGGTCCGGATCTTTGGGTCCGGACTAGTTTGGTTGTATACTTTTAATGTTAAATTAATGTTGGAATGGTTAGTCAATTGTTCTTGCCTTATTTAGTTAATTAATGTCGAAAGATTTAATTAGCTATCTATTGAGAAAATATTGTATGCCAAATGGCTATGATATTCAAGTGCAACATATTAAGTACAAATCTAGAAATGAATGAGTAATAATAGAAATATTATTATTCCAATTGTTAATTAAATATGACAAAGTAGATCCAAATGATGTCCTGATCCTAGGTCCAGATCTTGCTTATACTATGTAAATAAATTTATTTTCATTTTTATTCTGCTCTATTTATAATTGTTCCGAGAAGACTTTCATAAACCAATCCTAACCTTCGCCTAGTTAGAGTAATTAGACTAATTCCCTTCGTCCACTCCTCGAGAGACACGACACTCGAAGAGAAAACTAACCCTTTACTGGGAAGGTTTACTACCCGAAAAACTATGATTATCATGTATACACACACACACACATGTTAGACAAATGTGCAACTCTAGAGGGGGGGTGAATAGAGTTGTTTTCAAGAATGTGCGTTTTTCGCGTAAAAAAAATATCGCAGGAATAAGTAAAGAGAGTAAGGGAAAGAAGAACACCGGGATTTATACTGGTTCACCACCTCGTGGCTAGTCCAGTCCTCCGAGAGACTCTCTCGAAAGTCCTACTAATCTTCAAGCTTCAACGGGTGCTTGAAAAACCGGTACAACTTGAGAACTTGAATCACACAAGCCTCACTTTCTTACAACAACAAGACTTGAGTCACACAAGTCTTTTGAACAACACTCAAATGAGATTGAGTTTACAACACAAGAATGAAAGCTCACACAATTGAGCAAAGTAGTGTTTGAAAGATTTAAGCTCTATGGATGACAACTTCTATAGCACTCAAAGAAAAATATTTCTAACTCTCAAAAATAATATTTTGATGAGGAAGATGAAGCAAAGGATGAATATAGCTCAAAGAAATATATTGGAGTGCAAGAGGTGTGTATTGAAATGAAGGAGAATGAGGGATTAAATAGGCTGAGGAAAATAAAGCCGTTGAAGCAGGCTGAGAATATGCACTAGATAAAATTAATCGATTAAAGTAAAGATTTAAATCGATTACTGTACACAGAAGCGAAAAGCCTGAAAAGAAAACTGAATCATAATCGATTAAATGAAGACAAATAATCGATTAGGAGGTTCGGTACGAACTAATCGATTAACGAAGGATAAATAATCGATTATTGATCAAGTTTGAGCAGTCCAAAGAAAGGCTTATAAATCGATTAAATTGAAGCAACGAATCGATTAGGAGGTTCTGTCCAAGCTAATCGATTTTCTTAAAAGAAATAATCGATTAAGAATTCAAACCTGAGAAATTGCGCTAGATCTAATCGATTATCTTAAAGGATATAATCGATTAAAATGAAAAATAATGCGCAAACACAAAGGGCCCAAGCCAAGTGCGATTGGAAGCACTTTGGCTTCTAACTCGTTGTTTGGGACAACGAGAATAACAAGGCACGCTCCTAGGATTATATCTCCCTATTCAATGAATTTGAGTAGGGGAGAGAAAAAGAGAGTCCAAAAAATTATTTTGTGTGTCAAACAATACACGAAAAAATATTTAAAGTATATTTTTCTCACCAAAGAAAATTGTGTAATCTTAAAAATGTTTTAACGAAATTTTGACACACTAATTTTGAAACTGACTCACAAAAATATTTTAGACAGAGGAAAAGTGATTTTTCAACTGACTCAAAAATAATTTTTATCCCTCAGAAATAAAATTGTTTTGTGCAGAAGATATTGTCATCCTTACAAAAAATTCCTAGACTCAATAAAAATAAAAAGTCTTCGGAGTCTTCGCTTCACTTCAAAAAAACTGCGTAGGGGTGAGCGTGAATTATTGACGAAACTTCTTGATGCCCTTCTTTGCTTTTCTCGATCCGAATAAATTTTCGAATATTGATTGAATTTAATCATCCTGTTTGTCATTCATCAAAACAAAAAATAATCCAAAAAAAAATGCGAAGGAGGTTTGAACTCATGTCCAACAACACACACACACACACACACACATATATATATAAATATATTTATTTATATATATTTTGGATATATATATATATATATATATATATATATATATATATATATATATATATGTATGTATGTATGTATCTATGTATGTATGTATGTATGTATGTATGTATGTATGTATGTATGTATGTATGTATGTATGTATGTATGTATGTCTATATATATAAAATAAATGCTATATTATTTATTTTGTGTTAATTATATGATAATTAAAGTTGACAAAATAAATTGGAAGGTTTCTTAATGGAGTATTTCGAAATTGCCTAAGTAAAGTAGGAATGAGATTTGATTTCTTTCCTAAACATCAAAAGGAACATTCCCATTAGAAATATGAATGAGGATTATGCTTCTTATAAATGGAAGATCATCCCACCCCTTTTACAACATGAGAATTTCGGCCCTTATGTTATTTTAAGAGACAAAACTTTGTTTTGTTCTCTTAACACTTTATACCAAATATTTTATATTTTAGAAATATTCTAGGAAAAAATTACTAGCATAATTTTCCCTAGAACGCTCTTCGTAGTTCGTGTGTCTCAACGGGAGGTCATATACTTTTGTGGCTAGCTCTTGGGTCAATCCCTTCAACCATACATATTGTTGCTTGCTCACCAAAAAAGGTATAATTTTCTAACAATAACTTATAATCTTCATAAGAGGCCTTGGTTGGAAACAACGTTTGGACATTAAATTTTTTTTTTCGCTGCCTTATCCAAGTGTGGTTTCCCAACAACTTCCTAATTAGGTGTGACAATATGAGTGTCATTAGTCTCACAAAGAACCTCGTTCTTCATTCGCGGACTAAACACATAGATATTAGGCATCACTTCATACGAGATCATGTCCAAAACGGAGATGGGTCACAATTGAGTATGTTGAAACGAAACATGAATTGACGGACATTTTGACGAAACCCCTTTGTAGGGAGAGTTTCTTCCACATTCGGAACGAACTTGGCATTTTGGACATATCGATGAACTAATTTATTCTTTGTGTTTATAGTTACTAATTTGAGCGTCGGAGACGCCATAAATCTTTTTTTGCGGGGTATTTCTATAGGCATTTCATCCTTTCGTTTAATCTTCATGGTTGAAATTGATGAAATTCCTTGAGTAAATCACTTTTCTACAAAATCCATTCAAAAATCGATTGTCAACGTCTTTCAGATTGATTTTTTGCCTTTCTTAGAAAAATAATCGATTTTTATTCTTCGCTGTAATTGATTAAAGGATTCTGAGCAAATTTTGGCCTACACAAATTTTGCTAATCGATTATTATATTTTTAAAAAAATCAATTTTTTGTCGGCCCCTGAACGCATTCTTTGAAATCCTAAATTAATTGATTTCCTATTTCAAATTAATTGATTAAAGTTGCCTACCCAATTTTAGGCCTACGCTCAAAATCGAAATCAATTATTTTACCTTCAGTTTAATCGATTTTTATTGCGATCTCAACCCTTCAAAACTAGATCTGAACCTAATCAGCAGATCTATCTTCGTTGTTTCTTTGTCGCCGACACATCTTCACGAACCCTAGGTTCGAATTTCTTCATTTTTCCTTCGTTTCTTTGCCAAATTTCATCGAACTTCTTCAAATTCTTCATCTACATCACCAATTTCATCCTCAAAGACCCGAGGACCAGGGTAAAGCCTCCTCACATTCCTATGGTTGGTCGTGTTTACAAGTTGGATGGAATTAGGTACGTCCACACTCAAACCAACCTCCAATTTGATGATGCTGGCTCCGTGGAGAAGTTTCACTCAGAGTTTCTCGAGAAGGATATCATGTTAGAATAAGTGACCAACGCTGGAGGGGGGTGAATAGCGTTTGATCATAGAAATCGCAGGTGTAACACCCGCCTTCCGTGGACCCGGTTCTCTCGCGACCCAACGGACCGGTAGGGTTACATGGGCGGTCCGAGAACCGTCCGTAGCGAAAAACATTAATGCTTACTTATTATGAAAACCGTTGTGTTTAATTAGTGAAATAAATGCTAGGAAGTTAATCCCCAAAACGTATGTGATATAAATGCAGAGTAAGAGTAAAAGCGGAAGTAAATAAATAAGTCCAGTCCAAAATAAGTAAACGACATAGGGTGGGTTCATGCTCAACTGATTAATTGTATTTAAATATTGAACTCGTCCGTGCGCCGCCCATCCTCCCATCATCACTGTCCTCCAGGGTTAGCACCTATACCGTCATGTCTACCTGCGTGTAGCAAAAACAACTACACGCTGAGCAAAAGCTGAGGAGTGAATCTAACAAAAGAACATAAAGTAATAACCCATATGGTTATACACATATTGATACCTGTACTGAATGTACGGAAAACCACATGTGTAATAACTGTTCAATTTGCACTTCATGGGGTACTAATACACATAACGAAATGACATATCTAACCACATTAAATGTTGATGTGATATGGAACATACATGATGATGATATGGCTTGATGCATGACTTAAACTATCAAGGAAACCCCTGGCTTAGTCTCACTTGACAGGATCACCCCTGCACTCCAGTTATCATACCAAAACGGTAATGAGCCGGGCTCGACGAAAGTGTCGCAAGTGGACTAGCAAAACCGGGTGGTAGGCGTAACCTGACTACCATGTACGTACACAAAGCCCACCTGATGAAAACCCATTGGATCACAAAGGTTCTTGAACGGGCCCACTGTAGTAGGCGCACGAAAGCCTGACCTCCGTACAGCGGTATGCACATGATGGTAAAACTAGGACATGCGTCTAGGATAAACGTGATGAATACTTGATATATTTACCTTTGTTCAAGCCAAGAATATATTAATAAAATAACATACATAATGTAGATTAACATTTCACGCAAACATGCAATCAGATTCTGGGTCAATATGGTCAACGGGACTCATTCTACAAACTACCCAAAAATCTGCCCGAGTAATGGTCGACTGTACCCTACCGGCGGTCGACCATGGGCTACGGTCTGGGTCTGGGACACAAACAGTCCACCTAAGTCTTCCGTCGCGGCTGACGGTCGACCGTCACGGTGATGACCGTCGGAATGCCTGAGGGTACGGTTCACCGTCCGAAGCGACGGTCGACCGTCCCGGTGACAGTCTTCGGTCCTTGGCTACGTTTTGATCCATTTTGAAAGTTTAATGCCTTAATTCTTTTTAGGAAAATAATACTAACATTGGTGAATATGTTCCTAGTAATTCCTAGGCCAAAATATATAAGTTTTACGTAGTGAACGTTTTGATGGCTAACCTACGAACATGCATAGATTCTACGTAGGTTGCGTACGATATTCCTATGAATATAACGACATGAATTATAACTAAATGTTCTAGAATTAGAGGGGACAACTACTCACCTCTAAACGAAGGGATTGACAGAAGGATAAGTCGAGATGAACGAACGGTTAGCTATGAACCAACGAACAGACGAACGGCGGACAACGTACGGCTCCTTGTGTGAACTTCTCTTATTCTACCTTCCCGTCTACTCGCTGGAAAACCTCTTGGAGCTGCTATAGCCTGGCCGAGATTGTGCAAGGGAAGAGGGAGAGGAGAGAATGTGATGAGTGTAAGCGATGGGGGTTACAAATGATGAAGAACATGAATGGGGGAGGGGGTTTTTATTAAATGGAATTAAATGGGTGAAATGGTGAATTGATTGGAGGGTTGAGGGTGTGTAGTGGCGTCAGAATGGAGGTGGAATTATGTGGGCAGTTATTTCATTAATCTTACTCCATTGTATAAAAATCTGACCTGAACGGTACGCATTTCCCCTCGAACGGGTCCGAATTGAGATCCGTTTGCGTTTCTGGAATCAGACAGTCAAAACGAATTTAATGACATGTTCAATTAATTTTTCTAAGAACTTTTATTTTTCCCAACTCTAGTCCGGAATAGTAATTAATTATTTAAAATCTCACATTCATTTACCTGATCAATGATCGCTGAAAAGATGAGGAAAACGGGTTCGCATGGATTCCTCGGTCTCCCAGGTTGCCTCTTCATAGGAGTGACTCCTCTAAAGGACTTTGACCAATGGAATCTCCTTGTTACGCAATTGTCGGACCTCTCGGGCTAGAATTTCAACTGGCTCCTCCTCGTATGTGAGATTCTCGTCCAGAGTGACTGAATCTACTGGAAGTATATGTGTTGGATCTGATCGGTATCACCATAGCATAGACACGTGAAACACATCATGTATCTTGCTCAACTTAGGTGGTAGCTCGAGTCTGTAAGCTACAAGTCCCACACGCTCAATGACAGGATATGGACCTATAAACCTCGGACTGAGTTTCCCCTTCTTACTGAAGCGAAGAACTTTGTTCTAAGGCGACACCTTCAAGAAAACCTTATCCCCGACTGCATACTCGATGTCACGTATCTTAAGGTCGGCGTAGGACTTTTGTCGGTCCTAAGCCACCTTAAGTCGGTCTTTAATCACCTGGACCTTCTCCTCGGTCTCACGAACTAGATCTGGTCATTCTAACCTCCTCTCGTTGAGCTCTGTCCAACAGGTAGGAGTACGGCAAGGTCTACCGTACAGAGCCTCGTACGGTGCCATACCGACGCTAGCCTGGTGACTGTTGTTGTATGCGAACTCCATGAGCGGTAGATATCTCTCCCAACCGTCCCCGAAGTCGATCGCGCATGCACGCATCATATCTTTAAGAATCTGAATCACCCTCTCAGACTGACCGTTTGTCTGAGGGTGGAATGCGATACTGAAGTGGAGATCGGAGCCTAATGTGCTCTGTAGGCTCTTCCAGAACTGGGATGTGAATCGAGGGTCACGATCTGAAATGACAGATGATGGAACTCCATGTAGCCTGATGATCTCACGGATGTACAACTCCGCTAAATGCTGAAGTGGAAAGTCACGACGAATGGGAAGAAAATGAGCTGATTTGGTCAATCGATCAACAATGACCCAAACTGTGTCGTGCTTACGTGGTGACAATGGCAGTCCCACGACAAAATCCATCGTGATACGATCCCACTTCCAATCGGGAATGCTGATCTACTGAAGTAATCCTGAAGGAACCTGATGCTCGGCCTTGACCTGCTGACAAGTCAAGCACCACGATGTGAACTCTGTGATCTCCTGCTTCATCGCAGGCCACCAGTAATGTCTTCTAAGATCCTGAAACATCTTGTTACTGCCCGGGTGCATGGTATATACGGTGCTGTGTGCTTCGCGAAGAAGGCGTTCTCTCACATCTCCCGCTGGCACTACCATACACTCCCGATAGTACAAGATATCATCCTGAACTGTGAAATTTGGCTTCTCGCCTCGAGAGATGAGCTCAATGGTCTGGACACAAAAATCATCGCTGCTTTGAGCCGATGCTATCTGCTAACAAAATGTAGGCTGAACATGCAACACAGCTAGAGTCTTAATGACTAAGGGCATCGGCCACCACATTCGCCTTACCTGGGTGGTAAGCGATGTGACAGTCATTGTCCTTAATCAACTCTAACCATCTCGTATGCCGGAGATTCAGATCCTTCTGTGTCAACAAGTACTGAAGGCTCTTATGGTCGGTGAAGATACATGTTGTCTCGCCGTAGAGGTAATGCCTCCAGATTTTCAAGGCGAGTACAATAGCTGCTAGCTCAAGGTCGTTCGTCGGATAGTTACACTCATGCGGCTTCAACTGCCGAGATGCATAAGCAACGACCTTGCCCTCCTGCATGAGAACACATCCCAAGCCGTTATGGGACGCGTCGTTGAATACTGTATACTCCACTCCTGGAGTGGGCTGGACTAGCACTGGTGCCTGGGTCAGACACTCCTTCAGCTGCTCGAAACTCTCCTGACAGGCGTCAGTCCAAGCGAACTTGACGTCCTTCCTCATCATCTTGTGCAATGGTGATGCTATCTTGGAGAAGCCCTTCACGAACCAGCGATAGTAGCCTATCAATCCGAGAAAACTCCTCACCTCTTGTACATTACGCGGAGTCTTCCACTCCATGATCGCTTCTATCATACACGGGTCTACCTTCACACCTTCGGTCGTGATGACATGGCCGAGGAAGGTAACCTCGTGCAACCAGAACTCGCACTTGGATAGCTTGGCATAAAGCTGTTGTTCCCGAAGAATGCTCAAAACAATACGTAGTCGCTTGGCGTGCTCCTCTTGTGTCTTGGAGTACACCAAGATGTCATCGATGAAAACCACAACAAACTGATCAAGATGCTTACGGAACAGACTGTTCATTAGATCCATGCGATAAGGTGTGATTGAGATCGGTTCAAGTCCTTATCCAGCAATTCCTGTAGTTGAGCCTTTAGCTCTTTCATTTCCGCAGGTGCCATGCGATAAGGTGTGATTGAGATCGGTCCTGTTCCTGGAACTAGATCAATGGAAAACTCTACCTCCCTAGGGGGTGGTAAGCCGGGTAAGTCATCTGGAAATACATCAGGAAAGTCACATACCGTAGGGATGTCTTCCCTACGAGGTGCCTCCTAACGAGTGTCACGCACTGTGCACAGGAACGCTTCGCACTTCTTGTGAATGAGTCGGCGAGCATGAATGTATGAGATGAATTCCGGAGCTTTCGGAAGAAGCTCGCCACGGATCAGAATGTCGCTACCATCTTTGGCTCTCAGTCGAACAGTATGTGCTCCACAATCAACAACGACTTGGTTGGCAATGAGCGAATCCATTCCTAGAATAACGTCAAACTCACGATGTGGGAGCTCAATGAGACTTGCAGGGAAGGTCTTTCCCTGGACCACTAATGGACAGTCGTGATACACATGGGTGAGTTGTAGACTATGTCCCAATGGGTTGGACACGATTACCAGATCATCCAAGTCTTCCCTTGGAATGTTAGGCACAACAGGCATAAGCATACAAACATATGATAAAGTAGAATCCGGATCAATTAATGTTGTGATGAATGTATCGAATAAGGTAAACATACCCATGATGACGTCATGAGCTGGCTGCTCAGTACGCCCTCGCATCACGTAAGTACGGGCCGGGGCCTTCCCCGCTTGGCCTCCAGATGCTTGCAACTTGAGCTGGCTGGATGCTGCCACAGACTTCTGACTCTGGGCAGGCTGCGCTGCTGGAGCTGAGGCAGCTGGTGCAGATGAGGTCGCCACGCTGCTCCTGTGGAACCCTCAGGTTTCCCAACACTCGGATGGTTCGCTCAAACCATCGCTTGGCAATCATGGGGTCGGCGATCTGGTCGCCTAGGAATTCCTCGGCTCCATTCTTCCGGAGCTTCTCAATGGTGATGACAACCACTGGTGGTGGCGGTGGTGGAACATACGCGCCAGCCATCTGCTGGAGGAAGTTCATGAAGTTAGCCGCGAACTGCGGTTGGTTGATGGGGACGCCTTCTGGAACAGGGCCCGCGCCCGGGACTACCTTCCTTGGGGCCTGCTGGGGTGTGAAGCTTGACGCTTCCGTGTGCACGCTCACGTGCTCAAGCTCCCCATGTGGGACAGCCTATCCATCGTTGCCTGCTGCTTGGCTCATTCTCTAAAGGAATAGATTTAATCAGAACTAATTACAATGTGACACATAAATGAATAAAATAATGGTGTACCTTTCCCTAGGAGTGATGTGATGGGGGATGCGGCTATGGACCTTTGAAAATACCCTTTGACTACGAGGACAAAATATGTTTTTTTTCACAAAATCCGAACTACTCTGATACCAAATTGTAACACCCGCCTTCCGTGGACCCGGTTCTCTCGCGACCCAACAGACTGGTAGGGTTACATGGGCGGTCCGAGAACCATTCGTAGCGACAAATATTAATGCTTACTTATTATGAAAACGGTTGTGTTTAATTAGTGAAATAAATGCTAGGAAGTTAATCCCCAAAATGTATGTGATATAAATGAAGAGTAAGAGTAAAAGCGGAAGTAAATAAATACGTCCAGTCCAAAATAAGTAAATGACATAGGGTGGGTTCATGCCCAACTGATTAATTAATTAAATGTATTTAAATATTGAACTCGTCCGTGCGCCGCCCATTCTCCCATCATCACTGTCCTCTAGGGTTAGCACCTGTACCATCATGTCTACCTGCGTGTAGCAAAAACAACTACACGCTAAGCAAAAGCTGAGAATTGAATCTAATAAAAGAACATAAAGTGATAACCCATATGGTTATACACATATTGATACCTGTACTGAACGTATGAAAAACCACATGTGTAATAACTGTTCAATTTGCACTTGATGGGGTACTAATACACATAACGAAATGACATATTTAACCACAATAAATGTTGATGTGATATGGAACATACATGATGATGATATGGCTTGATGCATGACTTAAACTATCAGGGACACCCCTGGCTTAGTCTCACTTGACAGGATCACCCCTGCACTCCGGCTATCATACACAAATGGTAATGAGCCGGGCTCGACGAAAGTGTCGCAAGTGGACTAGTAAAACCGGGTGGTAGGCGTAACCTGACTACCATGTACGTACACAAAGCCCACATGATGAAAACCCGTTGGATCCCAAAGGTTCCTGAACGGGCCCACTGCAGTAGGCGCACGAAAGCCTGACCTCCCTACTGCGGTATGCACATAATGGTAAACCTAGGAATGCGACTAGGACGAACATGATGAATGCTTGATATATTTAGGGGTGTACACCAGTCCAGAACCGGACCGGACTAGAACCCAAAAAACTGGAAACCCAGAATCCCCTAAAGCATAGGACCGGAAACCGGACCGGTTAGATTCCGGTCTCGACCGGTCCGGACTGGTTTTTTCCGGTCCGGTGTGGGTAAAAACCGGAAAACCCGGAATTTATTTTTTTCTATTTCTTCTTGTCTATTTTTTAAACTTGTTTTTCAAATTTGTAGCTTGATTTGAATTGATTTCAACCCTACATATAATTCTTATATAAATTGGGTGTGTTTCAAGAAATTATATTAATATAAAATATTTTTATCAACAATATAATAGGTGTAAAATGAATTTTATACTTCCGTTAGTTTTGAAATTTCTAAAATATTATAAAGTTTTACTTTAAATTACTTTGGTTTTAGCAAGTCTAATTTATACGTCAAAGGATTTAATACTTTAAATCGAAAGATTCTACTTCAATTTTTGGGAAATAATTTTAGTTTTTTATAATTATGGATATTCTTGGGTAAATGTCAATGAAATGAATTAAAAAATACAAATTACATTTAAAAAGTTATACTTTATATTAAAGTAAGAAGAACAAATGAAAATATACAATTGTATTTATAATTATACGTAAACTCTGTATCATAGGTATTACTCCCTCTGTCCCATTTTAAATTGCCTGTTTGCCTTTTTTCTCCGTCCCAAAATAAGTTGCTTGTTAGTTGTTTTCGTAAACTTTTAAAAATAAAATAACTAAACTACCCCAAAAATAAGTCAGACCTCTTCACCTTATCTTCTCATTCATCATCACCCCTCCTAAAAAGTAATGTCAATTTCAGAAAATCAACTCTAGTTTTTATTTTCCTTAAATATGCCCAAAACTCAAAACAGGCGATTTAAATTGGGATGGAGGGAGTAATTTGTTTAAAAAACAGACAATCCGGTCTTACCGGTCCGACCCGGAAACGATCTGGTCTTGGACCAGAATGGATCGGAATTTTACCGGTCCAAAATCTTTGGACCGGAGACCGGTTTTTCTGGTCCGGTCCGGTTTTCCGGTCTGACCCGGATTTTGTACACCCCTAGATATATTTACCTTTGGTCAAGCCAAGAATATATCAATAAAATAACATACATAATGTAGATTAACATTTCACGCAAACATGCAATCAGATTCTAGGTCAATATGGTCAACGGGACTCATTCTACAAACTGCCCAAAAATCTGCCCAAGGAACGGTCGACCGTACCCTACCGGCGGTCGACCATGGGCTACGGTCTAGGTTTGGGACACAAACGGTCCACCTAGGTCTTTCGTCGCGGCTGACGGTCGACCGCCACGGTGATGACCGTCGGAATGGCTGAGGGTACGGTCCACCGTCCAAAGCGACGGTCGAACTTCCCGGTGACAGTCTTCTGTCCTTGGCTACGTTTTGATCCGTTTTGAAAGTTTAATGCCTTAATTCTTCTCAGGACAATAATACTAACATTGGTGAATATGTTCCTAGTAATTCCTAGGCCAAAATATATATGTTTTACGTAGTGAACGTTTTGAGGGCTAACCTACGAACATGCATATATAGATTCTACGTAGGTTGCGTATGATATTCCTATGAATATAGCGACATGAATTATAACTAAATGTTCTAGAATTAGAAGTGACAACTACTCACCTCTAAACGAAGGGATTGACGGAACGATAGGACGAGATGAACGAACGGTTAGCTACGAACCAACGAACAGACGAACGGCGGACAACGTATGGCTCCTCGTGTGAACTTCTCTTATTTTACCTTCCCGTCTACTCGCTGGAAAACCTCCTAGAGCTGCTATGGCCTGGCCGAGATTGTGCAAGGGAAGAGGGAGTGGAGAGAATGTGATGAGTGTAAGAGATGGGGATTCCAAATGATGAAGAACATGAATGGGGGAGGGGGTTTTATTAAAGGGAATTAAATGGCTGAAATGGTGAATTGATTGGAGGGATGAGGGTATGTAGTGGCGTGAGAATGGAGGTGGAATTATGTGGGGAGTCATTCCATTAATCTTACTCCGTTGTATAAAAATTGGACCTGAACGGTACGCGTTTCCCCCCGATCGTGTCCAAATTGAGATCCGTTTGCGTTTCTGGAATCAGACAGTCAAAACGAATCTAATGACATGTTCAAATAATTTTTATAAGAACTTTTATTTTTCCCAACTCCGGTCCAGAACAGTAATCAATTATTTAAAATCATCAATTTTATTAGACCGGGTTGCATGGTGTTACAGCAGGAATTAAAAATTTAAAGGGAGAGTAAAGTAAAGAGTAAGAGGCACACCGATTTTACAATGGTTCACCACAACGTGTGGCTAATCCAGCCTCCCAAGAGACTCTCTCGAGCTACACTACTTCCTCGTTAAGCTTATCGTTGCTTAACAAACCCTTACAACTTAAGAATTCGAGTTACACGAACCTCAACAAGTTCTTCGAAGGAAACAGCCTTTCCTTCGAATCAAACGAGAGAAATACTTTCTCTCAACGTGTCTTAGAACATTAATACACTCAAGAACAAGACTCTCTTTAAGAGTAGATGTTGAGTAAATTATATACGCTCAAGAACAACTCAAGACTTCACACAATTTAGCTCTAGAAAGATATGGAAAATGATGTTGTATGATTGAAATGATAATATGTGTAATGTGAAGTGAATTGATGTGTAATGCAGACCCAAACACCCATTTTTATAGTGTCGAAGTAGGCTCTAACGGATCAAAAAATTTAAGGGGTGATTGGCTTGATTTGTGGGATTGATATTAAAATGTGGATCTGCAGGAGATTAGCTTACCCAGCGATATATCGCACTACCCATGTAACACCCGCATTCCGTGGACCCGGTTCACTCGCGACCCAATGGACCGGTAGGGTTACATGGGCGGTCCGAGAACCGTCCGTAGTGGAAAAAATTAATGCTCATTTATTATGAAAACGGTTGTGTTTAATTGGTGAAATAAATGCTAGGGAGTTATCCTCAAAACGTGTGTGTTATAAATGCAGCGTAAAGTGGAAGTAAATAAATAAGTCCAAAACAAGTAAAACAAAAAATGGTGGGTTCTTGCCCAAATGAATAAATTATTAAATATATATAAATATTGAACTCATCCGTGCGCCGCCCATCCTCCCATCATCACTGTCCTCCAGGGTTAGCACCTGTGCCGTCATGACTACATGCGTGTAGCAAAAACAACTACACGCTCAGCAAAAGCTGAGGAGTGAATCTAACAAAAGAACATGAAGTGATAACTCATATTATTATACACATATTAATACCTGTACTTAACGTACGGAAAACCACATGTTTACTAACTGTTTAGTTTGCACCTGTTCAAGGTACTATTACATATAACAAAATGATGTGCTACCACATTGAATGTTGATGTGAAGTGGAACATACATGATGATGATACGACTTGATGCATGACCTAAACTATCAGGGACACCCCTGGCTTAGCCTCACTTGACAGGATCACCCCTGCACTCCGGTTGTCACACCGAAACGGTAATGAGCCGGGAACAAGTGGACTAGCAAAACCGGGTAGTAGCCGTAACCTCACTACCATGTACGTACACAAGGTCCACCTGATGAAAACCCATTGGATCCCGAAGGTTCCTGTACGGGACCACTGTAGTAGGCGCACGAAAGCATGACCTCCCTACAGCGGTTTGCACATGATGAAAAACCTAAGACATGCGTCTAGGATGAACATGATGAATGCTTGGCATATTTACCTTTGGTCAACGCCATGAATATATCAATTAAATAAAATTTATAATGAAGATTAACATTTCATGCAAACAGACAAACAAATTCTGGGTCAATATGGTCAATGGTGCTCGTTCTACAAATTGCCTAGAGTTCTGCCCGAAGAACGGTCGACCGTACCCTAACGGCGGTCGACCGTGGGCCACGGTCTGGGTCTGGTTCACAAACGGTCCACCTAGGTCTTCCGTAACGGCTGACGGTCGACCGTCCCGGTGGTGACCGTCGGACTGGCCGAGGGTACGGTCGACCGTCCCGGTGGTGACCGTCCCGGTGACAGTCTTTTGTCCTTGGCTACGTTTTGATCCATTTTTCAAACTTAACACCTTGATTCTTTTTAGAACAATAATGTAAACATTGATGATTATATTCCTAGTGATTCCTAGGCCAATCTATGTAAGTTTTACGTAGTGAACGTTTTGATGGTTAACCTACGAACATGCATAGATTCTACGTAGGTTACGTACGATATTCCTATGAATATAACGACATAGATTATAACTAAATGTTCTAGAATTAGAGGGGACAACTACTCACCTCTAAATGACGGGGTTCACGGAATGATGGTACGAGATGAAAGAACGACGTCTAACGAACGGACGGCTTCTCGCGTAAACCTTCTTCTTTTCTTCTCTTTCCTTCCCCTTTGTCTGCACGCCGAAGCTCCACCTTTTTCCCTGGGCTGCTATGGCCGAAATCCACAACAAGGAGAAGAGGGAGATGGAGAGTGAATGTGTGTGTTGAATGAGATGGGGGTTACAAAAGATGAAGAACATGAATCGAGAAGGGGGTGTTTATTAAAGGGGAAATGAATGGAATTGAAGAGGGAGTTAAATGAAAATGATGATGGTGAGTTGTGGGTGGCGTGGGTTTTGAAGGAATTGAATGGGGAGTTATCTCCCTAAATTCTATTCCGTTATGTAGAATCTGGCCTGAACGGTACGCGCTATTTCCCCCCGAACGGGTCCAAATCGAGAACCGATTGCTTTTTCAAAAATAAACAGTCAAAACTAAATTTATGACATGCTCAAATAATTTTTCTGAGGATTTTATTTTCCCAACTCCGGTCCGAGTTAATAATTAATTAATTAAATTAATCAATTTTATTAGACCGGGTTGTAGGGCTTTACAATTATCCCCCCTTAAAGAAATTTCGTCCCTGAAATTCTCCTCAAGTCACACCTCACGTGTTTAGGGAGATAGTGTGTTACCCAAAATTTGTTTTTGGAACATACAAGAGCATAACGAGTTGAAGAGCAAACGACAGATTCCATTTAAGGAACTTATTTGGTTCAGACAAGTGGGACAACACGTTGCATCGATTACAACCTCGACTATGTCATAAGTTAGCACGTGACTCACTCGTCTCGTCGGGCTGAGTCCACTGGAGGAATATCCACACCTGTGCCGCAGATACTGTTGGCAGAGTCCACGCTGAACGTTTCCTCCGGATCATATCTTTCCCATGCTGCCTTCCGGTGCTTCCATATCCTTAGCCTTGCTATCCGAGCCTTGCAATGTGTGTTGGAATGCATGAGTTCAACCCTTTCTGTGTTGTTAAGTATTGACTCACAGGTTTTGATAATTGACAAACACAATTTATTCAAGTTAAGATCAAAGCGCTACAACGACAAACACGAAGACTTGAAGCGCCATTCCTTGAAGTATTCACGAAGGTGCACAGGATTTTATTGGAGTCCGAGACGCGTTCGGAGCGCCTAACGGAGGACTCGAAGGAGTAGAAGATTTCCGAAAACTTTTTATTTATTTGAGTCTTAGGAATTATTATAAGGATGACAAAAATATCTTCTCTCCAAAATTATTTTTATGAGAGTTAAAAAAAATTATATTTATTTTTGGAGTCAGTTGAAAAATCCTTTTAACTGTTCAAAATACATTTATTGAGTCAGTTACAAAAAGTGTGTCAAACATTTATCAAAATATTTATTTTGATATTATAAAATATTTTTGGTAAGCAAAAATATTTTATTCAAATATTTTTCCTGTACATCATTTGACACACAAACTAATTTTTGGACTCACTTTTACTCCCTTATTCAAATTCATTGAATAGAGAGGAGGAGCGCCTTCCTGATTCGTGTTACCTCAAACAACGAGTATTCAGCCAATTCTTTATCTATCGCAACTGGCTTGGGCCCTTTGTGTTGCGCATTATTTCTTCCATAATCGATTATCTGCCTTCACTTAATCGATTAATTGCTTATCGCTGGATTTCTCTAGCTTCTAGCTTAATCGATTTTTATTCTTATATTAATTGATTAAGGCTCACAACGCCACCTAATCGATTTTCATATCCAGATTAATCGATTATTTCCGCGTAGAAGGAATCTTTCTCAAACTGCATTAATCGATTATTGACACTGCATTAATCGATTATTATGCTGCATTTTTCATCAAAACTTCTTTTCTTGGACCAACGGATATATTCCTTCAACCCCTTTATAAACTTCACTCCTTGGTCATTTTTACTATGAACAAGCACTCCTAAAATCCCCTAATCTTGAGGTTATAATCCTCCATTCATTTCTTCTTCAAATTGATATATTTTGAGAGAAAACTAAGTGTTTTCAAGAGAGTGTTCTTGTCATCCATAGAGCTTAATCTTTTCTCATTTCTACTCTTGTGAGAGTTATTGCTGAGAGGTTGAAGAAGATTGTTCTTCTTGTTGTTCTAGACTTATGTGACTTAAGTCTTGGTTGTGAAGTCTTGTAGATGGTACATCCACGAGCGGTTGTGTTGAGGCTTGTGAGATTCAAGTTCTCGGTTTGTAAACGGTTTGTCAAGCACCCGTTGAAGCTTGATAAGTAGTGGTAGCTTCGATAGAGTCTCTCGGGGAACTGGACTAGCCACGAGGTGGTGAACCAGTATACATCGGTGTGTTCTTTGCCTTCTCTCTTTTATTTCCGCTGCACTTACGTTTATTTTATTTATCCTGCGAAAATCGGTAATCATTCTCAACAACTCTATTTACCCCCCCCCCCCTATAGAGTAGCACGCCTTGTCTAACAATTGGTATCGGAGCGGGTATCTCTAACGCTCCTTGTGACGTTTGAGAAAACGATCAAATTTTTTTTGAGAATGTTGAACGCAGGGATAGGAGAAGGGCAATCCACCGTAAGGCCGCCATTTTTTGATGGAACGAATTACTCCTATTGGAAGGAGTGTATGAGAATTTTTGTTCAATCTAATAACTTCAAATTTTGGCTTGCTATCAAGAATGGAGTTAGCTTGCCAATGAAGAAGATAGGCGATACACTCATCCCGAAGGACGAGGATGAATATGATGAAGCCGATCTTAAGAAGGCTCAATTGAATGCCCCCGCCATCAACTTCTTGTATTGTGGTGTCAACGCCAACGATTATCAAAAGATATCTCATTGCCAAACCGCCAACCAAATGTGGAACAAGCTCATGATCACATACGAAGGTACGCCTCAAGTTTGTGAATTAAAAATTGATTTACTAACCCATGAATATGAGTTATTTGCTATGAAAGAGAACGAACTTGTGGAGGACATGTTTGGAAGATTTTCAAACATCGTCAACGACCTTGATATGCTCGGAAAGACGCTCACCGACAAAGAGTTAGTGAGAAAAATTCTGCGAAGTCTTACCAAGGAATGGGAGTCGAAGGTTAACTTCATTTACGAAGGCCGAGATTACAACGTCATCACATACGACGGTCTTCAAGGTAACCTTATCACTTACGAAACAAATCATCTTTCTCATACTCTTGACGTTAAGAAGAGAACAAGAATTGCTTTTATAGCATCTTCTTCTCAAAAAGTAGAGATTGGTGATTCGGATGCGGATAGTGATAGTGATAGTGATTCTAGCACTTCTTGTGATATTTTGGTTGAATGTTTTAATGAGTTTTTGAAACATGAGCTAAACAAGAGCAAGAAGAAAAACACCCCAAAATGTCACAAGTGCGGAAAGCTTGGCCACCGAAAATTTGAGTGCCCGAAGCTCAAGAAGATGAGCAAACACGATGAATTCACGTGTTTGTCGTGGAAGTATGAGGAACCTTCCAAAGACGATTGCCTCATCGCTCTTGAAGAACAAGATGGGTGGTCGGGTACGTGACGCACATGGAAGGTGTGCTTGAAGAATACAAATTTGTAGTGGATGCTCCAAGCACTTAGCCAAAGAGGTTGCATCAAAGGGGAGTCATTACATTTTTTAAAATAAATTTATATGAATTTATTTGGGAATTTATATAGGATGTTTTGCATATAGTAAGGGGGAATTTTTTGCTATATGTTTTAATCTTTTTGTGTGCTTTATTTTTTAAGGGGAGATAGCATAATTTAAGAGGGAAGTATTTTATTTCCTAGAAATGCATGATTTTAGGGGGAATGTGATTTTTCTTAACGGTTTAGAACTTTTCTTTCTCTCCCTGCAATGCATGAGTTCTTTTGTTGCGTTATTTTTTATAATGCCAAAAGGGGGAAGAGTATAGGAGTATATGCTTTAATTTTTTATTTGTTGCTTTAATTTTATCACATCCACGACTCTCGCATCCTTATGCTCCAGGAAAGGTATAAGAATTTACTTGGTAAATATTGACTGTGTTAAATTCTCATTTGATAACAATTGTTAGTACTGAAATTATATCGAGCATAGACTCAAGTCGAATTTTTGTATTCAGTGAAGAAACGAAAGAATAAAAAAAATGTATAAACCTCTGATACGTTATCAACGTACGCATCGCATCGTGAATGACGAAGTTGATCTGTACCGGAAAAGTCGCACGGAAGTGAGATGAACCTGAAGAACGATTCGTGTTGATATATGTTGAACAACATTTGTGAAGCCGGTGTCAAAGATCCTCCCTCATGTGGCCTCAACGCGAACCAATCGTTGACGCAAACGAAAACGTTTAGAATTAATAAACCCTATCGTTTCTTCCAATCTCTCTTGATTGTTTTCAATCGTCGCAACTGTTATATACCCTCGTTATATCTGTTATCAACGCACCTACGTAAATAAGGAATCCTAATAAAGAAATTCCTACTATTTGTAGAATGAGTCAAGAAACTGCGCGCGGACAAGATAACCAAGTGCAAAACAATGGACACACAACGGTTCATATTGAAATATCGAATTTCACTCTTGTTGTCCGAAAAGAACCAGACAATCAAAACATCTACCAAGATATTGAAGGTCACTCCAATGCTTATTCAAGTATCAAACCCGATATTAAGGGAAAGAAGCCTTTGACTGGAACTTGTAGTGCCCCACCCTCGAAAAGAAGAAAACTTTTGTCAACTCAAAACAAATTAAGAGTGTGGAAACATCCAAAGTGTAACACTTGTAGAAGACATCACCCAGGAGAATGTTGGATGACACAAGGATTATGTATAGGTTGTGGTAAATCTGGGCATTTCCGAAAGGAATGTCCTACAAACCCTTGGAAGACCAATGCCGATGGCCCTGTTCAAAATCAGTCTACCTCAGCCCGACTTGCACCAGGAGGAAGTAACCCGCAAACAAAATCATGCATGCGTGTATGCAGTGAAAGACCGCGTTGAAGAAAACTCTGGTGTCGTCATTATTATATTTCCTTATTTGATAATTTATAAAATTATCCATGTACTGATCCGGGATTTGCACTATCTAATATCTATGTAATTCCATGTTGAATAAACCTCCGTTGAGATTGAAAACTCAAGGAATCCTTAATAAAGAATCATTTGATCAAGTGTTTTCTCTTTGAATACCTACTTTGTTCATACGCGAATACAGAAGGATCGACGAGACTCTGTATGAACTATCGTCAATTAAACAAATCCTTATCTTTTACTTTGTATCATGACTTATTTGATCATCTTAGAGGATCCATTGTGTTCTCTAAGATTGACTTACGGTTAGGATACTAACTATTCTCTGTTAGAAAACTTGAACAAACTGACGATCAAGAATCGCTACTCCTTACTTTGAAATGGACTCATTTGTATTAGCTATTAACATGAAAGATCACGACGTGGCACACCAACAGTGAAAGACTGAAGAATGAAGAAAATGTAGCTCGCACTAGCCATACAGCCTAGGAGAATATTTATGGATAATATCATTGCAACACAAGATACAACTTGGATTACAAGAGGAAAGTTACAGATGCAATTCTAAGTCTAGTCTTCCAGGATTCACAAACTCATCGTAACTAGCCTGAGGACCCGGGAAAGCTTTAGCAAACTTTAGTTTGTCTAAAAGCTCATCAACAAAGAAAGAAGAAATGAAAAGTTTCCTCTGACTCAAAGACATGAAGTTCTGCCTCACCGCATCGTCTAGAAATTTGATTAGGTTATTGAAATAACCATCAATGTTCAAGAGACCAATGGGTCTATTATGTAACCCTTCAGAAGCCCACGAGATCAAGGTGAACAAACCTTCCATAGTGTCAACTCCTCCAGGAAGAATGATGAAAACTTCCACGACATGATTCATCTCAAAATATTTGTAATAGTTGCTGGAAACTATATGCTCTACACCGTACGTAGGTCCATAGACATGTCGTGTTGCTATGTACCCAGGAATGAAACCTCTAACGAGACCACCATTGGTAAAGACTGTTGAAGCAACAGCTCCTTGAAGGCCAACACTACCTCCACCATAGGCAAGTTTAATCTTTCGCCTTATCAATTCCCTTCCTAAATCTACCGCAGTAGCCACAAACTTTGGATTTCTACCAAGAGAATGACTACCAAGTAGACCAACGAATCTTATGGTGTAAGGAAGTGTTCGAGAAGTTCCTTCCATAATGTGAGAATGTGAGATACTCTTTCCATAATCGTGATATATATAGTCTCTAAAACCGGACCATTGATGGAAAAGTAATTACCACCAGTCAAAATACGTACAGTAAAATTGATTCAAATTACCTGCAGACGAGAACGTACTCGCTAATACTATAGTATGCTCACGATATGATGTATTGAGACTCTTGAACAGTTTGATTCGCTGTGCTGAAACATGTTTAAATTTGAGACGAAAAGTCAAAATGGCTATTCCTAAGACAATGACATCTTGAGTAA
This sequence comes from Cuscuta australis, assembly GCA_003260385.1. Classification (NCBI taxonomy): domain Eukaryota; kingdom Viridiplantae; phylum Streptophyta; class Magnoliopsida; order Solanales; family Convolvulaceae; genus Cuscuta; species Cuscuta australis. Next base: position 1,199,864 of record NQVE01000206.1, on the reverse strand, counting down.
TTTCCAAAGAGTGAAACATTAAAGGAAGAAAATCTACGATTAGTAACGGCAATTCGCAAACGCTATCTTTATATCTCGTGACTCATATCCTTGAATTACTCAAACTTGATGTGTTAACTACACTCTTGAAACATCTCGCTTGATCAATCTTGAAAAGATTGAATTCCATTCTTTGTATCAAAATAATAAAACCACGATTCTTCATTAAATGAAAAGATGTTTTATGATACCGATCTTTGAAAACTATACCTTGTGGAATACGTGACTCGATCACAATAGTAAAACTACCTTGACTTGAACATTATGTTGAACCCCTCTTTGTGGACCACAAAACAATCAATACAATTACGAAGATTATTATCGATGATCTTATTGACCAAACAAACTTCGTTATAACCCTAGCAAGGATATGTGTGTGCAACAACCAGAGAAGAAATGACGTCACGAGAACAAGATGAATCATTCAAGCGAAAATCCCTAACCTATATGCGATGTTGGTGTTAGAACTTGTAAAGATCCCTCACTCTATGAATTCATGAATTGAATCGCGTACTGAAGATATTCTCTTCTTCCCTTGAAACAAGATCAACCATAGTGTTACAATCGAACCTGTCGCTATCATGAACATATTTTTCCAAATTGATGAAGGAAATTTGAATACAACAAGACATATATGATACGCTACTCGAACGTCATCACCTATGAATACAAAGACTCATTAACAATAATAAGAGCTACCATGAAGTGAATGAAGAAATGTTCCGATGTAAATCGATGGTAACAAGCTCCTGTATAGTCAATCGAAAGTACTTCCTCATAAATGATGACAAATCCCATATTCTGAACCGATAAAAGCCATTTGATGTTATTTACGAATCATTGTTGAACTATATGAACGATATGAAGATAACTCAAGTATCTTGAGTAGGTTACACTATGACGTATGAATTAAACAACCTCCGAATATTCCACTACATCTATCGAGAACTTGAAAATTCGAAACTGCAAAGGCTACTGAAGGACTTTCAATCAAAAGAAGAAATATCGTTAATCGATGTTGTACAATTGGGAATTGTAAATAAACAAAGTTATGTGCGAGTATGTCAAATATACAACCGTATACATTGCAAGGAAACCTTAGTTGTTGACACTGAAGGATCACTGAATGTCTTTCTTAATCAAAGATTGTTAATCTCGTAAAGAAAGAACGAGTTTCATAACATCGACAGTTTGAGAATACATATCCGTGTGGATAATGACGTGATTATGATTTAACTAAATGAACATGACACGGTCATGATTAAGTGCGATCACAACAAAATGTTGAACGTTTGACATTAGAAGAATTTCGAGGACGAAATTCCTTTAAGGGGGGAAGAAATGTAACGCCCCAAAATATACCCTAGAATTATTAATGAATTATTATTCAAATTAATCAAATTTGTTTTGATTAAAATAAATTATTATTGGGCTTTGGGCCGTAATAAAATATGTATTGACATCCAATAAACGTATTTAGGATAAATCTCATAGAGATAAATCCAACATGTTGACTTATTGTGTAATCTTGATTGGGAACCTGAGTACAGACTCAAATTAAGAATAAATGGAGAATTTGTTTATTAAGTGAACTTTGAAATGAATTCTTGAAATAAATCATGAGAATAAATAATATGAATGAAATATAAGAACCTTTCTGAGTAAAGGTCAACAAAATCAATTTTGACTCTGTCAAAGTCAACCACCTAAAAATATGATGTCGGAAAAAGTACAACGAATAAATATAAAAATTATATCGTTAGATAGAGTTTAACTGTCTGATCGCAACGGTGCAAACGGATTTCAATTCGGAGAAAGTTGGACCAAAAAGTGTTCTCCGACTGGGACCAAATTAGTCCCAATCAGGGACTTGCATTTGAAATGGGAAGAAATCGCCGTCCGCTCCACTAGCCGCTCAAACAGAGAAGTGACGCATGAACCATTGGCCTCTTCTCCATTCTTCTTCTATATAATGGAAACCAAAACTTCACCATTTCTTCACCATTCTTCATCAAATTCGTTCTCGGAGATAGCCTTGAGTGTGGAGAACGCAGTGGTGCTGTCAATTTGGGGCAAGGTCGCCAGAGTTGAGAGCTATCGTCGCCGGAAGTTTCGTCGGAAAATTCTCAAAACCTCCATTAAGCTTCGAGGTAAGCCCGTAGATATATCTAGTGACTAGAATGTTCGTATAGATCGTTTTTACGTTCATAAACGGTCGTTTGGTTGAGTTTTGTGTTTGTAATGTTTGAAGAACCAAGAATCATAAACCAAGAAATTGTTGTTAAAACTACGAATTAATGACTCTAAAATGATCTGTGAACATTGGGGAACATTCCTATATAATTTAATTGAAGTTTGGTAATTAAAAATGATAATGTTAAAAATTGAACAGGTGAAGATGATGATGAACAGTGGCCGAAAATCGATTATTTCCTTCCTAATAAATGATTAAAAATTTGTTCAGATGAGGTGTTCGAAGTCAGTATATTAAAAAAAATATACATAATCGATTATTCTAATTATACAAATCGATTTAAATGTATTAATCGATTATTTAATAACTAAAAATCAATTTTAAGTATTAATTGATTATTTAAAGTATAAAAATCGATTTTTAGAAATTAATTGATTATTTAAAATATAAAAATCGATTTTTAGCAATTAATTGATTATTTAAAATATAAAAATCGATTTTTAGTAATTAATTGATTATTTAAAATATAAAAAGCGATTTTTAGCAATTAATTTATTATTTAAAATATAAAAATCGATTTTTAGCAATTAATTGATTATTTAAAATATAAAAATCGATTTTTAGTAATAAATTGATTATTTAAAATATAAAAATAGAATTTTAGAAATTAATTGATTATTTAAAATATAAAAATCGATTTTTAGCTATTAATGGATTATTTTAAATATAAAAATAGATTTTTAGGTATTAATTGATTACTTTAAAAATGAAAATCAATTTTTCTCAAATCCAGATCCTGTTCCGAAAATATTCTGAAAATATATGCTCTAAAATCCACCAATTGATTATGATCATTGGAAAAATGATTTACCATAATAAAAATGATGTTTTTAACAAATAAAAATGTTATGTGACGCATGATGGTAAGTTAGGGTGTTAACACCCGAAGCTAGGCCGCTAATTGTTATTGAATATTATGTTGATTGATGATTATGGTAATGAATATTGATTGATGATTATGATGATTGAATCTTGATGAATATTCTGATTAAAAATATAATCATGAATGATTAAATCATAATGAATATATTGATGATTGTGAAAATAATATGTATTGTTAAGGGTATCTAAAAGACCTCTAAGATATACCCATATTAATGTTAATTTGAAAGGTATCTAGAAGACCTCTAAGATATACCTATTTAAGTTAGGCCTTGCGGGTATGAACCCCGGTGGCTAGGGTTAAAACGTACGTACGGGATCCAAGAACCAAACTTGAGTACCTACTCGTTTGGGGGTACCACCCACCCAACAGTGAACACTACGCTGTCGGTTTTTTGTTGGCCTTAAGTGAAGGTAAGTTTAAGATTTTCAAAACCCTTTTATCTTAAACTAGGCCTAGCTTAAGGATTATTTAGGAATACTTTATACTAGAATATAGTTTAATTATTTTAACTAGAATTCGTGTAAGGGTTGACAAATATTAAAGTGATTGGCCTTAGACTAAGAATAGTTTAAGGATAATGTTGAATATTGAATATTGAATATGAATAAATATTGAATTGAATATTGCAATTATTATGAATGACTGATGAACATTGAATGTGAATATAAATGTGGAATAATGAATGATGAATAATTTTTAATAATTATTGATTATCTGAACTGAACATTATGTGCATGATATCAAATGATTTGATTATGAATTTAGATTCAGTTTATAGTGATGTTCGATGCATTAGATATGCTTACTCAGCTTCAACGCTGAGCGTGTAGTATGTTTTATTTGCTACACACAGGTTAATGAAGTGACGTGATCCTGGAGGCAGACGGAGGCGAGATTGTCGGAATGGATGTGATGGTTTTGAATTAAAGAACATAAATAAATTATGTTTGTATTATGATTTGTTAAGCTTCCGCAATATTGAAAACTCCGTACTGTTTATATTATGAAAAATATTATTGTGATAAATAAAAGTGTTTGAAATGTTTTAAATTTTTACGATTACCAAGTTAATACTTTAATCTGAAAGGGTCTGCAGACCTGGATGGATTAGGGTTTTACAGTTTGTCATTATCAAAAAGGGGGAAATTGTTGGAATGCATGAGTTCAACCCTTTCTGTGTTGTTAACTGTTGACTCACAAGTTTTGATAATTGACAAACACAATTTATTCAAGTTAAGATCAAAGCGCTACAACGACAAACACGAAGACTTGAAGTGCCATTCCTTGAAGTATTCAAGAAGGTGCACAGGATTTTATTGGAGTCCGAGACGCGTTCGGAGCGCCTAACGGAGGACTCGGAGGAGTAGAAGATTTCCGAAGACTTTTTATTTATTTGAGTCTTAGGAATTATTATAAGGATGACAAAAATATCTTCTCTCCAAAATTATTTTTATGAGAGTTAAAATAAAAATTATATTTATTTTTGGAGTCAGTTGAAAAATCCTTTTAACTGTTCAAAATAAATTTATTGAGCCAGTTACAAAAAGTGTGTCAAACATTTATCAAAATATTTATTTTGATATTATAAAATATTTTTGGTAAGAAAAAATATTTTATTCAAATATTTTTCGTGTACATCATTTGACACACAAAATATTTTTTGGACTCACTTTTACTCCCTTATTCAAATTCATTGAATAGAGAGGAGGAGCGCCTTCCTGATTCGTGTTGTCTCAAACAACGAGTATTCAGCCAATTCTTTATCTATCGCAACTGGCTTAGGCCCTTTGTGTTGCACATTATTTCCTCCATAATCGATTATCTTCCTTCACTTAATCGATTAATTGCTTATCGCTGGATTTCTCTAGCTTCTAGCTTAATCGATTTTTATTCTTATATTAATCGATTAAGGCTCACAACGCCACCTAATTGATTTTCATATACAGATTAATCGATTATTTCCGCGTAGAAGGAATCTTTCTCAAACTGCATTAATCGATTATTGACACTGCATTAATCGATTATTATGCTGCATTTTTTCATCACGACTTCTTTTCTTGGACCAACGGATATATTCCTTCAACCCCTTTATAAACTTCACTCCTTGGTCATTTTTACTATGAACAAGCACTCCTAAAATCCCCCAATCTTGAGGTTATAATCCTCCATTCATTTCTTCCTCAAATTGATATATTTTGAGAGAAAACTAAGTGTTTTCAAGAGAGTGTTCTTGTCATCCATAGAGCTCAATCTTTTCTCATTTCTACTCTTGTGAGAGTTATTGCTGAGAGGTTGAAGAAGATTGTTCTTCTTGTTGTGCAAGACTTATGTGACTTAAGTTTTGGTTGTGAATTCTTGTAGATGGTACATCTACGAGCGGTTGTGTTGAGGCTTGTGAGATTCAAGTTCTCGGTTTGTAAACGGTTTGTCAAGCACCCGTTGAAGCTTGATAAGTAGTGGTAGCTTCGAGAGAGTCTCTCGGGGAATTGGACTAGCCACGAGGTGGTGAACCAGTATACATCGGTGTGTTCATTGCCTTCTCTCTTTTATTTCCGCTGCACTTACGTTTATTTTATTTATCCTGCGAAAATCGGTAATCATTCTCAACAACTCTATTCACCCCCCTCTAGAGTTGCACGCCTTGTCTAACAATGTGCACGTTGGTAGCGCTCTTTCGATTCATAACTTTGCCTCTTGTTCTTTCGTCTCTTACCGAGCACGAAGGTTCGACTGGAGTCAACGCTTGACATGCTTTTGGTACTAATGGTACTCATCTAACAATGGCAGAGTATCAAAATGGGAATAAGTGAGCACATAATGAAATTAGTTTGTCGCTTCGATGTGTGCTCACGTGCTCAGGCACTCCTAAGTGGATCTACCTATCCATCGTTGCCTGTTTCTTTGATCATTCTCCATAAGGAGAGCTTAAATCAGATCTAACTACAATATAACATATAAGTGTATTGAATAACGGTGTACCTTTCCCTAGAAGTGATGTGATGGGAGATGCGGCTGTGGACTTTCCAAAATACCCTTTGACCAAGATGACAAAATATGTTTTTTTTCACAAAACCGAACTTCTCTGATACCAAATTGTAACACCCGCCTTTTGTGGACCCGGTTCACCCGCGACCCAACAGATCGGTAGGGTTACATGGGCGATCCGAGAACCGTCCGTAGTGGAAAATATTAATTCTCATCTATTATGAAAACGGTTGTGTTTAATTGGTGAAATAAATGCTAGGGAGTTATCCCCAAAACGTGTGTGTTATAAATGCAGCGTAAAGCGGAAGTAGATAAATATGTCCAAAACAAGTAAAACGAAAAATGGTGGGTTCTTGACCAAATGATTAATTGATTAAATATATATAAATATTGAACTCGTCCGTGCGCCACCCATCCTCCCATCACCACTGTCCTCCAGGGTTAGCATCTGTACCATCATGACTACCTGCGTGTAGCAAAAACAACTACACGCTCAGCAAAAGCTGAGGAGTGAATCTAACAAAAAAGATGAAGTGATAACTCATATGATTATACACATATTAATCCCTGTACTTAACGTACGGAAAACCACATGTTTACTAACTGTTTAGTTTGCACCTGTTAGGGGTACTATTACATATAACAAAATGATGTGCTACCACATTGAATGTTGATGTGAAGTGGAACATACATGATGATGATACGACTTGATGCATGACCTAAACTATCAGGGACACCCCTGGCTTAGCCTCACTTGACAGGATCACCCCTGCACTCCGGTTGTCACACCGAAACGGTAATGAGCCGGGAACAAGTGGACTAGCAAAACCAGGTAGTAGCCGTAACCTGACTACTATGTACGTACACAAGGCCCACCTGATGAAAACCCATTGATCCCGAAGGTTCCTGGATGGGCCCACTGTAGTAGGCGCACGAAAGCCTGACCTCCCTACAGCGGTATGCACATGATGAAAAACCTAAGACATGCGTCTAGGATGAACATGATGAATGCTTGGCATATTTACCTTTGGTCAACGCCAAGAATATACCAATTAAATAACATTTATAATGAAGATTAACATTTCATGCAAACAGACAAACAGATTCTGGGTCAATATGGTCAACGGTGCTCGTTTTAAAAACTGCCTGGAGTTCTGCCCGAAGAACGGTCGACCGTACCCTAACGGCGGTCGACCGTGGGCCACGGTCTGGGTCTGGTTCACAAACGGTCCACCTAGGTCTTCCATCACGGCTGACGGTTGACCGTCCCGGTGGTGACTATCGGACTGGCCGAGGGTACGGTCCACCGTCTAAAGTAACGGTCGACCGTCCCGGTGATAGTCTTCTGTCCTTGGCTATGTTTTGATCCATTTTGCAAACTTAACACCTTGATTCTTTTTAGAACAATAATGTAAACATTGATGATTATATTCCTAGTGATTCCTAGGCCAATCTATGTAAGTTTTATGTAGTGAACGTTTTGATGGTTAACCTACGAACATGCATAGATTCTACGTAGGTTGCGTACGATATTCCTATGAATATAACGACATAGATTATAACTAAATGTTCTAGAATTAGAGGGGACAACTACTCACCTCTAAATGACGGGGTTGACGGAATGATGGTACGAGATGAACGAACGACGTCTAATGAACGGACGGCTTCTCGCGTAAACCTTCTTCTTTTCTTCTCTTTCCTTCCCCTTCGTCTGCACGCCGGAGCTCCTCCTTTTGCCCTGGGCTGCTATGGCCAAAATCCACAACAAGGAGAAGAGGGAGATGGAGAGTGAATGTGTGTGTTGAATGAGATGGGGGTTACAAATGATGAAGAACATGAATGGGGAAGGGGGTTTTTATTAAAGGGGAAATGAATGGAATTGAAGAGGGAGTTAAATGAAAATGATGATGGTGAGTTGTGGGTGGCGTGGGTTTTGAAGGAATTGAATGGGGAGTTATCTCCCTAAATTCTATTCCGTTATGTAGAATCTGACCTGAACGGTACGCGCTATTTCCCCCCGAACGGGTCCGAATCGAGAACCGATTGCATTTTCGGAAATAAACAGTCAAAACTAAATTTATGACATGCTCAAATAATTTTTCTGAGGATTTTATTTTCCCAACTCCGGTCCGAGTTAATAATTAATTACTACCTCCGTCCTAGAGTATTTGTCCACTTTCATTTTTACACACCATCCAATACACTTCTTTAATCTATTTTATCTTGTAATTTGTATATTAAAAAATTATAGAAATTATATATTAATAATCTATATGTTAAGACAAATCATACAAGATCAAACATGACTATATTTAGGCTTAGACATTGTGAGAATTTGATGAGTCAAAATGCTTAGATGAACAGTTCCAAAAGTCAAAACTGGACAAATACTCCGGGACGGAGGGAGTAATTAAATAAATCAATTCTATTAGACCAGGTTGTAGGGCGTTACAACCCATCGCTGGTAAGCCAATTTTCCTTCAGTTTTTGAAGACAACGGTCACCTTCCCATCGATGGGTAAGCACTTTCCATCGTTGGGTAGGAGGTTGACTTTCAAACAAGGAAGGAATCAGGCTTAAATGCCTTACAACGGTCATGCCTAACCAGCGATGGGTACACCCTCCCATCTTTGGGTTCACAGCGATGTGTCCAAGTCCCCATCGTTGTCAGATGGGCATTCTGCCTTGGACTGATGTTGAATCAAGGCTTGTACAGCGATGGGTGGAACTCCCCATCGCTGTGTGGCATGGTTCTAGAATCCGGATGTGCTAAAGCCTCTTACCCATCGATGGGTAAAACCTCCCATCACTGGGTTGATGGCTTAGTAAAAAACCTATGGTTTTTGCCTGAGCCATGGCCTAGCCGACCGACGCTGAAACCTGACCGAAAAATGCGAAGTTCTCCAAAATAAAAACCAAGTGTTTAAAAAAATTATTTAATGTATTTCATGTAGAAACCAAGTATAATAACTTAAAAACCACTCCATTAAGGTAAAAACCATGGCTAGCCAAGTTTATGCCCTTTTACATGGTTTTTGCCAAATGACCAAAAACGAGAGGTGGTTTTTGAAGTGTTTTTGTTGGAGAACTATTTAAAAGTGCCCAAAAGGAAAAACCAATAATAAAATGTTGAAAACCACTTGGTTGGTTCAGACGCAAAAAACCAACGCCGATATCCAAATGTCGAACGCCGGTTTCTGAAAACTGAATGCCGGTTTTCGAAAGCCGAACGTCGGACGGCTTTATTTTTGCTTTGGGCGAGCAACAAGTGTTTTTAATATATTTAAACATGTTTGAAAATCATTTTGATGATATGAGAAATGCAATAAAAAGGTTTTAGCCTAAAGGGCCAAAGTGCAAGGCTTGGGTCGGTCTTGATCACATTTGTGACCGACTCAACGACACTAAAACTACGATCTTCATTCTTGGTCTCTTTTAGCTCTTGTTCTCTTTTCTTTCTTCTCGTCTTTGTTTTTCGCCTTGTGTGTTCAACTATTTGTCTTGTTCACGGCGGTTTGGCATTATCAAAACCTGTCATGAAATTGAACACGGCATTAGTACAATAACGTGATAAACCCGTGTTTCAATAATTTCCTCCTTTTTTATAATGGAAAACAAGACGGGGTTATGCATAGGAGGATCGTTTTGAGACTTTGAAAAGATTGAGACTTTTGAAATATGTTCCCCCTTAATAAATGCAGCAAGGTTTATGCTTTGAACAAGAGTTGATATTGTTAAACAATCTTGCCTTAGAAAAGTTTTGGAGAAAGTTCCCCCTCAATTTATGCATAACCTTTTTATCTTCCCCCTTTTGACATTAACAAAGAGAATTAAAAGTAAACTTTTATTCATTAAAAAGGGAAATTCGGAATACAACGGATAAAAAATAAAAATACACTCATATTTAAAAATAAGTAAAATAAGTAAGAGGTCTAGGATTTGGCGTCCTCATCGTCGTCGTCATCTTCGTCATCCTCGACGTCCATGGGATCGCTGTCGACCGCATCTTTGAAGTCTTCCTCGTCGGGAGAGGAGGACGGAGCATAGGAAGCGTCGTCCTCTTCCCCACCCTCGAATTTTTGACTGAGAAAGGTGTTGTTGAAGGGCGGCGGGATGTAGTTGACCCCATGGAAGTACGCTTGCATGTCGTGATGTTGGCGCTGCAATGTCCAGTCCATCCGCTCGATTGACCGCCCCATGTCGTCCACCGTAAGGGTTAGCCGATTCAGGGTATCGGCTATGGATTGCAATGAGGCTTTGGCGGGGGCTGGGGAACGACTCGGGCATGTTCCGTCTCGGTCTCTGGACTTCTTCCGGAAGGTTCTATCTTGAATGATCCAAATCTTTGTCATCTTGGTGTCCGGTCCGGCAATGTGGATGTCGAAGGCGACGATGATGTAATGACGAGGAAGGCATAGGGCAAGCTCCTCTCGGTGCCGATGGAAGCGCAATCCGCCATGTGGATCATGACAAACTTTGCCTAGTTGATGTCGGCGCCATGGATGATTGTATGAATCGCCCTTAAGTCCTTGTTGAAGAACGAGGTGTGGCTGCTGTCCCGGGGGTGGAGAATCTGGGTGATGATGTAGAGAAGAAGGCGCTTCTCTAGCGGGGCCGAGTGGATCGTCGGAGCGCCACTGTGGCGGACGAGGTTGGTGATCCCAAGCTCGTGAATGACGGCTGCCTCGTTGTTGACGATCCATTCCTTTCCTCCGTATGTGGCAATGTCGTCTCCTCGGGTAGGCAGCCCTGCGATCCGAGCAAAGGTAGTCAAATCAATCTCTATGTCGTAGAGATTGATGCTACTGTCAGATCGTGTCACCCTCACGGCAGAGGTAGGAGTAGAACACCCGGATGAAAGCGGGGTTGTAGCTCGAGCGCCTCTTGGAGACAAATGGCCACAGACCCGACACTTGAAGCTAATTGTCGAGGTCGTGATACCCCTTTTGTTGGGGGTACAACTCCGGGAGCACTCGAGGCGGAGAGATAGGGCGCTTGGCAAAGTGCGTGAGGAACCGGTTGAGTTCCTCCTCCGACCCGAACTCGAGAAAGGATCCGTCAAGGTAGGGGAATGGTTGAGGCGCTGAGGTTGTGGCATTGGCGTTGCCCTTCTTCTTGGAAGCCTTGGTCTTCGACTTTCCTCCGGCCATAGTTGAGGCGTTTTAGAAGAAAAAGTGAAGAATTATGTAGAATAGGCTGAAGGAATGAAATTCAGGATGTAAATGGTGTGTTAAAATGACCAAAAATGATGTATATATATAGGGAAAGGTGATAAATTCTGTTTGAATTCAAAAAATATGGTTGTTGGCCATTAAATGATGTGCCCAACGGCTATTATTTTTGAACTGTAACAGGCTTCCCAACGATGGTATGATTCACCCATCGATGGGAAGATAGACACTGGAAAGAGATGGAAAAAAATCAAGGTTGCCCTCCCAGCGATGTGAAGGTTTTCCCATCGATGGTAAGATGGCTACTAGAAAGGGAGGAAACAATTAAGGTAGCCTTCCTAGCGATGTTAAGACCATCCCATCGCTGGGTAGGGGGTTCTGGAAATCCATTAAAAAAATTTAAAAAATGAGTGTCAAACACCTAGCGATGGGAGGAAGTTCCCATCGATGGGTAGAGGGCTACTAGAAATCCGTTAAACATTTTTAAAAAAAATGTCAAACACCCAGCGATGGGAGGAAGTTCCCATCGATGGGTAGAGGGCTACTGGATTAGTAAATGCTTCCCTCCCAGCGATGGGATAAACCACCCATCGCTGGTTCCCCCTAACTTCCTGATTTCCTGACTTCGAAACGTTCCTGCAAAAAAGAGTTAGAAAATCCTTCGATGCTCAAGTTAGTAATCGTTCAACCAAGATAAAGGAGTAATGAAATGCACAAATTAGATCATTGTGTAGTCAAGAATTCTGAGTTCACTACGAATGCGGAAGAATGACTCTTTCTCTGAAGGTTTTGTAAAAATGTCGGCTAATTGGTTGTTTGTTTCAACGAACTCAATTTTGACATCACCTTTGAGAACATGATCTCTTATGAAATGATGCCTAATGTCAATGTGTTTCGTCCTTGAGTGAAGAACGAGGTTCTTCGTCAAACTTATGGTGCTAGTATTATCACACCGAAGAGGAACGTGATTTATACTAAGGCCATAGTCCACGAGTTGTTGCTTCATCCAAAGGATTTGAGCACAACAACTACTGGCGGCAACGTATTCCGCTTCGGTTGTGGATAACGCAACACTGACTTGTTTGTTACTAGACCATGAAACTAAAGAACTACCAAGTAAGTGGCAAGTCCCACTCGTACTCTTACGGTCCAACTTGCAGCCGGAAAAGTCCGAGTCGGAATAACCAACGAGATGACAAGAAGAGTCTTTGAGATACCACAGTCCAACGTTAACCGTTGTGGCAAGATATTTCATTATCCGTTTCACTGCCGTTAAATGCGATTCCTTCGGACATGATTGATATCTTGCGCAAAGGCATGCGCTAAACATGATATCCGGCCTACTAGCAGTAAGATAAAGAAGGGATCTGATCATACCTCGATACTTTTTGACCTCTACTTCCATACCTTTCTCGTCTTTGTCAAGATGGTCGGATGTGCTCATCAGAGTTGCCATGACTTTGGCATTGTCCATTTTGAACCATTTTAGAAGTTCTTTGCAGTACATAGTTTGGAAAATGAATGTGCCATCTCTCATTTACTTCACTTGAAGTCCCAAAAAGAACGTGAGCTCACCCATTATTGACATTTCGAACTCGCTAGTCATTAACTTAGAGAATTCCTTGCATAGAGACTCGTTAGTTGCACCGAAAATAATATCGTCTACATAAACTTGAACCAAAAGGATGTTGTTGTTTTTACTCTTGGTAAAAAGTGTAGTCTCAACCTTTCCCCTTTGGAAACCACTATCCAAAAGAAATTTGCTCAAACGTTCGTACCAAGCACGGGGTGCTTGTTAAGACCGTAGAGCGCTTTCTTGAGTTTGAAGGCGTAATCGAGGTACTCAAAGTCTTCAAACCCAAGGGGCTGGTCAACATACACTTCCTCTTGAATAAAACCATTGAGTAAGGCACTCTTAACATCCATTTGATAAAGTTTAAAGTCAATAGACGAGGCAAAAGTAAGAAGTAAGTGTATAGCTTCTAAACGTGCTATGGGTGCATAAGTTTCTTTAAAATCAATGCCTTCTTCTTGATTGTAGCCTTTAGCTACAATCCTAGCTTTTTTTCTAGTGATTATTCCATTTTCATAAAGTTTGTTACGGAACACCCATTTCGTACCGGTAATCGTACGATCATCGGGCCTTGGCACCAATTCTTAAACGTCATTTCGTTTGAATTCGTTTAGCTCCTCTTGCATAGCCAAGGTCCAATGTTCATCATTTATTGCTTCGGAAATGGTTGTAGGTTCAATTTGAGACACAAAAGCCAAGTGTCCTACGGTGTCCCTAAAAGAGTTTTGAGTACTTTCCCCTCGATTGATGCTACCGATTACCTGATCAAGCGGATGATTTTTGTTTGTTCTCCATGCGATGGGAAGATCAATTTCTTCTTCCTCTTGTTCCTGAGCTTCCTCTTGTTCTTCTTCTTCCTCTTGATCTTCTTCACTTTGGGTAGTCACTTGAGGTGTCTCCTTAGTTTGCGGTTGCGTGTTGGTGTATATTTGCGTGTCTTCTACATCGTCTTTGACGTGTATTCTTTCGAGTAAATCTGCAAGATCATCACAAATATCCTTTCTCGCTAAACGAGGCTTATCTTTGGAAAAGACAACGTGAGGGGACTCCTCAATAGTCAAAATACGTTTATTAAAGACCCTATAGGCCTTGCTACGTAATGAATAACCTAGAAAAATTCCTTCGTTCGACTTGACATCAAATTTGCCTAAGTTATCTTTGTCGTTGTTATGGATAAAACATTTGCAACCAAAGACTTGAAGATGGAAAAGGTTTGGCTTTCTCTCTTTGTATAGTTCATAAGGCGTTTTCATGAGTATCGGTCAAATGACGGCTCGATTTAACACGTAGCTCGTGGTACTCAGGGCATCCGCCCAAAAATACTTAGGGATTTTTGCCTCATTGATCATAGTTCTAGCCATCTCTTCGAGACATCTATTTTTACGTTCCACCACTCCATTTTGTTGTGGTGTACGTGGGGCTGGGAAATTATGATCAATGCCAAGTTCGTCACACAAATCCGAAAATAGATTTTGTTCGAAATCTCCCCCATGGTCGCTTCTTATGGCTACTATGGTTGTGTCTTTTTCATTTTGAACTTTCTTTAGAAAATTTTTGAAAACGTGAAATGCCTCACTTTTGTGAGTAAGAAACAAGGTCCATGTAAACCTAGAGTAGTCATCGACAATCACAAACGCAAAGTAATTACCACCTAAACTTTTAGTTCTAGAAGGACCAAAGAGATCCATGTGCAAAAGTTGAAGCGGTCTAGACGTTGAAACAACGTTCTTAAACTTAAATGAAGCCCAGACTTGCTTCCCCTTTTGACATGCATCACATATGGTGTCTTTTCAAACTTAAGTTTTGGGATGCCAATTACTAAGTCTTGTGAAACTAATTTGTTCAAAAGGTTCATGTTCATATGAGCTACCCTTCGGTGCCATAACCAAATGTCTTCCTCTTTACTCATGAGGCACATAGCAAAGCCGGAAGGTGATTTGTCTAAGTTAACCATATATATATATATATTATCAATTCTATCACGACGTAGAATAACCTTATTGTCACTAAGGTGTTCTACCGTGCATGACTTTGAATCAAAGGTCATACGGTTTCCCTTGTCACATAATTGACTTATGCTCAAGAGATTGTGTTTAAGACCCCTTAACTAGCAAGACATTATCTATATAGGAGTCTTTGGACTTACCTACCGAACCAATGTCGATAATATTTCCCTTGCTATTATCTCCAAAGACTACGTTTCCTCCTTAAACGGGTTAAATTTGTAGGAACTTGGATGCATCTCCGATCATGTGCTTGGAGCATCCGCTATCAAGGTACCAAAGTACACTCATGAGGCACTTAGCAAAGCCGGAAGGTGATTTGTCTAAGTTAACCATATATAGATATTATCGATTCTATCACCACGTAGAATAACCTTATTGTCACTAAGGCATTCTACCGTGCATGGCTTTGAATCAAAGGTCATACGGTTTCCCTTGTCACATAATTGACTTATGCTCAAGAGATTGTGTTTAAGACCCTTAAATAGCAAGACATTATCTATAGAGGAGTCTTTGGACTTACCTACCGAACCAATGTCGATAATCTTTCCCTTGCTATTATCTCCAAAGACTACGTTTCCTCCTTAAATGGGTTTAATTTGTAGGAACTTGGATGCATCTTCGATCATGTGCTTGGAGCATCCGCTATCAAGGTACCAAAGTACACTTGACACCTTCAAGCACACCTATGAAACACATCAATGAGTCTTAGGTACCCAATTTACATTGGGTCCTCGTGTATTAGGTGTGTGATGGTAGTGTGCTTGATTTTGTGATAGGTGCCTATGCCTAGTGAAACAAATGGGGGCAATATGACCTATCCTATTACAATAATGGCAAACTACATTGGGATTGTACATGTGCCTAGGTTCGTAGTAGTTCCTAGGATGTCTAACCATATTGTTCCTATTTTGAGAAAAAGACGGTCTTTGAATACTTTGAAATTGATCTTTCCTAAGTATTCTAACATTATTTCTCCTATTTTGAGAAAAATTATTTTTATGCACAAAATCATTTTGATAGTTTTTCCTAGGTTGTCTAACATGTACATTTTCATTCATAGATTTTTGTCTAGGTTGTCTAGTGTCCTTAGGTTGACTAGATTTTCTATTACCCTGCTTTTTAGTTTTCTTACGTTGAGCCTTAGGTTGTTGTCTAGGTGTTTGCTCAACGTTTTCTTTATCCTTAGCTTCATTTTTATTGAAACCTATTCCTTCCTTATAAAAATGCATGGTGTCAAGGAGTAAATTAAGATCTTTGTGCGGAGTATTAAATTTCTTAACTGTACTCTCAAGTTTTGTAACTTTTTCTTTTAAAGCTTTGCATGATTCACAATCGTTTGAAGAACTTTCCGGTTTGTCGGTGCTTCTTTTGCCATAAAATTTATTTTCTTGTTTTAACTTTTCATTATCTTTTTCCAGTTTTTCAAAATCATTTTCAAGAGTGGAAAGACGTTTCTTTAATGATTTGTTGGTTTTAGAAGCTCTAACAAATTCATCGTAAAGCTCACGAAGTGCTTCTTGCATTTCTTCAAAAGTGTACGAGTCGGAAGAGGTGGTACATACCTCTTGTACATCGTCGTTTTGGTCTTCGTGTGCTATAAGACAGAGGTTGGCAGCTTCATCCTCTTCTTGGTCGGTTGACTCGTCGCCGGAGTCGCCACCCCAAGAGATATACGCTCTTTGCTTTTTGAAGCCGAACTTGTCCTTGCCGTTTTTGCCTCTTGGACACCTCGGCTTGATGTGGCCTATCTCGCCACAGCAATAGCACGTCGGGGGACCGTCGTGCTTCCTTCCTTTGCGCTCAAATTCCTTCTTCATGAACTTGTGGAACTTCTTGATGACGAGTCCGAACTCGTCATCGTCGCTTGAGACTTCTTCCACTGGTTCCTTGGTGGCTTTGAGAGCTATCCCCTTCTTCTTTTGTTCATCCAAAGACGGGGTTAGAATAGTATATTCATAAGTTTTAAGTTTACCTCTTAATCCGTCGATGGTGACGTTGGAGACTCTAATGGATTCATAGATGGCGTCGGCCTTTGATCTCCATTTGGGGGTGAGGCTTCACAGAATTTTCCTCACAAGATCCTTGTTGGCGTACGTCTTCTTGAGGGCATGAAGATCATTGATGATCTTCGAGAAGCGATCAAACATATCGTCGATCTTCTCGCCTTGTTTCATCTTGAACATCTCGTACTCCTGCGTGAGAAAGTCAATTTTGGCTTCCCGAACTTGGTCCGTGCCTTCGTAAGTTACCTCAAGCTTGTCCCACATCTCCTTAGCGATTGTGCAGTAAGAGATCTTTCGATAATCGTCGGGGTTGACTGCGCAGTAGAGAATTTTAATAGCCTTTGCATTGTTCTCTACCTTTTTAATGTCTTCGGCATCAAATTCGTCTTCGGTCTTTGGGACGAGTTTCTCCCCAATGCAACCTTTTTCATTGGCGTCTCTTCGCTATTCTTGATGACCAATCACAAAATACTGATGCTGATATGCTTTCCAAATTAACCCTGGTCAGAAAATAATGATGCTGATATGCTTTCCAAATTAACCCAAGCCTGCCCAGAGCATGTATCAAAGTTGGCAAATATTGAGATGCTAGACCAACCAAGTGCCGACCAGCTGGAAGTCGCGGCCGTCCAGCAGGGCCAGAACTCGCCGGTTGGGGTGATTGAAGCGGATGAAGGCTGGAGGTACGATCTCAAGGAATAGTTAATGACCGGCTAGAAACCGGACGACGAAGAGCGGGCCATGAAGGTAGTCTTGCGAGCCCCCCGGTTTCAAGTCTTGGACGACCACTTATACAAACGCGCCATCGGAGGACCTTTGCTGCGCTGCCTCACCAACCCAGAGGCAGAACAGGTGATAGCTGAAGTACACGAGGGAGTTTGTGCTACCCACCAGATGTCCCGTACACTGGCCCAAAGGATACTTTTGCTCGGCTACTACTGGCCAACCATCGTTCGAGATTGCGAAAGGTATGTGCAAAAGTGTAGGACATGCCAGGTCTTTTACAAACATCCCGGCCGACCAGCCACATACTATCAACCAACCTCCAATGTCATACCCTTTGCCCGGTTTGGGATTGACATCATCGGAGCGTTCCCGGTTGCGCAAGGCGGGAAGAAATTCGTGATGGTTGTTATAGATTATTTTACCAAGTGGGCGGAAGCTCAAGCAATGGCCTCCATAACCGTCCGGCAATGTGAGAAGTTCATTTGGAAGAACATCATCACCCGGTTTGGGGCACCAAAGATGATTGTGACGGACAACGGCCCGCAGTTTCGCAATCCCCAGTTCACGGCATATTTGGGTAGTTTTGGGATCAAGCATAACAAGGATTCGGTGGCACACCCCCAAGGAAATGGCCAAGTGGAAAACGCTAACCGGGCGATAGTGGACGGGCTAAAGAAAAGGTTGGGCGAAGAAGGGTGCAAATGGTTGGAAGCGTTGCCCCATACAATCTGGGCACACAGGGTGACCTTTAGGAGAGCAACCAGGGAAACACCATTCGTGCTCACTTACGGATGTGAGGCCGGTTACCGATCGAGGCAGAGTTCTCAACATTTAGAGAAGCTATGTATCAAGCCGTTCAGAATGAGGCTGACCACATGGCCGAGTTGAATTTGGTAGAAGAGAGAAGAACAATGGCTGCCGTTAGAATGGCCAAGTATCAACAATCAGTAAAGAGATATCATGATAACCGGGTTGGTCCATGTTATTTCCAAGTGCACGATGAAGTCTTACGAAGAAGGGATGCTAGTAAGCCCAACGAAAGGGGCAAGCTGGTGCGCAACTGGGAAGGACCATATCGCATTACGATGATTATCCGCCTGGGTACTTATCAGCTTGAGACCATGGAGGGTGGGCGAGTCGATCGACATTGGAACTCAAACCACCTGCGCAAGTTTTATAGATAGTTGTAACATGTTCATTGTCATGAAATAAAACTTGTTCTTTTCAGAAATATTGTTTTTAATACCAGTCAGGAATTGGTTACAGACCAATCTGACCGGTTAGATGTTCAATCAAATTGGACACCTAAAAAAAGAAAAAAAGAGAGCCAGCTAGTCTGGTCAAACTATCCGTACTGACACGGTATCAAATGACGTAACAAAAAAAAGGAGCGCATCCCGGCTTGTTTAGGTCAAACGACGAGAATGCAAAGGTTTATCTTCAATACGAGCAGAAAGCCAATGTGGAAGATAAACCGATTTCATTTGATGAGGACGTGTTTGAACTTTGCTCACTTGGGTAAAAACCATTTGGGGAAGAGACTGGTCGGACTCCATCTCTCCCCGATCACCTAGCCTGTCTTTCGAAAAGACTTGGGTGAATTCTTTACACTGGGTAGATACAGCCGGGCTGTTTTTGAATACTCTACTCGGCAATAAATTTAAAGTTGAACGAAACATTTTAAGGGTAAAAGTAATCAGGTTCTTTTATCCAAACAAAAAAAAGAAAGTAAATTATTATTATTCAGACACTCAACACACAATATGGAAAATGTAACTTCATTAATATCAATGTTTTACAAAGTGCCCGGAGGCAGATCATTACATCCAGAAATATAAAAAAACAAAAGGATAATAAATCTGATCAGATCCCTTTGAAGGGGGCGACCAGCTCTTCATCATGAAGCTCGGGCACGGAGAATGTCTTGGGCTCGAAACCCTGGATGCGTCTCTGAAGGATCCCATAAAGTGCCCGCTGCTCCTGGTACTGGCCGCTTTCGAAACCAAAGGTCCCGATCTCATCGATGACCTTGGCCGATTCTTCATGCTTGTAGAGGCCTTGGAAGAACCGGATGCTGGCCTCCCGGTTAGGGATCGCCCGAGCAACAAACTGTTCGGGCTCTTGGGCTACCCAGGCTGCGGCATAGGTAGTCCGGTCGCTTCTCTCCCGTTCAAATTCCGCTTTCAGATGGGCGATTTCTTTAGCGGATCGGGCGGCCTCTTCCTTCAGCTGGGCGGCCTTCTCCCTCTAAGCTCTTGGATCTTCTCTTGAGCTTGGGCATCGGCCTCTTTGGGGGCCTTCAGCAGCCCATCGTGTTTGGCATATAGCTTCTGGTAAGCAGCACAGTGCTCCATCAGCTTCTCTTCAGCCTTCTCTGCTTTCTGATGGGCGGCTTTGGCCCCCTTCCGGCAGGCCACCATCATGCCCTCCACTCGGGCCGTCTCTTCGTCTTTGGATTTGACGAGCCGGGTGAACCATTCCGGGCTGATCCGGCCGACCTGCATCAGAGAGATGAAAATATGTCAGATAATGATTGCAAAAATATTTTAGAAAAAATATGAGAGAGATGGGGGGATTACCTCATTCAAGTCGGCGCAGAAAGCTTGGAAGAGCTCTTTATCCAATCGGGCCATCAAGGCCAGAGACCGGGGCTCACCATGCCCTTTGTCGACATCAGAGGACTAGGCAGACTAGTCTGCGGCCCGGGTCCTCCTTCTCTTCCTCTAAAGGGCCTCCCCGGCGGCTTCTTCATCGCCGCCAGCCTCCATCTGTTGGCCCCCCATACTGGCCTCTGAGGTGCGGCCGGTCTCCATCAACATGTTGTCGAACTACAGGGTATCTACGTTGATGTAGACTTCCCCGAAGTGAATAGCTGGCTGGTGCCATGCTGGGACTGAGCCGGCTGCTCAACCATCAGGAGCTGTTGATCGAAGGGTGGTTGGCTGGAGGGCTGAACGGCGAAAGTCCCCTCGACATCCACGATCTCGGGGATGGAGAACATGGAGTTAAACTTCACTACTGAAAGAACAACGAAACTGGTTAATAAAGGATAGTTGACAAAAGAATGAAAGCAAATTGAGAGGAAAAGTATGGAGGGACCTTTCTCCTTCTTCTTCCCCCGGCACGAGGAACCGGCGGCAGTTGACACTAGGGCTTTGAACCCTTGGACGTGGCGGAGGGGGATTGCGTCTGGGATCGCCTCTCCCCGGATAACCTCGGGTTCCGGGTCAGTCTCTGGACCCGGGTAGACACCCCACTTCCCGACGTTATAAGGACCGCGGGTGGAGGTGTCCCTGGTCTGGAGTGTGGCTTCCCAGGCGGCCAGGTCATCAGTCTCTCGTGGCTTGACCTGGACTTTGAGTTTTTTCCCCAGGCATTTTGGGCAAAAGGAAAGTCGCCCGGGGGGAATTTGATAGAGACATATATATCCTTCCAACAGGGAGGAAGGTTGGAAAGAAAAGCTCGGCCCTAGTGAGAGGATACGATCACAAATCCAAGGGTTTCCGTGGACCCAGGCCGGACGTCGAACATGTGATCGAAAAGACGAAGGGAGAGAGGGATATGAAGAAAACGGCAGACATTAATAAAACTGCTCAGCATACAGTGACCATTAAGGGCCAACTACCCGGGCATGATCCCTTATGTCTCGAGGAAGAGGAATTTGAAGGGGTGAATGGAGAATTCACCCAAGTCCTTAATGGAATGGTAGTGGATTCCAATCGTCGTACCGGTGTGGAGAGAAATAATATTCTTCCAGGTTGCCCGGTAGGACAATTGGTAACCATCAGGCATAAGGTTGCGCAGCTCGTGGACTTGAGCTTTTTGCATGTAGGACGGCTGCTCCAAGAGCAACCGGTCATCCAGCAGGGTAAAGCCCTCGTCCACAGACAGGCAACCGTGATCACTTGTGCCGCGAGAGAAGAAGGGGCACAAGTGGAAGCGCCGACCGGCTTCTTCTGTGGAGAAGTAGCTGGGCGCTCAGAAAAAGACTGGGAACTGGAGGTCGAAGACCGGGCATCAGAACCATAAGAATGAACAGAAGGGTTCTGACTGTCCTTATGATCAGACATGACTCAAAGAAATGAAGAGGGAAAAAGAGACTTACTTGAAACTAGAAGACTCGGAGGACTAGAGAGACAGAAGTAGCAACCGGGCGGTTTTTTGGATAGCAAATTGAAAGTGGGAAAATTCGGTGGGGAACCTCGCTTTATATAGGGGAGGTGCCGCCCAGCCGGACCAATGGGGGAGCGGCACGTGGCAGCCAAAATGATTTGTAATGATAACTTCTCGGGGAGACGAAACGGTGCGACAAATCGGCGGCGCCGTACCGGATTCCAATAAAGATTCCCCCGAGTTTAACGCCCGGGATTTCGAAATTCAAAATTAATATATGTTTTTGGCGCCGGTTTACAAAGGCCATTTTCCTGCCAAAACCACCCGGGGATTTGAAATTTGAAAAGAAGCTTGCATATGCTTCTCGCCCCTAATGGTACCCACAGAGCTGGGAATCGGAGGACTCCTTGATGGGTAATAACCCATGGATTCCACCCGGTAGGTTCATACCGACTGGGAGGTATCAAATCCGACGCCCTATGACCTGGTCGACCCGAGCAGTCTGACCGGTCAGGGGTGAGAAGATTCGGAATCACAGACATGGCTACATCTGACAAAGGCATGCAAGCTGACCGATTGGGGACTGATCGGCCGGAAGAGCAGAGACATGCTTGACATGCTTAGTCATTATTATGAATAGGACTAAAAGCCTCATTTGTGAGGCATGCTTTAATTAACCTACACGACTTGTACTTTGTAAACAGTCCTACTATCATTAATAACAAACCGGGTTACAGGTGTTCCCACCTATATCCCTTCCGCTTATCTGTACTTTATATTTGCACGGTATTAACACCATCAATGTGTATATATTTTTATCATATGAAGTTATCGTTGAATATCATAAATCATGAAAACACAGAAAATAATTATCCCATAATAAATTATAGTTGATTTAATAATAGTTTGACTTTAATCTAATTTAAAATTAAAGTATTGCTTAATTTGATTTTAAAAATTGGAAACGGATACGGATATATCCGATATCCGACTGAGATCCGACGGATGCAGATACGATTTTGATTTTCAGTATTCGTCAAGATCCGTATCCGAATTCGATATCTAACAAAAATAAACCTGCATATACGGATTTGGTAATGTCACATCTGATCCGATTAATATCCGTTTACACCCCTACTCGTTTGATAAAATCAAATAGTCATGTCACTTTTGTTCGTCGAGCTCTTGATATAGTTTTTTAATACTTCGTATGTAAAGGTTATTTTTAAATTTTTCTCTAATTTTCTAATAAATTTCATTGAAAATAGTTTTTGTTAAACATCGAAAACCGGAATATGTGATTTAAATTGTGACAGATAGAGTAGTAGTTGTACTATTTTCAATCAATTACTTCATCTGTCCGACTACATAGACACTATTTACAATGTCAAATTTTATTAACTATATTTACTCATATCATAATTTAAAATAGACAGGTCACTTCTCGTTTTGAGAATTTTTAACATAACTTTTAAATTTGTAAATTTTATCTTTAAATTTTAAATCTACAATCAAATAAATTATATTGAAAATAAAGTTTGTCAAATTTTTATTAACTGGAACAAGTAATTCATATTCAAATGGAGGGAATATTTAGTGTAAAAATATGAATTTTTATCATGGGTATATAGGATTTGATAGTAAATCTAAAAAGTCCAATTGTTTGGTATTCAAAAATCAAGACCAAACGAGGGCGAGCCAGTGACAACTTTTATTACGAGAGAGACAGAGCTTCGGTTGGGGCCAGCGTTTAGGGAATGAAGTTTGAGAATTGAGGAGCGCCAATACGGGATTCAAAGTTTTCCCTTTTCTCTTCTCTGTCCTCCTCCTCCTCCTCCTCCTCCTTCAGAGTTCAGATTCGAAATCCACAGCTTCCTCGTTGCGCCCAGAGATATGTGAATAAACCGATAAAATGAAGTGTCATGGAGAGGGAAGCTAACCGTCCAACCCCACCGGCAGCGACTGCTATCTCCATTCCAGTCCGTCCGATCAACCCCAATCCCCACACCACCAAACTCCACTGTTCTTCTAACTCCTCCCCGTCAGCCCCCGACTTTCTCCGAGAAGTTCAAGCCACCTTCAAGCGCCATAGACCCCTCGGTAACTCTCCCAAATCTTTTTACTGCATCCAATTGATTTTCAACTGAAACGAAATGCTTATTAGGCTTCTGGACAGTTAATTGGGGGTTTGGATTCTCTAATGTTGCTGTGCTGAGGAAGTTGTGCTTCTAGAGAGCCTATATTATACATCTATCAAATGTTCATTTTTTAATAATCAACTTAGTGTTCATTCTGAATTAACCCATTTCATTTTCACACATTTGTTCATTACAATTATAATATTCATTTACGAAAATGTAGTGTTTATTATGAAACAATGTAGTATTCATTTCAAGTCTGCTCAGCGTAGTGTTCATTCTCAAAGAACGTAGTGTTCATCCTGAAACAACGTAGTGTTCATTCTGAAATAACATAGTGTTTATATTGAATTTTTTTTAATTAAAAGTTTGCAATGATGTACGGTACATCCGTATGTACCATGTAGTTTGCCGTGCTTTTACCTGGTCTCTTTCTAGATTTTTGTTTTGAAGGAATTGGTAATTTGTTGATTGTGCTTCAAGTTTGTATCCAAATAGAGTAGATTTTCTAGAACATTAGCTTGCTGTATAAGCATTATATAGAACCCGAGAGGGGGTAAACATTGTTTCTAAAAGAGAGAAGAGTAATTGGTCGACTTTTTTCTATTAATCAAATAACATGGTTTTTGAGTATTATTGAGCAACTGCATTGTAGTCTATTTATCAAGATTTTTGTTTGAATCATTTGTAAACAAAGGTTTTGGTTTGAAACTGCATCTAACTTTGAGGATCTTGTAGTAAACGTGCAATCAAATAATTTAAGACCAAGGAGGGAGCAGGTTCCTAGAAGGGAAGTTTCAAGAAGCTCAATCACAAGTGTAGGTTCTACATGTGATATGCAGAAGGGACATGTTGATATTTTGGTTAGTCACAACCTCCAGGGTTGCATTTCGCAAACCCAGAACACAGTCTCGGTTGTCCGAGAATCTCAAGAAGATGCATCCGTCACTCCACGTTCTGATTGGAATTCGACTCTGAGTACAAATGAACAAGATTTTAGACCATTGAATGCTCGGGGTGACCAAGTTGGATCGACTGAGGGGCATCAAAGCAATATTACATTTGAGTCTGCAGTTGTAAGCAATCCTGATGTTCCACTGGCTGAAGGGAAGAAGAAAGTACACTATGCCACAGATTACAATCCTAGATCTCAGGGTAACAACAAACTTCTTCAAACAATAAATTCCATCTCATCAATGTATGATGAGCATATTATCTCCCAATGCATAACCACATTATATATTTGTTTGTTTTAGTATTTGGATTATTTATAATGCAAAAGAGGATTAGTTCAATTCCAGTTGTTACATGTATCAATACAATTCTCCATGTAGAGGCTGACGGCCACTCAAAAGAATGATTTCTTGTCTCATATGAATTCACTTGCATTGACAGGAATAGGATGGTTCATAAGTAACCAGTTGGAGGCCCCAACTGCTGCCATTCAGGTATCGACATATCAAAATGTTGCAAATCCAGAATGTAATTTAAGGTCTGAAACTGTGGTTTCTTTGCAAGATAAAGGAACAGAGGGTGGTCAGCCTCATCAATTTAGTAACTTTCTACAGAGTGATTTTAGTCACCCAATTACTCAATCTTCGGGTATTGGCTCATCTTGCATCACAACATCGATTACTAACTCAGCCCCTATGCTTAGTTCAACATCCTATTTCTCTCAATCTCATCAGATGAGCAGTTCTCAATTAGCTGTGGACCGCGTAGCAAAGTCCAAGCTGAGTTGTGAAGAGGTTCCCCACAAGGATATAATGCAGCCCTTACATTTGTCATCTAAGAATGAAAATAAAGTATTAGCCGGTCAAGAACCCCTTACAGCTTCTGATTCTAGAGCCAAAACTGAACCGGAAGCTAAGATGCTTTACCAAAGTAAGGAGCAACACAGCATTGTACCTAAGTTGGGCGATACTTCCATTGATCCTTCCCCTTTTGATGGCAGTTCTGGAAAAGTAGATGCCTTAGATATTCAATCTGAGAATGCCTTGCCAAAAGTATCTTCATCAGGATTAAAAGAAGAACCTTCCAAGTTAGAGAAGCTAGAGAAAGGGACAAACAGCAAAGTCACATCTTCATCTCGACGAAAAACTCATGATTCTGATTTATATTTCAATGTTAACGGAAAGATTTACCAAAGGCTTGGTAAGATAGGTAGTGGCGGAAGTAGTGAAGTGCACAAAGTTATTTCATCAGACTGCAGAATATATGCCTTGAAACGAATCAAGCTTAAGGGACGAGATTATGCAACTGCATATGGGTTTTGCCAAGAAATTGAGTATTTAAAGAGATTCAAGGGAAACAACAACATTATTCAATTAGTTGACTTTGAGGTATGCACTGCATGTCAATGTTCATATAATGTGGTGCATTGGATTTCTAACATTGCATATTTATCTCCATAAAATGTTTTGTAAGTTTTTTTTCTTACATGAGGAGATATGTAAGGCCAATCTTATAGAGTAGACTGATATTATTGTTCAATACATTAGATACACTGGTATGGGTAAACTTATAATATTTAATGCTTAATATATTTAAAAATTAATTGATGACAATTAGTATGAATGTTATTAGAAAAGCATTAACCTTTTGCAATTAGAAACTCCATTTTTTTAAATGTAATTTTTTATTGTATATAATTTCTTTATATTATAAAGAAGCACAAGTAAAAAATTGAAGCTCATAGTATAAATTTGTGTTTGATATAATTCTTTAAATGTATATTTTTGTGGAACTTAGCTGCTTATAATTAGTTATGCAAGTATTGACAGGTTCCCAGCAGTTCCCCCCTGACTGGTTGGTACTTCTTTGATGTTGATAAATGCCTGTTTGTAGTGTTGTACTCCTATTTTTGTATTACGACAAGATAAATGTAGATCATTTATCTACCTCATATGGTTTCTTAGTTTCTCATATAGTTTCACAGTAGCAATGCAAAAGTTAAATGCTATCCAAAGGTCTAATTGGACCACTCTGCTCACTTGAACATGATAAACTTCACATATGATAAAGTGTACCATGCATTTGTATGTAACTTATGTAATGTAATTTGTGTCTCTCTCTTGTAAGTTTACTCAGCATGCATGCTGAGTTTCATAATTGTTTTCTACAATGTGAATGAGATGGGGTTGAACTCTTGGCCTTAGACCAAGGAGGCTCATCTTGAGCCACTACAGCCTAGGGTCACAGGCTATAATGTTTCATCATGAATGTACAATTCCATTAATTCATTTAGTGTACAAATACACTTTGAACTACTCATAATTTTCCTATCTACTATCAAAAGTATTCAACATGACCATCATCATCAGCACCTTAATCCCAACTATGTTTGGGTCTGTGGCGTGAAATTGATAGGTTCATTTAATTTTCAACATATTTATGTATTTAACACTATCATTCTTGCAAAAAGAATAGTGGCAAAGTTGTATGCAGGATTCCCTTCCTTCTCAACCTTCTAAATATAAAATATTGAGATGAAATTTTAAAACCATTTGGGGTAGAATTGGTTACTGAATTTGTGGAAGAATTGGCATGGTTGGATGAAATGTAACACTATTTATTACCAAAAGTACTACCGTATTACGTAAAGATATTTTTAACAAAAATATATTGATTATTGAATTTGAGGTAGAATTGGTGTAGTTCGATGCAAAGGTGGGCAATATGCCAATGAGAGAAATCTGATTTGATCTATACATGATCAAGATAGAAATCCGATTTTAACTATACATGATCAAGATAGAATCATAAAGTATCTAGTAAGCTTACCCTAGAGAAATTTTGGTACTATTGTGCGTGATTTTTGCACTTATGGTTTGACATAAATATCCTTGTTTGTGGGGTTTCACTGTTTAAGGTACTGATGCTAAGGCACCAGGTTTTGACTCCTGAATAGAAGACTTTCCATGGAACTCTCATTTGTATTCTCTACATTTGGTTCCATGTTGCCCGGTTTAGTGCTTTAGAGATCCTGATTATTTCCCCTTCTTTCTAGGTAACAGACAAGAACTTGCTTCAGGAAGTCATGAGTGGTTCTATGAGTAATAAGGAATGCAAGGTCAAAGAAGATGGCTTTATATACATGGTTCTTGAATATGGTGAAATTGATTTGGCTCACATGCTGTCTCAGAAATGGAAGGAGCTAGATGACTGTAATGCAACCATTGATGAAAATTGGCTTAGATTTTACTGGCAGGTTCTTTATCAACCATATTTACTACTCCCTTTTTACCGCATTGAAGGTCATATTTACTATTTTCTAGTTTATTTTAAGTTCAGTATATATGTATAAAGTAGGTGTTGCCGTACATACAGAATAAGTTATTCCTCCAAAGCCAACTTATTATTTCAACGAATAACCCTTATATATTCAAAAAGAATCCCAAACTTGAAAGGAAAGTAAGTTCTAGCTATGAGAACTTTTGTAAAATAAAGAGTTAAGTAAATATGATACAAATAGTTTTCCAAATTAAACTAGTAAAATGAATGGGAAGGCTTATAGGGTTTTGAAAATACACTGTTAAAACATGGGATTCACTTTTGGTATTGTGGGTTGTACTTTGGTCTCCTTGCGGCAGAGCCGGTACACACGACAACAGGTTCAAAGAACTTGTTCTCAAACTCAAATTTAGGAAATGGTACGAGAAATGATTTCAAGCTCTCTCATTTAGCTTCATCTTCCATATGTGCCGACCAGTGGATCAGAGTTCTTAGTGACCTTGGTTATGATGCACACAAGATGGACATAAGTTGAAGCACTGGCATTTTTAGCTCAATTGTGCCAGCGTGCCCATTGCAAATGGCACATGCCTTTGTACAAGCAGTACAGTTATAGAGGAGGGACATGGAAAATGTCACGACTCTTGCATATTGGAGGAAGTGCGAGCAGATATGCTATCTGGCCAATGCCGTCCGTAATAAAAAAAGGCTCAAAAATTTCAACCACTGTTTGTGAGGGTTGCGGACCAAATACAGTTTGCAGTGTGAGAGTCCTATTTAAACCTTGAAAATGGCTCCTACTCACACACATATAATCTAAACAATTATGTTACAACAACAATAACCCAATTGGGTCCTACAAAAGTAGGGTCTGGGAAGGGTGTGTGTATGCAGACCTTGCTCCTAGTCGAAAGTAGGGAGGAAATTATGTCACTACAACAAATATTGTAAACATATCTCTCCTAGTAATACACCTAAATTATTTGAACAGCACTTAAAAACCATTCCTATCACAATGTGTTGCAGGCCTCCAAAGAATGATTGAATTTGAGTGTTGAACCAAAACATCCTCACCATTTCTGCTTATAATTTGGGGTGAAATGATCAAATGATTTTGGTGCAAAAGTTAGTGTAATGTGGGTGGTTATATGCATTGTACCAAATTGTGGTCAGTGGTTTGAGATTGTAATTTTAGGTTAGTGTCCCGTCAAAATTTTAGGTTAGTGTCCCGTCAAAAGTTAGTGGTCAGGCGAGAGGGCCCCTTTTATGGCAAAAGGCAAGGCGAGAGGTGGGCGGCCAAAAGGCGAACTTGGGGCATACACACACATACATAAAATATATAGTGCAATTCAATTAACAATGTCAATCCCAAGCAAATCATACATGTTAAACAAAACAATTAGAGTAGTTACTGCACATGTTTCTCAAAGCCTAATCGTAATCATCATCACTCAAAGAGAAATCCATATTTTCCATCATCTTTGATGGAATAAAAGGTTCGAAATCATCCTGATATTCATCATCACTCTCCTCTCCTCACCAGTGAAGTAAGCTAAACATGTGAAGCATAAAAAATATGGTAAAACAGTAGGCAGCAGAAGAACTGCAAAAAGAATACGAGAGAAGAGAGAGAGAGCTGATGAGAGATGCTAGAGAGAGAGGAGACGAGACTTGAGTTGCCAATGAAACTAGGGAGACGAGGTAGAGTTGTGTCGATTGATTGGATTTTGGTAGGCGTAGTCACGCTAGGGTGTAAATGAGCCGCATTTAGATGCTAGCCTTTTCCTCAAAAAATGCCAACCCATTTTTTAAAAGGCCAGAGCAGAAGCCAGAACTATAGTAAGGCGTGAAAAGCGAATGCCTGAGGCGATGATTGAGGCGAGAGAAGCGAGCGACTTTGGCGAGAAAGGCGAACAACGCCTCGCTTAAGGCGGTAGAAGGTCGCTTGGGCGCCTGACACGAGGGAGGTGATCGCCTTTCAAAACTATGTGCCCCCTGCATGCTAGTAAACAGGCCTTTGTTTGATTTGTATTGTTGCAGCTCATCGGTGGTAAGTGGTAACATTCGATCCTGGTTTTAATTCCGTACTTTGTCATGTGCGGTAACATTTTGGAGATCGTTTTGTTTTTGTGTTGTTCTTTTGAGGTTTGGGGGGGGGTGAGGGGGTGTTAAGGTCTCACTTGGTTCACTTTTAGTTATGTTTTGGTTTTGGAATTTGGAATGAGGATTGAAACTAGGGAGTTTTCATGCTACAAAGTACAAACCCATACTTGATACATATTGCTTGGTTGCGGGATGGCGGTCGTCATAGGTGGTAGATATAGCCAAAGAGTAATTGAACCTTAAAAACACAACTAGTCAATCCCATAAGTGGTGTTTGAAAGAGGTAAATGTGCGTAGAGCTTACCCCTACCTAATAGGGTAGAGAGGCGGTTTCCACAAGACCGCATCTTAGAAGACAAAACAAAAGCCTGTTACGGAATTCAGAGTGAGTAGTAGAGCAAATCAATAGAGCAAAGCAGATGGAAGTTTACTCGGGTAAAAAACTCTAGACATATAGGAAAAGTAATAGTAAAATAAAACACATAGGGATGGAGGGACTGAAGGATTTAAATGACACACCTTGCTATATCAAATTGTACCTACAAACCGTCTCTAGTCCTCGACCTGGAAGCGGCCCTATCTAAAATCATGCCCTCTGCTGCAGAAGTCTCAAATCCTGCCTTATATGACCTCACTCTAATTCTTCATTAGTCTCCCTCTACTCCAATTTTGTACTTCCAACCTCTCGCACTGAAGCATTTGTACTTTTCCTCTCCGCATATCCAAACAACTTCAATATAGCTTCGCACATTGTATCCTCTATAAATGTCGCTGCTACCACATTTTAGATG
This sequence comes from Cuscuta australis, assembly GCA_003260385.1. NCBI lineage: Eukaryota > Viridiplantae > Streptophyta > Magnoliopsida > Solanales > Convolvulaceae > Cuscuta > Cuscuta australis. Next base: position 1,168,843 of record NQVE01000206.1, on the reverse strand, counting down.
TTATGTTGTCATTTAGGACCTTATTCTCCTTGTTTGTCTGCTCATCCACCTAGGCATTTTCCTCTCTATCTCCCTCATTTATGGACATGAGTGTTCTTTACTGGCCAATATTGACCCATACTTCAAAGGCATCTAACACCCTTTGATAAAATTTGCCTTTCAATTTCAATGGTACATTCCCTTCATACAAGGCACCTGACACAAGCCTCCATTTCATCCAGCCCGGCCCAATACAATGGGGGGATCCCTATCAATCTCGAATTTGGATGAGAGATCCAACATGCCAAAAACAATCCCTTTTGTGGATGGGCTGAGATTCGATATGCATATTCACTTCTGACTCAGTTGGTACACTGCTAAAACTGCTCTCCATTTACTCTGTCAGTCTGTCCTAGTCTTGCTCAGTTTGAAACCTCAAGTCTCAAGGATTTTCCTTCAACTTTATTCTTTCATTAACTTCCTCACATGTTTTGCCATTTGAGACAATATCGTCTGCAAAAAGCATGCCCCAAGGAATCTCCGGATGTGCATGTCAATTCATTTTTTGCCACAGCAAATAGGTTGGTGGTGCAATTTGATGCCCCTATAGTTGCAATTCTAGATATCACCTTTATCCTTGTACAATGGTTAGACATTTTAGTCAATTTAAAAACAACACTAAAAAACTCTGCGAGCAGTCCTCCAAAACTTTATAGGATCTCATCATATCTGACTGTTCTTTCTATTTTCATTCCACTAATAGCGGCCTCCACTTCACCAAGGCTAAACCACATACAGTACCTTAATTCCTTATGACTCTTTTAGCACTCTTAATCACTCAACATGATATCGTGTCCCCTTTTGCAATTAACAGTTATTGGAGGCATGACTTTGGCTTCCAACAAAATAGTCTAACACTCACCGAAAGTGATGTGTAGGCCACTTTCTTGGCATAATCTTTGCTCGGGAAGTTGAGCCGTACTGTTCCACCGCCAGCCCCCTCTAGAGGTTGAACGCGTGGCGACCTCTAACAAGTAACACCTCCCTAGCAAAATCCCTGATGCAATTGGCGGGCCTAGACTACATGTGTCAGCATCTCAGCATGCTGCTCAAGTGTCCCGAGTAGGGTTGTAAATGAACCGAATCGAATCGAATATTCATGAAAAATATTCGTATTCGTTAAGATGAGGCAACCCTAGTCCCGAGCCACCCAAGCGTCTCAAGCTAATAACTGCTCAACCAATTATTTTTTTTGATGACTCAACCAATTATATAATTAAGTAAATAATTAAAATAATAATAGTCAAAACATGAACTTGGCCAATCCTATGGGGATGGGTATTTTTTTTAAAGTGTTGGTTGGTCAGTAATGTCTTTTGAAAAAAAGTGTGAACAAATGGGTTTCATGCAAATAGGTTGACCTATTTAAAAATCAAGAAAGACTGGTGTTTTTGTTGTTGCTTCATGTAACTGTCTAATATTATGGATTATTGCTAGGGGTGTAAACGGATATTAATCGGATCGGATGTGTCATTACCAAATCCGTATCCGTTTATTTTTGTCGGATATCGAATTCGGATACGGATCTTGACGGATACTAAAAATCAAAACTGTTTCCGCATCCCCGGTCAGATATCGGATATATCCGTATCCGTTTCCAATTTTTACAATCAAATCAAACAATACTTTAATTTTAAATTAGATTAAAGTCAAAATATTATTAAATCAACTATAATTTGTTATGAGATAATTATTTTCTTTGTTTCCATGATTTATGATATTCTACAATAACTTCATATGATAAAAAGATATACACAGCACACATATACACATATTTTTATATGTCTACACATATTTTTATGTGTCTACACATTTATTTTGTATATAAAAATGTTTTATACTTTGAAATATCAATAGAGAAACAAAATATAAATATAAAAAATTAGGAAAAACTCTAACGGATCGGATATTGGGATAAACGGTTATTTAAACGGATGCATATTCGGATCGGATTTTAAACGGATCGGATATAAAATTACCAAATCCGTATCCGTTTAGCAATCGGATATCCTTAATCGGATACGCATAATATTCGTTTAAAACGGATGCAGATATTTCCTCTTTAAACGGATACGGATGCGGACGGTAATCGGATTTTCGGTATCCGTTGACAGCCCTAATTATTGCTGATGGTCTGAAATGTTTTCATTTACTTTTATTTCATGTGCTACAGCAAATTCTTCTTGCTGTGAAAACCATACATGAAGAACGGATTGTGCACTCAGACCTAAAGCCAGCTAATTTCCTGCTTGTGAAAGGCTCACTGAAGTTGATAGATTTTGGCATTGCCAAGGCTATACTGAACGACACCACAAACATTCAGAGGGATGGACAGGTCATTCATTTCACAGCTTACTCTTTTTTTTCCGTTGTTGCTGAAGGATAAATAAGCTTTGGTCCTCCCTCCAATCGATCAATTATATGATATATACATTATTTGTAACTGCTCACCTTATATTTTCTTGGTAATAAACATGTGCAGGTGGGCACTCTAAGTTACATGTCTCCGGAAGCATTTTTGTGCAACGAGACAGACGCAAACGGAAACATCATAAAATGTGGTCGTCCATCAGACATCTGGTCACTTGGTTGCATCCTTTACCAAATGGTTTATGGCCGGACACCATTTTCAGAACACAGAACCTTCTGGGCTAAGTTTAAAGTTATTACAGATGCCAACCATGAAATAACATACGAACCGGTTTCCAATCCATGGCTCCTTGACCTTATGAAGAACTGTCTTACATGGGACCGAAATAAAAGATGGAGGATTCCCCAGCTGCTCCAACACCCTTTCTTAGTTCCTCCCATCCCAACCCAACCGCCTTCACCTTCTTCCCCACAAGATCAGAGTTGTAAATTGCTTCAGCTTCTCTTAAATGCATGTCAACATGATCAAAATGCACTGATGCTTTGTTCACAACTCCAGCAATTGCTAGCTGACCCTCAACCTTCACAGCAATTAGAATTGCCCGTGTCGTCATCTACAAGTCGAGAGTGCGAGTTGCTGAACGAATTATCGAAACTGTGTATCAGACTACGAGGGCATTTGGCAATGTTGGGAGGCACATAAAGTTGGCGATGTAGATAGATTAAGTTTGTTCTTGGTTTCATCATTTTGGGCTGTTCCACCGTGCTTCTTCTGTTTCTACATATTCTGGTTTATGGTATTGTCTAGCTACAAATGCTGCTGCGTTGCATATTATTTTTTAAAAAAAAGATATAACCCCACCGTGATGGAAATCACTGCTGGTTGAACGGTTTAACCCGACGGTTTAACCCGCTCTCTGTTGTGAAATTAAAAAAAAAACACTACCTCTATCATGTATATTTGGATTATGCTATGTGTACCCCAAGGTTTGTACCCCAATTTGTACCCCGCGTGTTGGTGTAAAACTAATTTTTGTTAAACGCACCAACATTTGTGTCCGTGTGAATATTTATTAACGCACCAACACTTGTGTCGGTGTAAACCATCGAAATGTTTGTGCAAGCCTGTGGTGTACAAATGGGGTATATTTTTTGGTGTAAGTGTAGCATGGTCCTGTATATTTCTCATTCAAAGGTGTACTCCTTTGTCCCATTTTACTTGTCCCTTCTGTACGCATAACTGTACTTATGTGGTTAGAATAATTATTTATGTACGAAGTTACAGTTTTTCATTCCATGCAAAAACTAGTTCTTTCGGTCTTCTAAATCTCTCAGATAGTTTTCATAGAGGTAAAACGTTAAGGCTCCGTTTGGAAACTAAGAAGGTGACTTATGGAAAGCGACTTTTGGAAAATGAGTTATTTTTTAGAAGTAAATTTTTTTCCCGAGTGTTTGGTAAAAAAAAATCTCAAAACTGTCTACACTTCGTTTTATTGCTGGAAAATAGTACTCGTCAGGCAATGCCATTGTGAGTAGAGAGGAAGTTACAATTCAAGAAGAAATACTCCAGTACTGCATATCCATAGCCATCAAACTTGAAAGATACATGTCTTATTCATCAAAATCACCCCCAAAAAAAATCTTAATCAATAAAACAAAAAAAAACTCAGAGGAGGTTGCGAAGAATTGGAAGAGGACAACAGCGTATTGGATGGTTGCGATGGGGATGATGGATTGTAATGGTGGCAAAGGGGACAATAGACGAAGAGAGTGAAGGAAGTACCGAAGATGAAAGAGAAGGAAATTGTCTTTCGAGTTTGATGGCTTGGAATTTACTGGCTGATGCGCAATATGTTCTTTTTACGATTCGGCCCATGAATTGAGAAAGAAAAATGACAAAACAACAAACGGGGGAAACATTCGAACACAGGTTTCACCGGCGAGGCAAACAACTCCATGTCCATGTGCGCTCCTATACTTTCGTCGAAATTTAGTGCGACTATTTGTATATACTAATAAAAACCTCCCCCTCTCTTCTTCTTGAGGTTGGTTCTTCTCATTTTTTTCTCATCTCTCCAATTTCAAATTTTTTCCTTCTTCTCATCAATTATATTTCGAACTTGAGAACACATCTTCAATTTTTGTAAGATTTTTATGATTGTAATAAATATTTATTTGTTTAAGCTCCAAACTATGAACTTCAAATCTCATTGGGGTTAGAAGTTGATGTAATTAATTGTCCATCTTAATGTTTTAAATATTTTTAACAAGGATTGTTGATTTTATTTTTATTTAGATGTTGTATTTAAAAAATAAATAAATCTTGAATGCTTGTGATTATTAATGGCCCGATCATAAACGTAATTGTTAAAAATAATTTGAGCTAAAATTGATATAATTATAAAATAGAACACTTTTTAAATACACCGTAAGTCATCTCTACCTTTAACTCGGATTGAAGATTTTCGGGTAGACATAATTATTAAGTTGTATCTTTACACCATTAAATTGGGTAATATACAATAAAATAATTATGGTTGCCGTTGTGACTAAATAATTACTCCGGATTTATCATTAACGTGTTAAAGTCGAAATAGTTATTAATTAGGTGAACTGCGAGAACATCCCTAAATACTTTTCTGCAACTCCACACATTCTATATAAAAATAAATTGACAATCCAATTTTTATAAAAACATTGGACAATTAATTTTCCAATTTCTACCCCTAACTTTTCATCATAAAAAACTTTATGTTTGATGGTGTAAATTACCTGACCGGGTAAACTCTACTAGACCGGGTCTAGAATCGTTTACTTGATTCGATAAAGTAAGAAAGGTAAAACATGCAAAGTGACCGGGAGGACTTTAGGTGGAACACCTGTAGCCCAATTTATATTATAACAGAGAATGCACGGGCACTTTTACAAGGGAGTGTAGAGAGAATGAAATCGGATCCCCTTCTTCGAGGGTTATAACAGGTATATATACTGAGCTGCAGGGGACAGAACGACGTGCACCCACGTTCAGGCACGTTCTCGGGGGGTGGGGAGGTGATGGCCTTCGTCCTTTTGCTGCTTTGTCACCTAGCGAGGAAGATTACTTCCCTTTTCGCGTACTGGCTTGGACAGATTCCCTCAGCATCTCCCTTGATCTTCCAGCGATACTAGTCACTACAGTCCAAGTTCCTTTGGATTCTTCTTGCCGACACCTTCTAACCCTCGGAAACTGTACCGGGTAGCTCTTGAGGGCTGAATTAACTGACTTTGGGGGATGAACCAAACGTTGGCGTAGTTTGACCGGTATAATATCCGAAGTATACCGGTCAACTTTTTTGGTCAACCCTCTATCCTTCTATTGACGATTCGGGTCCTTTCAGAAACAACTCGTTTGACCAGTCAAATATCTCGGCATACCTTTTGACCGGTTCTGGGTGGATTACACCGATCAATAAGCCCTCTACTTCTCGGTCATGTAAAATATCATGGACGGGAAGTAAAAATCCGAGAAATGGGTTCAAAATTTGAATTTTTATCCCTTCGCGCTCGAAATTTTTGAATTCAAAATTCAAAAGGTATCAGTTTTGACACGTGTGGCCTGCTGGACGAAGCCATCATTGCGCCCATTCCTATTCCCATGCAGCATTATTGCGCCACCTTACGCAGCGGGCCCTGGTCGTGCCACGTCGCCCTTTTTCAATCCTTCCTAGCCTATATAAAGACCCCCAACCCCATTCATTTCTACACTTCTCCTCGCGCGTCCCCTGAGTTTCCCCGGTCAAGCTCTTCTTTCCTGCCTCCCAGCCCTCCAAGCCAAGTAAGCTCCCTTCTTTCTTCATTAGCTTTTTCTTTTATTATCCGCTTCTCTTTCTGGTCAATGTCTTCCTCCGATAGCCAGGACATTTCCGCCTCAGATGCCTACGCATCCGAGGAATCACCCTCTTCTTCTTCCTCCACTGGGTCATCTTCACCCGATCTTGAACCCCGGTCGGTTCCTAACACAACCGTCCCTGAACCGCAGCCGATTAACCAAATGCCCGATCAGGTTTTTCAGGAGAGGGATGAACCGGTCGAAGACGAGCCGGCTCCCTATGACCCTGATAACGAGTCGTATGAGGAGTGGGAGGACCGGCTGGAAGCAGCCGGTTATTTCCCTCTCCCTATCAGTTACCCCTCAGACATTTACCCCCGGGTTTCTAAAATTGCCCAAAATAAAGCTCGTTGGAATCTCCCGGAGGGGTATATTCTTGAGTACGACCCCAACTGGCGCAACATTAACGAGCCTCACCGGGATGATAGGGTAGGTTTCCATATCACTTCTTTGGAGAGTGGAACCGTCTTCCCCCTTCGTCCCCTCCTGGTAGAGTTGTGTCATTGCTAAAAGATCCTCCCCGGGCAGATTACGCCCAATGCCCACCGTTTTCTTAATGCATTCGTAAATATCTACATTCACTTTAAAATCGACCCCTCTCTCCGCCTGTTTCTTTATTTGTTCAAAGTCCTCCCCGGTAAGTCGGGTTGTGACGGTTACGTTTATTTCAAAGGCCGTAATGGTCGCCAATTTATCTCGGACCTTCCACAAAGCAACCGACAGTGGAAGGAAAAATTTGTTTTCATAAAATTTCCCATCGTTTCCCCTCTGGCCGGCATAAACTGGAGTGACCACATCCTGAAGCCGTAATATACCTAGCCGGCCACAGCCCCAAACTTGGAAGAGAGTTTGGAAAAGCTACTTCAGGGGGACCCATTTACCGGGCAGATGTTCCACTATGGAGCCTGGATCTGGAGGGTACTGCCGGGTGGTAAGGGTAACCCTCGAGCCCATGAGGCAGCGGGGCATGGGGTACCCTCCCCGGGCAACACTGCTGAGGCCGGGGGCCCAAGCCGCCTAGGTACCTTCCATCCCTTCTTCTTCCTTTGCTTCTACTGATCATAGTTCCAATACTTACACGTTTTTACTTGTCTATGTAGATATGAATTTCAGGTCTTTCAACATCCCCAAGAAGACTGGTGCATCTTCTTCTGCTGTTCTCACACCTCTGCTCCGAAAACCATACCGGTCCAGAAGGAAACTGTTGAGATTCATTCTAGGAGGAAACTCCTCAGACCGGGGGAGCTGCTCAAGTCGGGAACGCCCCGGTGAACCCTCCCCTTAACAAGGGAAAGGGGAAGATGAGGATAAAGAAGACCGCCACCACCCATCCAGCGGCGAAGAGGAGAAGAGGGGGAAAACGCCCCGGTTGCAGAGTCGATGGAAGAGCTTTGGGTCAAGATGACTCTCAAGCTGAAAGAGGTAATATTCGCCCGGTGTTTCTTTTGAATTTGCTACCTGTCGCTTGTACTAACCGGTATACGTTTGTTTCGTAGATGGGCGAGGTAGGGCATGATGCTTTGGAGCAGCTCGTCGAAGATTCTACCTCCCGGTCAGCTCAGTTGGAGGAGAAGCTGAAGAGGGTTGAAGCTCATAACCGGGAGCTTCAGGACTTGACAGCCTGCCAGCTCGAGGAGATGGCCGGCCTCTCAAGGGTGGCTGGGAAGGTAAACGCGGAGATCCTCCAACTGAAGGAGGAGAACTCGACACTGATGGGGGAAGTCTCCCAACTAAAGGAGGAGGCGTGGCTGAAGGAGCAGGAGCTGCCCGGTCGGGCCAGGCAGTGGATGGAGGAGAATCTGGTAGAAGCTGCCCGGGTGCTTACTTCCTCTGAAGAGAGGACCATGGAGGGCTTCAAGCTACTGTACCGGGAGGAGCAAGGAAAAGAGATGATCACCCAGATCGGCTCCTATGGCTTCATGTCCGGGTAGAAAAGAGATCGGGAAGCCACGCACTCAATCCTAGCTAACCGGGATCCGGCCTTCTCTGCTGAAGCTTATGGCCTGGCCCCCATTCCCGAGGAAGAACCAACTCCCCCTTTTGTAGAATTTGCGAAGATGGTGAGAATTCCAAGTTCTTTCTACAGGTACACCATCTAGAGTTTCTAACCGGTAGGTTCCCGGGTGAATGATGGCTCTAACCCGGTATGGGCCTTCCTAGTTCTTTGCCAGCTTACCCCCATCACCCGGGCTACTATCCTCTCTTCTTCGCAGGACTTCATAGCCCACTTGGAAGTAACGCGGCCCAACCTTGTTGTCGTGGTACTTCTTCACAACTTGTTGGTACGTACTCATTTCCACTTCCGCAGCCATACTTCGTTCCTCGACCAAGTTGAGTTCGGCTAGGTGGTCTTCTTCGTTTTGCCGGGGTTGATAATTTGATTCTCGGAATGTTGGGAATTCAGCTTTGATGGGTAGTCTTGCTGCACACCCATAGGTTAGGGAGAATGGAGTTTCCCCATGAGCCCTCCTGGGTGTTACTCGAAACGCCAATATGATGTGCGGAAGCTCTTCCAACCACTTATTTCGTGCTTCTCCCAGCCGCTTCTTCAAGCCATCTACAATTGTTCGGTTGGCGTTTTCCACTTGGCCATTTCCTTGGGGGTATGTCACCGAAGAACGATTGTGTTTAATTCCGAAGCCCTCCAAGTATTCAATGAATCTCGGATTCCGGAATTGTGGACCGATGTCGGTGATGAGATTCATGGGAGCGTCGAATCTTGTGCTGACGTTCTTCCAAATGAATTTCTTGCATTGTTGCGTGGTTATATTGGCCAATGCTTCGGCCTCGATCCATTTGGTGAAGTAATCGATGGCCACGATCACAAATTTCTTCCTTCCTTGAGCGATCGGGAATGCTCCGATGATATCAACCTTGAATCTAGCAAATGGGATGACATTTGATACGGGGTGATAGTAGGTTGCCGGTCTGCCGGGGTATTTGTAGAATACCTGGCACGTTCTGCATTTCTAAACGTACCTCTCACAGTCCTGGACAATTGTTGGCCAGTAATACCCCAACAAGATGATGTGCTGGGAAAGGGTACGGGACATTTGATGCGCCGCACACACGCCTTCATGGACTTCGGCTATAACTCGTTCCGCCTTCCGGTTGGTTAGACACCTCAGGAGGGGTCCCCCGAACGCCCTCTTGTATAGTTTCCCATTAAGGACTTGGAACCGGGGTGCCCTGAGCTTCACTTTCCTTGCCCGGTCATCTTGTTCTGGCAAGCTCCCATCCATCAAATATTCCATCTGATCGAACATCCAATGGTCGTCTGCCCCGACCAGGTTTGACCGGTCAGATTGGCCTGCTGCTATAGCGGCAACTTCCAATTTCTCGATGCGGGCTCGATCCAGGATTTCCACCCGGGAAAGTTTTGAAACATGCTCGGGAGCATACTGCGTCAATTTGGAAAGAATGTCGGCATCAGCATTTTACGCCCGGGGAATTTGAACGATTTTGAATTCCTCAAAGTTCTTCAACATGGCAAGCACTAGGCCCTTGTATTGCGCCATTCGTCCTTCTCTTGCTTCCATATTGCCAGTCACTTGCCCAACAATCAGACTAGATTCAGATTTGATGCTGACCTGGCTGATTTTCAGGGCTTGGGCAAGTCTGAGCCATCCAGCTAGAGCTCCATACTCTGCCTCATTGTTCGTCAGCTTGAAGTTGAAGACAAGTGCATGGTAAATCTTGAACCCTTCTGGGGTGGTAAACACTATACCACCCCCATACCCTTTAGAACCGGATGCCCCGTCTACTGCCATCTCCCACCATTGCTCAGTGGGCTTGTTGACCGGTAGCTTTAGAGCTAGACCGGTCATTTCTACCAGGAAATCCGCAAGGGCTTGTCCCTTGATTGCTGACCTTGGCCGGTACTCTATGTTGAATTGGGTTAACATCATTGCCCATTTCACCATCCTCCCGGAGGATGTTGAATTTTCGCAACACTGCACCCAGTGGTTGGTCAGTCAAGACTTCCACCGGGTGAGCTTGAAAGTAGGATGTTAACTTCTTGGCGGAGATGAAAAGAGCATACACAGTCTTTTCCATCTCCGTATATCTACTTTCTGCCCCGTTTAATGCTTTGCTCACATAATAAATGGGCTTTTGTGCCCCATCATCTCTTATTAAAATGGAGCTTACAGCATTTGGGGAAATCCCTATGTATAGATACAAAGTTTCACCCGGTTCGGGTTTTGACAATACAATGTCTAACACTAGGTACTCTTTCAGCTCCTTGAATGCCTTCTGGCAGTCTTCGTCCCATGCAAATGTGTTGGCCTTCTTTAGGACTTTGAAGAAGGGCAGGGATCTCTCAGCTGACCGGGAAAGGAACCGGCTGAGGGCCGCTAGACGACCGGTCAACTTTTGAACATCCCTAACTGAGGTAGGGGCTTGCATTTCAGTGATAGCCCGGATTTTTTCTAGGTTGGGCTCTATTCCTCTCTTGGTCACCATGAATACCAAGAACTTCCCGGTGCGAACCGCGAAGACGCATTTCTTGGGATTCAATCGGAGGTTGTATCTTGACATGATATCAAACGTTGCACGCATGTCACCCGGGTGGTTGAGAGATACCTGGCTTTTTATCAGCATGTCATCGACATATGCCTCCATGGTCTTTCCGAGTAGCGGCTTGAAGAGTTTGTTCACCATGCGCTGGTAAGTTGCTCCTGAGTTCTTCAAGCCAAACGTCATCACCCGGTAGCAGTAGGTTCCTTCGGGTGTGAGGAATGACGTCTTCTCTTCATCCTCCTTGGCCATGTAAATTTGGTGGTAACCTTTGAAGGCATCCATGAAACTTAGGAGTTCGCAACCCCGCAGTTTCGTCCACCATTTGATCTGGACTGGGAAGGGGGTATGAATCCATCGGACAAGCCTTGTTCAAGTCCGTGTAGTCCACACACATTCTCCATGTGTCACCCTTAGGAGCAAGGACTACGTTGGCCAGCCAATCCGGATATTTGACTTCCCGGATATGACCAACACTGAGGAGGTCCTTGACCTCCTTCCGGACGAAGTCTCGCCGGTCACTGGCTAGGTACCTCTTCTTCTGGCGTACCGGTTGACTTCCATCCCTCACCGCCAACCGGTGGCAGATGATTGAGCGGTCAATTCCAGGCATATCTGCCACGCTCCACGCAAATATGCCCGCGTACTCTTGGAGGACACGTGTAATCTCCGCCTTGAGATCTTCTAGGAGATTTGCTCCAATTCTGACCATCCTTGAAGAATCACCCGGGTGAAGCTCGATCTCCACCGTCTCGGCCTCGGACTCAAGTTTCTCCGGGTTTCTCCCTTTGTGACTTCTTGGGAGATGACATTGACCCCCTTAGTCATCTTCTTGACTGCCCGGGCATAGCACTCCCGAGCATTCCTCTAGTCGCCTTTCACCTCACCCACGCCACCTGAAGTGTGGAACTTCATGCATAGGTGAGGCATGGAAATTACCGCTCCGACTTTATTAATGCCTGGCCTTCCAAGGATTGCGTTGTGGACGCATTTGATATCCACAACGATGAACCGCATCTTCTTCCATACGGTTTTTTCACCCGATCCTAGTTCGACCGGTAGAACTATGGACCCTTCAGCTTCCACTGTATCTCCCGTGAAACCTGAGAGAGGAGTCTTTAGGGGTTCAAGTTGTGTCCGACACAACCTGAGTTTTTGGAAGGTCTCCAAGTACAGGATGTTGACACTGCTGCCGGTGTCAACAAGTACTCAGGCGACATCCACCCCATTAATATCCATGGCAATAACCAAAGGATCATTATGATCTTCACCGGTAGGGGGGAGGTCCCAGTCAGTAAAGACGATCGGTTCCCTCCTGGTATGCTTACGCCTGGCCGGTTCAGCGCTTACCTCACCAACGTAAAGGCTGTGGACCCAATTCTTCCGTTGTGTGTCTGAATCCCCACCTTCAGGTCCGCCGAAGATCATCCCAATATGCTCTTTTTCAGGAGCAAGTTGCTGCTCCCTTTGCCGGTTAATCCTCCGTCGGTCAGTATCCCGGTCATTTCCATGGGTCGCTGGCCTAACCCATTGGTGGCTCTTCTCCTGGGCTTTTTGCAAATAGTTTTTGCCCAGCTCTCCACTGTCTATCATTTGCCGGATGCCTCCCTTAACACTCTTGCATTCGGGAGTGTTATGGGAATCTGACCTATGGTATGAACAATAGGTGCCCGACCATTGCCGTCCTGTTTGACCGGTAGGGTTTTCCGGAGGACTGACCGGTGCTTTCTTGATCTCTCGGCATTCTTCTGTATTGACCACTCGGATGACCGGGTCATAGTGATGCCTTGGCCGGCTAGGTCCCGATGCTTCTTCCTTCTTGATCTGCACCGGTTTGGGCTTGAATCCGTGTTCAGCCTCTTTCTTCGCCCAGAGTTGGGTTTCAGCCTCAGCAAACTCTCATGCAGTGTGATAGGCCCCTTGATAAGTGGCCGGGGGTTTTCGGCAGAACTCCTTGTATAGTTCCCCGGCTCGTAAGCCGTTCAGGAGGAGGGACAACACCATCTTGTCGTCCATCTCTTCTACCTTGTCAACCTCTTCTTTCCACCGGGTAAGGAATTGAGTGAGGTTCTCAGATTCCCTCTGCCCGGCTGTACTAAGATAGGTGAATTTCTTCCTCTTAGTACAATTCTTCTGGAACTTGGCCTTGAATTTTGAGGCCAAGTCGCTGAATGAATCAATGCTTCCTGGGCGAAGCTTGTTGAACCATTCAGTAGCTCGGTTTCGCAGGGTCTGGAAGAAAAGAAGGCACTTTTCTTCATCAGTGCAACCGTTCATGGTTGCACTTTGATTGAAAGAATCCAGATAGATTTCTGGATCTTCCTTCCCGGTGAATCTCGGAGCGTCTATCTTGACCTTTCGTGGGAAAGGTGTCAGATGGACCCTTGTGGTGAACGGGGATCCGGCGAGGGGTTTGTCCCGGTTATTCTTTTCTCCAACCTTCTTCTCCAACCTCTCCAATTTTGCCTCCATCTGCTGGACACGATCATTTGGGAGGCCCGTCAGCCGGTTAGCCACCGGTCTTCTAGGTTGGCTCTCTGCTTCCTCTTCTTGACAGGAGGCCCTCGTCCTCGCGGGCTCTTGCCGGTTAGACCGGGATCGCTGGGTACGGGCAGGCTCGGCCTCCCTCCCCTCGCCTAACCGGGCGAACGCGCTGATATGGGCAACGCTCTGCCCCAATCTCAGCTAGGCCGACTTCCTCTGACCTTCTTCCCTATCCCCAAGCCTTTCAAAGGCTGAGTTTTGGGAAGTGGCTGGTCAGATGGCTTTTCCTTTCTACTTTTTGGGCTCTAGGGACGTCCTACTCTTCATCACCACTCTCCACAAAGATGCAATGACCCTCTGCAGTTGTTTGGGGATGGGCGCTCAGTGGAGGGCACGATGGACCGACGGCGTTTAGTGCACCGGTTAAATTGATGAGGGCCACATCACTGACCACCTCTGGCTGGAAAGGTGAAGGCTGTGGTACCGGCGTCTGAAATGGCGACATCGCCATCGGAGTTTGCAGGGGCATTGTTCCAGCGCCTGGAAGAGTGAATGGAAACATACCAGGGAGGAATTGCATCCCCCCATTCTGTTGGCACATAGCCATGACCTGACCAAAGCCTTGAATGGCTTGTAGGTTGGCCGGGTCATTCATGAACTGGGTCATACTTGGTGGGAAGGTAACCCTTGGTCTAGCAGAAGGGACAGGGATGGTGAACGGGGTGACCACGCTTGGTGTTGGAATTGAACTCAGGCCCAACGGCAGCGTGGGAGCAGAAACAGCCGGTTGGCTAGCAACCATGGGGATGCTGACCCCCTCAGTGGTGGCTTGCACCTGAGCAGAAGTAGCGTTCATTTGCTGGCTTGAAGACATTTTGAGTGGTGTTTTTGTGGGTAGGTTTGTGCTTGGATGAAAAGAAACCTTAACGGTCCCACGGTCGGCGCCAAAAATGATGGTGTAAATTACCTGATCGGGTAAACTCTACTAGACCGGGTCTAGAATCGTTTACTTGATTCGATAAAGTAAGAAAGGTAAAACACTCAAAGTGACCGGGAGGACTTTAGGTGGAACACCTGTAGCCCAATTTATATTATAACAGAGAATGCACGGGCACTTTTACAAGGGAGTGTAGAGAGAATGAAATCGGATCCCCTTCTTCGAGGGTTATAACAGGTATATATACTGAGCTGCAGGGGACAGAACGACGTGCACCCACGTTCAGGCACGTTCTCGGGGGGTGGGGAGGTGATGGCCTTCGTCCTTTTGCTGCTTTGTCACCTAGCGAGGAAGATTACTTCCCTTTTCGCGTACTGGCTTGGACAGATTCCCTCAGCATCTCCCTTGATCTTCCAGCGATACTAGTCACTACAGTCCAAGTTCCTTTGGATTCTTCTTGCCGACACCTTCTAACCCTCGGAAACTGTACCGGGTAGCTCTTGAGGGCTGAATTAACTGACTTTGGGGGATGAACTAGACGTTGGCGTAGTTTGACCGGTATAATATCCGAAGTATACCGGTCAACTTTTTTGGTCAACCCTCTATCCTTCTATTGACGATTCGGGTCCTTTCAGAAACAACTCGTTTGACCGGTCAAATATCCGGGCATACCCTTTGACCGGTTCTGGGTGGATTACACCCATCAATGTTCTTTGGAACACTCTCTATTTTTACACTTTTATTTTATTTTATCTCTAAAATCAAAAAGACCAAAAATATTTTACAACTTCTTTTATAAATTTTTGTTTAAATTAGATTAACTCACGTTTCCCTGAGGTTCGATACCCTATTTACAAGGGTTGATTTAGTTGTTATTTTTGCCCGTTCAAAAACGCAAATCATTCATTGTAGATTATTGACAAAGAATGAAGCATGTACTTGAAACTTAGGTCTTACCCTTGACACTTCTTGCCTTTGCTAGCTAAGCAATTTCACATGCTCTCGGAGCAGCTACAACGGGGGAACAAAACCCGCCGCACCACTACACAATCCACGCCCGCCGCACCGTTACACCATCATTGCAAGAAGAGGGGCAGAGAAAGCGTCGTGGTGCTTTCCGCACTTGCGGCACCTAGCCAATCGCGAAACCCGATGATTTTGGACAGGCCGCCGTCAATTGTGACGGTAAGCCGCACCCGACTAATAATTTTTTCACAACTCAATAAGTTAAACACATCTTCAAGTTCAATCCATCTATTCTCATCTCTAGTCATCCACTCATCCCTGGCTTCTCTGCTCAAACGTGGGTCCGCAACCTATATATTGTGGGTCCAAGATAGAGTGTTCTGCGGTTGCGATTTGGGATTCTCTCCTCCTGCAGCCGCCGCCTGCACGTCATTTAAACTCTTGCTTGTCTCCCCCATCGCAGGATTCGCAGCGTTTAAATAAAAGTCCCATGACTCCCGTTATAAATTCCCTTCAATTCAGTCGGCTGATTCAACATTTGACCTTAGCCCCCATTTTGAATCTACATGAACTGGATTTCGTCTTGAAGACGAGAGCAGATTTCTCCATTATTCATGCAAGTGGAAAGACCCTCGTACGTAATTATGATGATCAATTCTCTGGGAGGAGTTTTTAATTTTGAATAGCTTTCTTCTCTTTAATTGATTTGATTTTCTTCCTTGCTTGCAGATCCTTGAATTGATCCTCAGATTTACTTAGCTTTTTTTTTTTGCCCTGAACGAGCTATCCAACCCTTCTCTCAGTAGTGAGCCTTTCTGGTAATTAAATCTTTATATTTATATGTATCTGCTTTCCATCATCTTCTTTGCCCCTTTCATAATTTATTACTGTCCATTTCTCTTTAATGGGTACAACAAAAGAAGCCTATGGTTCAGTTTTTGAAGTAATTTCTTTGTGAACAAGTTTGGTTTATCTGCACCCTCTTACCATTAGCAACACTGGTTTTGCAAAAGCGGTATCCAAGATCCTTTGTTTTAAAAACTATTCCAAATTTCTTCTAAGAAAAGAAATTGTGATTCATATTCTCTCTCTCTTTTAAATAAAACTCAACTTTATTATTTTCATTTTATTAATCTCCTTATCCAAACAAACTTATATTGTTTTGTGGCATAAGTAATTTACCATCATATTGTACTATACTAGATTCCGTCTACGCTCTACACTAATACACTACCAACCCACTGTACACTAATCTTGCTGCATTAATATTGTGCATATTGCATGCCCTGTCCTTCAAAACTTTGCCAACTTTGTGTAATTGATAATCAAAAGTTTTCTTAATTACACATAATTACATAATACAAGTGACTGCATTTACACAAGAAGGGTGCTACTATAAGGAAACTAAATCACCTCTAGTAATGCCTAAATCAAAGCCTACCGTATTCTCAAGACTTAACTAATATACTAAGTGACAATCTACTTCGATATGCTTTGTCCTTTCATGAAAAACTTGTTTGGATGTTATATGAAGAGCACCTTGATTATCACACTATAGTTTCATAGGGATGAGAGCTTTGAAACTAGTTTCATTTGGGAGGTGATATATCCATATAATTTCAAAAGCAACTTGTGCCATTGCTCTATTTCAGACTCATAACTAGAACGAGAGACAACATTCTGCTTCTTGCTCTTCCATGAAATCAGATTCCCACCCACAAATAAACAACCCGGAGGTGGACCTATGTTCATATCTTGACCCTGCATAATCTGCATCTGCATAACTTTCAACATTCATGTGACCATGATTTGAACAGGCAGTACCACAACCACGAGTTCCGTTCAACTCACATAGAGCATGTTCCACGGCGACCCAATGATCAATTACTGTGGATTCCATGAACTGACTTACCACACTAACAGGATAAGCATTATTTTGGCTGGTCACAACTACGTAGTTCATTTTACCCACTAATCGCTTGTATAGTTGTATCTCTAAATAAATGATTCACCATCATTTGTTGATTGCATATTAAGAACCATAGGCATATTACATGGTTTGGCTGCAAACTTTCCAGTCTTAGACAACGAATCAAGCACCTACTTCCTCTGGGTGAGCAATATCCTTTTTCTGGAACTGACTATGGACAAATGTCTTGAGTGATGAAGTACCTACAAGATCACTTCCTATAATAATGATGTCATCTACATAAACATCCAATAAGATGATTCCATGACTAGAATAAAAGAGAGAATGATCAGATTTTCCTTTCACCATTCCAAACTGCTCAATTAAATGGATCAATTTTCCATATCATGGATGCAGACTTTTGTTTTAGTCTGTACAAAGACTAATGTAGCTGACATTCTCATTCTCCCCCTAAGCTACAAACTCCGGAGGTTGCTCCATATGAACCTCTTCCTCAAGAGGACCATGAATAAAAGCATTCTTGATATATAATTGATTCAGTGGCTAGTTATGGCACGCAGCCATATCGATGACAAAGCGAACAGAAGTGAGCTTTGCCACTGGAGAGAATGTCTCATCATAATCCACACCATTGGTTTGTGCATACCACTTTGAATTGTGTGGAAATTGAGAAAATGAAAACTGTGTGGTAATTGTAGGTTAGATTTAAATTGAATAGATAAAAAAATAAACCACAAAAATTCTTTATTAACATTGTGCTTTTAAATCGTGTTTACTCTTTGTTTGTTACTATGTTTTTTACTACTAATATTATTCTTGGCTTTTCGTGTCCCCAGCATTCAAATAGACCAGACAAATGGTTGTTTTGCCATTGAAATTTGCAATATATTGAATGGGCCCATAAGGTTTGTCATTAAACGTTTTACTTTACATTTTATGTACTGGAGTATCATTTTTTAGTTCTAAAGAAACTGAAGTTTCTCAAATTTTTCCTATTTTCTTCATCATCTCTTCCCTTTGCTCCATTTTCATTTTTGGTGTCCATGGATGCTTATATAATACTCCCTCCGTCCATGTATGATCTTCCCATTACGCGTTACGAAGCTTGACCGACTTTATTTTCAATTCAATTTAATTGATTATAGGAGTAGAATTTTAAAATAAAATTTATATAGTAATAAACTACATGAAAAGTTCTACAAAACTAGAGGTGACAAAAATATATTATTTTATGAAATGACTAGTAAAATTGAGTAAACAAAGTGAGTAAAGTTTGACCCTGTGAATAGTGACTGTGAAGATCTATGGTGGACAGAGGGAGTATATATTTTTCAAAGTTTTTATTTTTATTTTTATTTTAGAAACAAGTCTAGAAATAAGTTAGGGCCTGTTTAGTAAAGGTTAGTTGGCTGAAAGAGATATATTAAGATAGCATAGACTACGCAGTTCAACCAATTAAGCCAACACCTTCGTATTTTGCTTATTATCATCACATAAAATGGAACACTTAACTGGTGACTGAGTTTTATCATGTTCTCATTGACTGAAGCTCCATTAGCATGGGAAAAATGATGATAGAACATGGACATGATGAAGCCGAGGCTAGAAGAAGTGTTTCTTTTGCACGTACTAAAAGCAATACCAGTTCTCGTTGCATTCAGTATTCTTTCCCCCAACAGCTGGAGAATGACAGTGAAAGTGAATCTGTATCAGAATCAGGAGATATTGGGGATAGGGCACTTAGCAGCAATATGTCCAGTCGAAGTGGTAGGCTGTTATTTTCTGTTGAAAATACTGCCGAAAGTGGTTTGGTTGTGCCTATTGAAGAGGAAGGTGCTTGGCCACATGATCCAACTGCTACAGATAATGTTTCTCCTGTTACAAAATCTGGAGATGGAATGAAGGTGCATTTTCCCCTTTCTGTTTTATGTCACTAAAGTGTGGTCCTTTTGGTGACTGGTTGAGTTGATTTGTGTTCAGAATTGTGAAAGGGAGGTGCCACGGTGGTTGGATTATATTTCAAGCCTACTGTTTCTAGCTGTCTTTGGAATATTAGGGGTAAACGCCTACACATTTCGCCTGATTTGAATGTTAATTCAGAACCCTTGCTGCTCCCGCTTCTCCCGCAGTCATCATGTATCTGTTTCCCTCTGTGCCTTGAAAACAAAATTTATTCCCTTCTCTATACGTCCGATGCATGGTGAAATCTACTGTCCAGAAACTTCTATTAATTTTACTCTAACTAAATTATTTTAAAACCATTTTTATAAAAGCCATTTATTGCTTCTCGTAAAGTTAAGATTTTTATTGGTCATAAAATCTGCAGGTATTACTGAGGTATGTTCTTGAAATATTGTTTGGGCCAGGAAATGTGGGTGCTACAAGTGATCAAAACTATATGTATCTCGATCTTCCTTCTAATATGGTAACATCTTCGTTCGGTTGGGACATGCTAATGCATGTTCCTATAGAACATCTTTTTTATAGAACATGCTAATATGCATCTTCTTTGTATATGGTAACTTATGTTTATATGGTATAACACTTCCATGAATCATCTCTGAATAAAGTTGCAGTACCCTATAAAAAGTCATCTTCAAATGTGGGAAAATAAGCATATTTTAAAGGCAGTTTAGCTTAAAAATAAACAGATTTTAAAGGCAGATTAGCTTGGAAACAGTAAAATGAACAGATTTTAAAGGCAGTTTAGCTTGGATACATGGTTTAACAGCTCCTTCTGAATGATAGAGTGACCATGGTTTACCCTACAAATGATGATTACATTACACTGTTCTATTTCTTCTTTGTTATGTCTTTTCTTTGTCCGACTTGACAGGTTGGTTCATTTTTAATGGGTTGGTTTGGGGTGGTGTTCAAAGGAGACATTTCCAAGCTTTCAGCTCAGTTGGCCATTGGATTGACAACAGGTTTTCTAGGAAGCCTTACTACGTTTAGTGGTTGGAACCAGAAGATGCTTGAGTTGAGCGTAGAAGGTCGATGGGTTTTTGCAATACTTGGCATTCTTATAGGTAGAGATTTATTTGTAGAACTACTTCAGTTGTCAACCTGCTGCATCTACTTTATTCTTCATCCTTTCCACATTCTCTGTTTGATCAAAAGATTAAGCCGACATTGGCAACCATCTTCTTTCGTGTATGATGGAAATTGTCATTCTCGCAGGGTTGTTTCTTGTTGCTTACTCCATTATTTTTGGCATTGAAACTGCAAAAGGTCTTCAATGGGTTCTGAAAAGAACTGGAAACAATAGAAAATCAACATTTGAATGCTCTTGGAAGGTGAACAGTCCAAAACGTCATTTGGTGGTCTCAGTAATACTGCTTCTTACATTGGCTTCTCTGTGGACTATATGTATAGCACTCGAGATAAGGAAGTTCAAAAAGGGAAACAGTGAATCCCGGCTGTGGTTGGCATGTCTTGTTGGACCATTGGGTGTTTGGATCAGGTGGTTCTTAGCTCGGTTAAATGGCCGTGGTTTAGGAAAATCAGGATTGTTGAAATGGGTACCCTTTGGAACCTTGATTGCCAATGTGTCTGCAGCTTCTGTCATGGCTGGACTAGCAACCTTGAAGAAAGTCGTATGTTTTCTCATCCATTTTTTAAAGCACACGATAATCATTCTGAATTGCCCATCTCTTTTTCACTTTTCACTGCACATAGGCCTTGTTGGATTGATTTGGTTATCAGAATTAAATTACATAAAATAAACAGCTTTTGACATACCTATACCTATTTAGCTCTAAACATATATTCCTAGAGAAAATAGATATACCCATTTCAGCCAAATAACCCTTACCAAACAGCTCTTAATTCATGTAGATTAGATAGTAGCACGTTTGGAATGATGGGAATTTCCTTAACTCTGGAGATTCACACAGTATGTGGGAGCCCCCAATTTCAAAAAAAGTGAGGATTCACTTGGGACCAAGGAAATTCTTTGGGGTTTTCAAATCCGAAACACCCTGTCCTAATCCAAACGAGGCCTAATAGTTCCGAAGCTATGCACACGGATAAAATACCGTAGGGGTCCCTGACTCCCTGTATTATATGAAAATGTTAAAATTAGTCCATGTACTTAAAATAGAAGCAATTTAGTCCATGTACTATCTTTTTGTTCAATATAGTCCTCTTCATTTTTTCTTTTTACCCTTAGCGACAATATCCGTTTATACTATAAATATATAGATATGATGTCTTAGTATAATGTATCATATTTTTTTATATAATTTTAGTTATTTTACAATAAACAATTTAATCCCTATATTTATCCGTAAAAGTAAATAAATAAATAAATGCATATTGCACTTGATAAAAAAAGTGTTCTAAAAAATAAGTATGAATGTGCATGCCAAAACAACATTTCGATGTCATCTATAGCAAAATAAGACTTCATCGATAAGAGTTCGACACTGGTTAAGGAAAAAAGTGAAGAGAAGGACCTAATTGAACAAAAAAGAAAGATTAGTACAGGGACTAAATTGCTTCAATTTTAAGTACACGGACTAATTTGAACATTTTCATATAGTACAGGGACCTCTACGGTACTTTATCCGTTTGCTCAATGATGTGCACATTGTTGATTAGAACAAATTGTGAGCCCAACTTGTGTATGGTGCAGGTGAGCACAAAGGACTGTGATACGTTTGTTGGAGGCGTCCAGTTCGGGCTGCTGGGGTGTCTTAGTACGGTTTCTACCTTTGTTGCTGAATTTCACGCCATGAGAGAAAGCAAACACCCTTGGAGAGCGTATGCATATGCCCTGGCTACAATACTCCCATCTTTCATCTTTGGGACTCTATTATACTCTGTGCCAGTGTGGATAAAGGGATTTTAATTAACTGAGGGTTAAGCGGAGAACCTGATTGATAAGTTCCAGGCTTGTTGATTCAGTCATACATAGTACTCCCTCCGTCCCAAAAAGTTTGTTACGTTTAGAAAAAACCGCGTCCCGTAAAGTCTGTTACATTTCTATTAAAAAACCACGTTTACCCCTTACTTTTTCATACCCTACCTATCACATCATACTTTTTTTCTAATAATCTACCCATCACATCAAGGGTATTTTTGGAAATTCAATACCAAAATATCTCTCCCTTAATTTTCCAAAAAGTCAAACCGTCCCATTCTTTTTGGGACGGAGGGAGTATTTAATTAATTGCACCTTTTGACATTTGAACTCAATGTCATATTATGACATTGGGCTCATTTGACAGACCTACCGTGCTCCATTTGACTCTGAGGTGACTCCTACCCCTACAAACCCCCACCTTTATGAACTATCAATTTTGCGAGCGGAGTACTATAGCATTGAGTGTCCTCCATGGCCATTCAAAGAGAGTAACCATAGAACCGGACATATATGATATTGGTGGCCAATGTCAAAAGAATTGTCCATGTTTATCTTATCTATCATTTACTCCCTCCGTCCCAATTTATATTGCATGTTTTGGTTTACGATGTTTGAATGAAATTATCTTCAAATCATTCTATATGAGAAATAGTATAAAATTAAAAAAATGAAAATTTCATTTTAAAGTAGAAAAAATTATCCAGAATAATCCTAACATTACCTAATCTTTTAAAAATAATCTCACATATTACTGTGATGCATAATACTTTCAAATTTATTGAAATTTGCATGTTTTGGGTCACCGTTAAGTTGCTAACGACAGATTAAAGCAAATGGCCTATGTTGCGCAACAAAATGAAAGCAGGGGTTATTTTGATAAATTTTGGTTATTTAATTTATTTATTTTTTTTGAAATTTTCATTTGAATTTTTAAAATTACTTTTTTACTTCCATCATTTCTTTTTGTTTTTTAAAGAATAGTCTTACTCTAAAAAAAATATTAGATATAAAAAATAACGAAAATGACTTGAAACTGGTAAGAAATAAAGAAAATTATACGGATTGGTGGGTTTTAATATTTTACGAATTATACAAAATATTAATATACCACTTCTTATTTTTAAGAAAAAATTATCTAGAACAATTCCAACTTTAGTAGCCCATTTATTCTTTCAAAAAATAAGTAGTACATTAATATTCTCTATTGGACATAAAATGTTAAATTCACCATTGAATATATATTATTTTATTTCTTACCAGTTTCCGTTTAATTTTTCTTGGTTACCTTATTTATTTCATTAATTTTGTATGGTTTTAGTTATTTTTCTCATTTTCGTTATTTTTCATACCTATTTTTTCCAAGGCAAGACTAATTTTTTAAAAAAGAAAAATAGATAGAGGTAGAAAGTAATTTTAAAAATTTAAACAAAAATTTCAAAAAAAAATCATCTAAAATAATCCCAATTTTCATTTTGTTGCGCAAAACAGGTATTCTCGTTAACGTGCCGTTACCAAGTTAAAGGCGACCCAAAACTCGGGATTATTATGCATCACAGTGAAATGTGAGATTATTTTTGAAAGACCAGGTAAAGTTGGGATTATTTTGAACAATTTTTTCTTTTGAAATTCTATATCAAAAGATTTACAAAACTAGTAGTGATATTACTATATTATTGTATGATATGACTAACGAAAATAGAGAAGGAAAGTGAATAAAGTTTGGAGAAATTTACTTAAATGGTACTAATAGTAATGACTCTCCCAATATACTACCATATTTTTTAATTTTCCAATATAGTACCACTGTTCATTGTCCATTGGTCATTGTTCAAATAAATAACTAGGGTCATTGGAAATTATTCAAACTAAATGTTCATCATCACTGGATATTATTTCCGCTACTAGACATTATTCAAGTACTATTTAGGTAATAAAAAATTTCACTGTTACATTGGAAAATGACATATGTTTTCAGGGTAAATTCACTAAAGTTTGATCATGTGAATAGTAAGCATACAATTTAACTTCGAATAAAGGAAGTAATAAATATTTAATTCCACTTAGTAAAAAGTTTGGAGTTAGTTATAACTAATTAGTAAGGGGATGTTTGAAGTAATTTTTTTGTTTTTGGAACAGAGCACATTATTATTAAACAAACCGCCAAAACAATTCAGAGTTACAAATTCCCTCTACTGGATCAAGTAAATAGACAACAAAACAAACAACAGCTATCTATTTCCTTTTTGTGAGTAATATATCCTTTATTATCATAGTTTGGGGTACTACAAAAGAATGCTCACAAGTTGATTGGAATTAGGCCTTGTTTTTTCTAGTTTAAATTTCAGAGTTGGATGTTAGAAGAAATAGAAGGCGTTGGAAGAAATAGGAAGAAATTTGAAAAAATGAAAAGAGTTGAAAGATGTTAGAAGAATTTAAGTGTTAAAAAGTCACTCATTTAAATAATCATCCAAATAAATATGTAAGAAAACTTTATTTTTGGATAAAAAAGAATTTATGTTTGGGGTGATATGTTATAAATTTGAATATACAATTTATTTTACATTAATCATATATAAATATATTTTTAAGTCAATGGAAGAAACTGGAAGAATTTTGAAGGAATTGAAAAGATTTGGAAAAAATTGGGAGGAGTTAGAAGAAATTGAAAGTTAATTTTTTCCAATCTAAAAGAATAGGGCCATAGTGGTGAGAAAAAAGTGGAAACCCAAAGACAGTTGTGGCCTCTTCTCCCAGCAAATAATATATACACTCTTCCAAAGATTACACCATAAGTAATTATTGGGAGATCCTCCATGCTAATTGAATAATGGGTAATTTACTTAAATATGACTAAAACATAATGACTTTCTCAATATAGGATCACATGTTTTTATTTCTTAATGTAGGACCATTAGTCATTATCTATTAGTCATTATTCAACTAAATGTCCAGCATCACTTGGACATTATTCTTCTCACTGGTCATTATTAAATCCTATTTAGAGAATAAAAAAGTTTAAGTCCTACATTGAGAAATGACTTATGTTTTAGTCCTATTCAGTGCAAATTTTACAATTGAATACCTCTTACTCTCCTAGGCCTGGGCGAGATTCTTGCTTAAGGACTTCTACTAGATTAATTTTTTATTCTATCTAAATTCAATTCCGTGGGGCTATGATATGAATGTTGATACGAACGTAGCGAGATACGGAAGAATTTTGTTCAAAATCCAGGACGGGTAGAAACGCTGCGAAGCAGCATTAGAAGAATCCATATACAAAGAAAATGAAGAACGACTTGATAGACTTAGCGAATCACGTATAAAATACTTTCAGATTAAAGTTATTTTGAAGTATGCCAAAATACTTCAATCGGATAAAACGTAAGTAATTTAGAACGAGTACGGAAGTTCTTTTGTCTCGAAACATACCCTGAAGCAGTAATTATTGGGAAAATTTTTAATGGACATATTGGTTGATGAAATAATATGGATAAAACTCCAATGTTTGCACACAAATATTCGAATGTATGTAGTGGTTAACATACGAACGGTTATTTTTGCAGTTTACGTGAATCGTTACATTTTATCGCGAAATATTTGAATGTTTGAGATCAAACATTTGAATGTAACGGGTTGTTTTACAAAGGATGCTAAAGATAAACATTATATTCGAATGTATTGTTTTATACATTCGAATGTACATTACTTTGAACTACGTTTATGAAAATTCAAAGAGTTTTCATAAAGCAACTATGTTCAAAATAAAATCTTTGACATAGTTTCGAATGTATAAAACGTCAATTGGACCTCACCTTTGCCATTCCATTGCTATGAAAATTGTAATATCATTGAACGAGTGTGCACTTCGTACTCCCAACCTCGTTAACAACGTCTGTTAAAATTTTCATCCATTCTAAGTAAATCCCAATTACATACAATAGCCATTACAAAAATTACCAACAACTTTTTATCATGTTCAAACTCCAAGAAGAAGAACGAGAAAGAGATGGAGATCTCCGAGCGTTTCCTAGCTTCCAAGAAAAGAGAAGAAAATTGAGAATAATTCTTGTATCGATCGATCCTTATTCTGAGGGGTACGTCTATATTCATAAATGATAGGGAAACTCTAAACCTAGTACGACTATAAAACTTAATTTTGTTTGTTCAACAAATGCAACGATGTAAACAACGAAAAAGAAACCTTCAAAGAACTTTTTAGTTTTTATCACATAATGAAATCTAAATTACAATATATAATAAATAATTATTACTTAGTATTAAGTAATAAATAGTACAGAGTACTAAATTATTCCGCAATTAAATAACTACTCCACCATCGGTATAAACTTCTACTCCTTCCGTTCCATAAAACCCGGCCTTCTCCTTTTGTTTTTTTCCAATTCTCTTAAACACTTCCACTTTCTATCACATCATACTTTTTCACTAATAACCAAATTATCACATCTTACTTTTACCCATCACATCAGGGGCAAAATTGAAAACTCAACCAAAAAATTACATTCTCCTTATTTTGGTCCAAAGTCAAAATAGGAAGTGTTTAAAGGAACGGAGGGAGTATATAAGTGATGTCTTCAGAAAAATGAATGATCTATCCGTGCACAATGGAAAATCAAGCTCGAGTTTGAAATAATCAAAGTCTCATCATTATTATTACAAATGAAAAGAAGAGAAAAATTCACCGCACAAAGGTTGTTCACGAAAATGGAAGGATAATTCTCTTGGGAGCTTATTGAAATGTAAAAGATAAGTAATTACTGGGGAAGCTTGTTTAGCTTGCAATAAGCAAAATCTTTGTACTTCTTGGTCTTGTACTTCGCAGGGTTCTTCTCATCAACCAACTTGGGAATGGGACCAACTTCAAACTCAGGGGGCGGCTCCAAGAAAACAGGCCAAGACATTCTTGTCTTTTCCTTGTTCACCGTCGTCCTGTGGAGCACGCTTTTGTACTTTCCGTTGCTCAGAATCTGTCAAAAAATTTCAAACCTCAAACAAATATGCAAGATTGCTCGCGAGATGATATTTTAATTGGAGTTGCATTCATTGTTTTCAATAAAATTTAGCTAGCCAAATGGTTTAAAAGGGTCGGATGAGTTGGAAGGAAACATATTCTAGATTTAATTTGTTATCGTTTTCCATAGGGCGAGTGAAAGAGAAAGATATGAATAAAAAAATGTACGTAGTACCTCGATTTGGTCACCAATGTGGATGATGAGGGCATTGGGGATATACTTAACATCGTACCAATGGTTATCTTTGAAAACTTGGAGACCTTGGACTTCGTTCGGTACAAGAATGGTGATGGCTGACATGTCGGTGTGGGCCACGACTCCGAGGGCCAAATCGGGGCGAGGGCATGGCGGGTAGTAGTTGATTTTGAGGAGGTAAATGATGTCTTCACCTCCTGCAGCCTCCTTCACCTCATGGCCTTCCAGCCCCAAACTGAGTGATAAGCTTCTCAATAGTCTGTCCCCAACCTCTCGCAGTCTCTTAGCGTATTCCTCATTGGCTTCCCTGCAAAACCCAATTGTGTTTTTAACCGTTGATATAATTAAGTACTTTAATTGAAAATGACTGATGTTATGCTTCTCATACGTCTCCTAAACAAAGCATTTGCAGCAAAGGCGAAGTGCATAGACGATCACAGTATTTGCCCCCCCAATACACTTGGTTAATACAAGCCTTAGAAATTGCTGATCCTACCATATGGACCGTAAAACAATACGAGGGGTTTCACCCAAACAGACCAGAATACACACAAGCAAAGGACGACATTTAAGTTGTAACAAGTAAACTCATTAGTGCCCTTATTGGTCCGAAAATTGAAGAAGACGTTAATTATAAAGTGAAACTCCTTATGAAAAATGTTGATGAATTGTTCTAAATCTCTGTATCCTATAAGGAGTAGTGTGCTAGGTCAATAGCCAATCAACAGTTGTACGGCAGTTGGGAGGGATCGTACAACAAGCGAGTTTAGTTTGCTCAGTGCAGTTATGGGCTCAAACTATGAGACAATTGTGGATTCGCAAACACAAACAACAAATTCACCAACTAGCTTTGAGTTAAGGTATGTGTTCTGGTCTTTTAAGGTGTCCACTATTATCTTCCAGTGGTGTTAGCGGATTGAACACACTTATATTGGCAAGTATAAGGGGATGTTATTGACTGTCGTGGCAATGACCACAAATGGTGATACTTTTCCTCTAGCCTTTCCCATTGTGAAACTTAAGGTCGATGCTAGCTGGAGGTGGTTTGTGATAAATCTCATGTGTCATGTCGTGCCACCACACAGGCACATATGTATAAAATTAGATAAACACGGTAGTATTGACTACACATTCGATCACATCCCAAAGTTACGGGTTGGCAATGCCACTTGAAGATGTTGCCTCCGCCACATACGCAGCAATCTCCATAAAAAAATTTGGAGTAAGAAGCTTAAGGATTTGATATACAAAGCTAGCAAGACCACTAATAGAAATGAGTTTAATGCGACACTTCTCCAAATAGCGTCGCAAAATTAAGCACCGTACAACTGCTAATGACGATTCCAATGCACGTGTGGGCATTGTCCCATGATGAAGGTGGCACACGCTATGGTATTATGACCACAAATATATCAGAAGGATCCAATAATGAGCTGAAGGGATGTCGATATTTGCTTGAACATGCCATCATCAAGTTTTCGTACTATAAATTGGTCAAACTATTTGTTAATAGACAAATAGATGGGTATTTGTGACAACAATCTCAGTACAAATTTTCTCTGAATGTATAGAAAAAATGGGAGAGAACGGGCTTCATCGTTGTGTTGTCCCGCACCATGCTTTGAAGGGGATACACTATGTGGTGGTTGGTGGGTCGTCCAGCGTTGGTGAGTGTGAGACAATTGCGGTGAATTTGAATGCACGAACATGTGGATGTGGAGAGTGGGTTACATTTCACATAACGACATTCATGTCCATGCAATATGTCAATATTCTAACATCATCCAGGACCATTTGATTTCTCTTGTTTTCAAGACATTATTGACACATATTGAGAATATTGCCACCACTATTCAAGACATTATTAAGGTTCATATGTAAAATATAAACCTCTTAATATTTTCCATTGGCCGACAAGAAGATTCTTTTTCTTGGAATTTAAAAACCCAAACTTTTCATGGTGTCCATATTCTAAGGTTAATAAAATTAGTATGGATCTAGAAGCTGCCTTGAAATTAATAGTCCGACCACTCCTTTCTAGAATATTTGTCCATCAAGAAACGGTTATAATTAAAAGCAAAAACAAGCACTTGGTTGTTTTCAAATCACAAAAATAGGAATGGATCAGACTGTTTCAAACAGAAAGGGAAAGGCATTGTGACCCTTGATATATACAACTCGACAAAGTTTGATTTGGGATTTACATGGAGGTCATGTACATTGAAAAAAACTAGATTAAATTGAAAAAACTCGACAGAGTTTTGAAGAAAATGAGTTTAAAAAATTTTGAAAATGTTGAAAAATAGGAAAAAAATTAGGGAAAAAAACTAGAAAGAGTTAAAAATGTTTGAAATAAATAAATTGTTGATTAAATGTTATATATTTGAAATTTCACATTTTTTCTAAAATAATTTGTGCTCAATTTATTTCACATTTTTATCTCTTGATTATCTTTTTTGTTATTTCAAACCATATTTAATACTTCCTAATATTCTTGAGACATACACTCATAAGAGGGTAATAATTTTTTAAAAATCTTATTGGAGAGGAAAGGTTAATATAAATAATCTAACATTATACCAATCAAACACAAGTATTATCATCACATCACATTTCCTTTCTTAAGACTGTACTCCCGGCAAAAGACTTTACTTCTTCTCTTTTCTTTTGTTCAAATAAAGCCTAATCATATATTTTCACTTTTCAATTCCTTTTTTTATGAACGTAAAACATATAAGATTTTATGAAATCGGTGTCATATTTATTGTGGCTAAAATCCATCATTGGTCCTTCAACTTTATCAGTTGTGCACGATTGGTCCTTCAAATTTCAAAAGTCCATATATAGTCCTTCAACTTTATGAGTTCTGCACCATTGATCCTTCAAGTTTCAAAAGTCCATAAGTAGTCTTTCAGGTACACGTGAGCCCTCTATATGAAGTCCTTTTGACAGTAAATATTAAAAGTTAAACGAAATACTAGTTTCATATAATACGAGTAAATTCCACTAGCTACGACTACTCCGTATTATATGGAGCTAGTATATCATTTAGCTTTTAACATTTACTGTCAAAAGGACCTCATCTGGAGGGCTGACGTGTACTTGAAGGACTATTTATGCACTTTTAAAACTTGAAGGATCAATCGTGCATAACTCATAAAGTTGAAGGACTATTTATGGACTTTTAACACTTGAAGGACCAATCATGCACAATTGATAAATTTGAAGGATCAATGGTGGAGTTTAGCCTATTTATTGTATATCTGGTATAAGTATATTTAAAATTTTTACCAATAAGAATCCAAATATATTCGAGGATACAACTTACTTAATTATTTAAAGGGAAAAACAAAGTGTACACCCGTTTACCAAAATTTAATTTCTATTTTAGGAAAATAACTAAATTTAGCATGAAGAAAAGCTAGAAAAATAAGATTTGGACACATTTTTTATGGTTTAGTATTTTTAAATAAAATCTGAAAACAATTTCAAAAGTTCAATACACTATATAACTTAAGACAATCTCTCTCAACTATAGTGTATTGTACGCTACTAAGTTTTTATGATATACTATTGGTATAATTTGATATAAATTATTTTGTAAAATCATTCTCATCTGCCCCAAAAAGAATTTTCACTCTAAACAATGTACAAAATCTCATATTTTTTAAAAATTAAATGAAATTTTACAAACCTGTATAAAATAAAAAATACTATGTATTTTAAGTGAAAAAGAAAACATATGGGGCACCAATAAAAGTATAGAACATAATCTAATTATAAATGAAAAAGGAAACAATAAGTAATTATTAAATAAGCATAATAAAAATATTATTGTTTTTAAAGTAATCAAACTGAAAAAATAGGACAACAAAAGTGTAGAATGAAATTGGAGAAACTTTGTAATTCTAGAAAAATAAAAAAACTTATCAATTAATCATATACTCTCTCCGTCCCTAAATAAACTCTCTTTCTTTTTTTCTTTGTTTCCAACTAAAAATCTCTTTTCTTTTAAAAAATCCCTTTTTCTTTATTAATAATCTACATATCACATCTTATTTTTACACATCACATTAAGGGTATTTTTAGAAAATCAGCACAAAAATATCTTCCTTAAATCCTCAAAAAATCAAAAAAGAAAGTTTATTTAGGGACGGGGGAGTATATGAATATTATGTGGTATAAAAGATGTGAAATTTGTACTGAATAAGATTAAAACATAAGTCATTTTCCAATGTAGGACTTAAATTTTTTAATTCCTTAAATATGAGTTAATAATGTCTAGTAAAAAAATAATGTCCAAATTATGTTGGACATTTAGTTGAATAATGACTAATACATACTGACCTACATCCAGACATTGAAAAATAAAAATATATAATCCTATATTTTAGTCATATTTAAATAAATGGAAGATGCCCTACCTCAATTGAAAATGCACCAAAAGTTCGCAAAAATAACTATTGCAAGGAGGAGTAGATATAAAATGGAGTTAAGCTACAATCATACATACATACATACCTATAGGAAGGAGGGGTTTTAGGCCAGAATCTGTAGTTGATAGCGGAAGGAGGCCAGACCTTGTGGAACAAGTGATCGACCCACCCCCTCTTCCCCTCCAAGTCCTTCTGCAACGTGGTCCCGTACCCCTCCACGCTCCCGCCGTCCTTGGCCACCGCCTCCTTCTCCTCCTGAGGCAGCTCGAAGAACTCCTTCCCCACCCTCTGCAGCTCCGCCGTCACCTCCTCCGGTATCCCGTGGTTCACCACCTGGAATATCCCCCACTCCCTGCTCGCCTCCCCTACCTCCTCCGCCAGCTTCTCCTCCCGCCCGCTCATGTCGATCACCGGCACATTCAGGACCACCCCCTGCACCGTCGTCTCCGCCGGCTGCTCCTTCTCCGACCGGATGTACTCCGCCGGAATCGTGTCGGTGGATTTTGACAGAGAACTCGCCACTGCTTGTACCCTCTCCACCTCCGCCATTTCCTTTTTTCTTCTTTTTCTTTTTTTATTTTTTATGATTTATGTGTCTCTGTGTGTGTGTGTAGTGTAGAGTAAGTTCAGGAGTTTACTCTGTGGTATGCAGAACCGCCCAGTTTTTCGTTGAGAGAGTTTGTTGGGGAGGGAGTGATAAATATGGGTGGATGGGCGGAGTTTGTTGGAATGAGCGGTTCAAATTACGTAGCCAGTGTGGCTCGTGGGATAGCTGCTACCTACCCTTTTTGTTGGGGGTACACACCAAATTAATGTTGGAATACAAGGGATATGCTAGGGGTACACCTTACACCACTCTCCCTCTCTACCATTCATTTTATTTTATTTTTAGTTTTTATTTTTTTTTGAATTTTTTTGCTTTTTTTGTGTGGTGATGGAGGGGGTGAGGGATGTTTGGGGTACACCAAAGGTGTACCCCTAGCATTTTCCATAAACTTGGTGTCTTCAAAAAAAAAAGCGTCCAAATACTAAATTGGAAAATGCTAAAAACCCCACCCTTGCTACCAACATGTGGTAGGAAGGCAAGAAAACTAAAATTAGAGGGTGGATGGAGAATGGGTAGAGATAAATATGTGATTGTGAAGTCGGTAGAGGCAAGCTTGGTAACAAGGGTGAGGGGTGTGTAGCACGGTCTTACTAAATTATATCGCAACTTGTACCCACTACGAGAAAGTTAGTATTTCGGCACATTTAAAATTGTTGTTCGCCGCACTTATTAATGTGGAAAAAGCAATTTGTCACACATGATTTAAGTGCGGTTACATAAATGTGGGGAATTTTTTGCCACACTTTTTAATAAGTGTGGCTAATGAGTATATTAACCACACTTAGTATGTGTGGGGAATCCCCTATTTTGCCGCATTTATATGTGTAGGGTGCCTTTATTGCTTGACACACTTATAGGTGTTGCTAATGTGATATTATTTTTTTAAAAAATAATTAATAGTAATTAATATAGAGCTCCTTAACTTAAGAAGTTAGATAGCAATTCAATTAGTTTTTTCTAGTTAAAAAATAGTGGTAATTAATATTTGTGCAAAATATTATTGTATTTTCTACATTAAATGAATAGTTGTAATTAATATAGAAATCTTTATTTTAAAGATCAACTATTATCTTCTTTAAGTTAAGGAGCTCTATATTAATTACTATTAATTATTTTTTAAAAAAATAATATCACATTAGCAACACCTATAAGTGTGTCAAGCAATAAAGGCACCCTACACATATAAATGCGGCAAAAGGGTGAATTCCCAGTTTGTGTAAAACCCGTGCAAGGCATTCCTTTATATGTAATTCAAATATACATTTTTCTAAATAATGCAATCCGGATTTGGCTAATCCGTTTCTGATTTTATTATTTATTCAAACGGAGTAGGCTACTCCGTTTCATTGATTTAATTGCCAAACGGATTTGGCTAATCCGTCCAACCATTTTTTTTGTATAGTTTTCTTGTTTGGCTACTGGCAGTACTGGGTTCCACCATATTCCATTAATTTGTTGGCTAAAACTATTCCATTTAGTTTTTTGCTAAGTTGCCTAATCCGTTTTTCTTTCTTTTTTTATAGTTTTCTTTATCCTAATCACCTTCACTTATTTGTTCAAATATTTTTTACTTTAATTTTTTTTTGTTCAAATAATTTTTGTCACTTATAAATAAATTATAAAACTTAAAAATAAAATACTTTTATTTATCATTAAAATGTTTTTGTTCATAATTTTTTTTGATAATTTTATTTATCATTAAATAAATACTCCCTCCGTCCGAAAATAATCTTCCCATTTCTCCTTTTCTCCCGTCCGGAAATAATCTTCCCATTTCTAATTTTAACCACAATTCTTCCAAAAATACCCTTATCATTCAATTTTATTCTCTCTCAAACTCTCCCTAGATCTACCCTCCCCGTCCCCCACCCTTTTCTCTCTTCTCAATTTCTCTCTTTCTTTCTTTTTCTTCTTCGTTCTCTTTCTCTTTCTCTCTCCCTCTTCCCCAGTTCATTTCCTCTTCTCTTCTTTTCCCCCCTCTGTTTTTCTTCTTCTTTCTCTCTTCCTTTTCCCCTGTCCATCTCCTCTTCTCTTCCCCCCTCTGTTTTTCTTCTTCTTTTTCTCCCCCTTCTTATATCTCTTCCATCTTCTAGATCTGAGCATAGCGGCGGCGATTGTGACAGTGATGGCGGCGGCGATTGGGGCGGTGACGGCGGTGGTGATGTGAGTCTAGATCTGCATTTCTTCGTCCTTTTCTTCTTCATCTTCTTTTAGATCTACACCGCGGTGGTGGGGTAGGTGGGTCTGGAGGTGAACGTGGGGCTGCCACCGATGGTGAGGCTGCCGACGGTAGTGGAGTGGCGGCGATGGTGAGGAGAAATGAGATGTGGTGTGACTGGCGGCAAAGGAGGGGCTAGGGTGACGGTTGGGCCGGGGCTGGTAAGGAAGGAGAGGGAGGGTATTTTAGTAAAATTACACTTAAAGTCAACCCTTCAAAAAAATGAAGAAAAGTCCAAATGCGAAGATTTTTTCCGGACGGAGGGAGTATACAATAATAAAATTTAAAAAAAAATGTAATGCCCCAAAACATGTTCGAGAAGTTATTCTATTTTATAAAGGAAAAATTAACCAAAATAATCCTAACTATACAGACTCTTAATGTACTACTTATTTTTTAAAAGAACAAGTCGTCCGGTAAGGTTGGAATTATTGTAGATAATGTTTTCTAAAATATAAGAAGTGATATGTTAATACTTTGTATAATGCGTAAAATATTAAAACCCACCCGTATATTTTTA
Source organism: Cuscuta australis (assembly GCA_003260385.1). Lineage (NCBI taxonomy): Eukaryota > Viridiplantae > Streptophyta > Magnoliopsida > Solanales > Convolvulaceae > Cuscuta > Cuscuta australis. The sequence continues at coordinate 1,133,858 of NQVE01000206.1, read as the reverse complement.
TTTTACTTTTACCAAATTTAAGTTAGTTTCCATTAAGAGACCGGGTAAAGCTGAGATTATTTTGGGTAATTTTTTCTTTTATAAACAATTATTTGACCCAACAAAGCATTGTTTCTATGGTTGACTAAAAATGTAGGAATTTTTGGAGTCAATGATTTTTGTTAAGATTGACTTTTATAGATGGTTCTCGAAAAGACAAATCCAACGGTATATTTTATGAACAAATTTGATATAAAGATTTTCAGTTATAAATAACATGGACTATTGACCACGGAGACATCACAACGATGAATAACTATGTCATGAATTTAAGTTATGTTTGAGTTTATGTATTATTAAATTTACCAAATAAGTTTGTCATAGATTGTGTTTTGTAATCTTTTTTTTAAGAATAAATTATATGTACTCTATCAATAAATTTCATACAGACAATTTGAAATGGGACGGAGAGAGTATTAAATTTACTTAAAGTTACTCCGTAATAAATAGTAGTTTTATTATTAAATTTTATTAGAGTATATATTATTTAATGATAAATAAAATTATCAAAACAAATTATGAACAAAAATATTTTAATGATATAGAAAAATATTTTATTTTTAAATTATATAATTTATTTATAAGTAACAAAAATTATTTGAGCAAAAAAGGAAAGGTGATTTAAAATGATAAAGAAAAAAAGGATTTGCATGATGAAGAAAAAAAGGGCAAACGGATTAGCCAACTTTGTTGGCAAAAAAAATACTAAAAAAAAAGAATAGCAAAACGGATTTGCCAACTCCGTTTGGCAATTAAATCAAGCAAATGGATTAGGCTACTCCGTTTAATTAAAATTTTTGAATAGAAACGGAGTAGCCAAATCCGTTTGGCATTATTAGGGAAAAAATGTTTGACTTACAGTATCAGGAATGAAATTTTATTTTCTTACATATGTTCTTCATTTACTCAAGGAGAAATATATCTACAAGTACATCCAAGATCAAGACAGTCCATGATAACAAAGATAATACTCTGTAGTTTAAAACAGTTGGACGAAATACAAGGAATATCATTTCCTCCAGCATAACCCTTTGTGTAATCTGACTCCCAAAGCTAGTAGCCATAGAAATACTGCCCCAGGTCATTCTTGAGTAGAGTATAATGTAATGATTCCTTGTTGCTATTGAAAACTCAGTAAGACTGCAATGTATACAAAGCATATAACTCCTATCAGTTAGTTATGTGATCGATTGACCTAAACTTAATTAGACACAGTAATAGCTCAAAATCCATGGACAGAACTAGTTAAAATAAGGATAACAAGCCTACAAAAGCACAAAAAATACCTGTTTTTCGTATTCCTCAGCATACTGCTTAGGTCTCTTGAAAATAATCTTCCGCTTCACGGTAGTTTTCTTCATGATAACATCCATCTCTTGTTTCTTCGCCAGTGCCCACTACTGTTCCCTCTTTTACTTCTTCAATACTGGCTCGTTGACAGGTGGGTCTCAATTCTGTTCTTCAGCCATCTCTGGAGAAAACAAATCATAAGCTTGCATCTTCACAACTAATAATTCAAACTCTTAAACGAAATAACTAACTGAAAATGACAGCATTTGTCAAACAAAAAAAGAAAAAACAAAATGATATGATGTAAGTCGAACACGACAAAAACCGCAATGACTTGGAAAATTTGATAGTACTAACAACAATACTAAATACTCTGTAGACTTTAAACAAACTCCACCTCCACTGCATCAGAATTTATACATGCTAACATTTAGAAAATAAAGAGTTATTTAATAAAAAGCTACTCTGTACAAATAAATTTTTTGAGCACTTAAGGCTGAGCACAACAACAATTGACGAACATGGGAACAAATAGTGGAAAACATAATTCCTTTAATAAGAGTATAAACTCCACTGGTTGAGCTAGAAAAGATTTTTTGTATTGTTCTTTCACACCTTTTCGATAAGAAAAAAATGAGCAAAGCCAAAACAAAAATTTCAAATTGCACTAACCCAATATGGCACACAAGAAATTAGACATCAAATGAGGGTCATGCTCAACTAAAAACTAAAAAGAGGCTTCTACTTTCCATGTCTTGTAGGGAAAAAAAATAAAATCTCCATTAAAAAACTAATTGTTATCTGACTTGCTAGTTGAACATCTAAAATTAATGACCAATCATCTTCATATCCGTCCTACTAAAGTGTTGTCTAGTATTACGAGTTGTCACATACTTAAAAAAAAACTAAAAACTAGAAACAAATAATTAACAAATCATAGTGTGTTACCTGAAAAACAACCCATGCATACAGAACCAGAATCTTTCACAAGATTATCTTGACCCATATTTCCAATTTTAGCATCAACCTGCGCAAATGCAATTAAAGGACCAACAATTATCAGGCACTAACAATAGGGTCAGTACCTGACACAACTATAATGAATTTTATTTACACCAAATTCTCAAACACAAATTTTGATTAATTCAATTTAAAGCAAACATATAGAGATTTACAAACAGCTAGAGCTACCTACAAAGTAAACAAAGGAAAGGTCCAAAGAAAGTAAGGTTTGGCTAATGAATGTTTGAAGTCTTTTACAATTTCAATTATCGGAAGAGTGAAAAACTATTATGTTCTGGCCTAATACGAAGCAAAATTGTGTATCTTTTGAGAGATCCTAAATTGGACCACCCTCTAAATTTCTTTTCTTGAGGTAATCAGCAAAACATTTACCTATTAATGATGTAGTTACAAGCCTCACCCCGATACCATCTTCCAAGTCATAAGAAAACTGATCCTTTAAACCTAAAGCCACACAATGTCAAAACATAAGTAAAACCAGTAATTAAAATAAAAGCCAAGGCCTAAAGACACCAATTATGTTGATCTGACAATCTATGACATTAATAAAAAGCCAGATTCGTTGTTGGTTCTCAATTATAAATTCAACAGCCAGTAAGCAATCAGTATACTCATGACCAATCTCAAGCATATCCAAAGATAGATTCCAAAAAATATCTACTCAAGAAGATCTACGCCTCTACACCTCAAAATGCTATAAACAAGCAGCTGGTTAAAAAGGAAGCCTCCATCGAATCCACAATACTTTGTCTTGCCTTGACACTAGTTACGCAAGAACCTAAAATGATTAAAAAAAAAGTGGGCGGCTGGATTAAGCAGTTAGTGTAGAGAGGAGGATATATCAATAGCTAGCAAAATAGATAATATTATTACCATAAAATTGACTATTCGGATAGTAACAAATAATAAATGAGACCCTCTAGTCAGAGTAAGCATTCATCAATTCCCTACAACATGTAGTAATTACATGATGATACTGTTGCAACACGGGTTTACGTCTTACGTCGTACTAAACTGTGTTCGGTGTTTATGACAGGTTTTGATAATGCCAAACCGCCGCGACATATCGAAGCTAAAGTGAGCAAAACTAAGGCGAAGGAACATGGGATGATGACTTGAGAACCAAGAACCCAGAATCAAGAACGAAGAACTAAAATCGTATTGAGTCGGTCTTAATGTGATCAAGACCGGCACAAAAATCCAAATCTTGGCTCTCTAGGCTCAATTCATAAAAATCTCTTTTACATGTTCAAAACTATTTTTTTCTTAAGTTTAAACTTGGGTCAAAACACTTGGAGTTCGCCCAAGCCAAAAACCAAGTCATCCGGCATTCGGCTTTCAGAAACCGGCATTCGGCTTTCGGTTTTCGGCATTGGTTTTTGGCGTTCGAACCAACCAAGTGGTTTTCAACTTTTTATGACTGGTTTTTATCTCTGGGCATATTTAATTAGCTCTCCAACAAAAACACCTCAAAAACCACTCTCCGTTTTTAGTCGTTTAGTAAAAACCATGCGAAACGGCACGAACTTGGTTAGCCGTGGTTTTCAACTAAATGACGTGGTTTTCAAGATGTTTTACTTGTTCTCTTAGCAAAATGCAATAAACAAATGTTTTCTAAACTTGGTTTTTATTTTGGAGAACTTGCATTTTTTACATCGGCTAACGGCGTGACTAAACCAACCATGGGTCTGGCTAAACCAGCCCAACAGCGATGTTGAGGTAATCAACAGCGCTGTCTGGACTAGGTAGCTAAAAACATGGTTTGGCGTTAAGTCTTCCAACAGCGATGTTGGTCACGAGACATCGCTGTTGAGCCAAGGTTGGATTTCCAGAAACTTCTGGAACAGCGATGTAGGCTTCCCTACAGCGCTGTCCAACCTAAGCCAAAAATATAGTGCATTGGCAGAAAGTTTTTGGACAGCGATGTTGACCCAGCAACAGCGCTGTCAGGCCAAACTTCCATCTCCAAAGGCAGACCTAAACAGCGATGTTCTAGGATAGAACATCGATGTAGAGACCTGACCGTTGGAAGGAATTTAAGGCTAAAACTTTCCTTGTTTGGAAGTCAACAGCCAAAACAGCGATGTAGGGGTTTTGGACATCGCTGTTGGCATGACCGTTGCTTCCCAATTTTTAAAAATCAAGCCTAGAACAGCGATGTCCAAGCCTAGGACAGCGCTGTCTGGGTGAATTTCAGCAGATCCAATTTTAATCAAATCCCACAAATTATGCCAATCACCCCTTAAATACTTTGGTCCGTTGGAGCCTATTTTTCTACTATAAAATGGGGTATTTGGGTCTGTTTTACATACAACATTACTTTACAACTCCTACTCTTTCATTGCAAATCATTCTTCAATTTTTCATAGCTTTTGAGAGCCATTTTTGTGAAGCCTGTGTTGTGTTCTTGAGCGTTCTTAGTTTACTCATTATCCACTCTAAAAGAGAGTATTGTTCTTGAGTGTTTTTAGTGTTCTTAGACACTTGACAAGAGAAGGTATCTCTCTTGTTGTTCGAAGGAAGGGTTGTTTCCTTCGAAGGTTCGTTGAGGTTCGTGTGACTCGAATTCTCAAGTTGTACGGGTTTGTTAAGCACCGTTAAGCTTAACGAGATAGTAGTGTAGCTCGAGAGAGTCTCTCGGGAGGCTGGACTAGCCACAAGTTGTGGTGAACCAGGGTAAAATTGGTGTGCCTCGTTCTTTTCTCTTTACTTCTCGCTTATTCATTTTTATTCCTGCGATTTCTTGATCAAACGCTATTCACCCCCCCTCTAGCGTTGGTCTATTATTCTAACAATTGGTATCGGAGCCTAACTCGCGTCCAAACTTAACCGTTTGAGAGTAAAGCGATCATGGACTCTTCTTCTAGAAATCTCTATGCAGGAATTGGAGAAGGTCAATCAACCTCTAGGCCACCACTCTTTGATGGCACCAACTACTCTTATTGGAAGGAACGGATGAGAATCTATATTCGTTCCACCAACTTCCAATTGTGGTTGGTGATCAAAAATGGCGAAGAAATCCCTATGAAGAAAGTGGGAGAAACCACAGTCCCAAAGACCGAAAACGAATTTGATGCCGAGGACATCAAGAAGATCGAAAACTATGCAAAGGCCATCAATATGCTATATTGCGCGGTCAACCCCGATGACTACCAAAAGATCTCCTGTTGCACAACCACCAAGGAGATGTGGGACAAGCTTGAAGTGACGTACGAAGGTACCGATCAAGTTCGCGAAGCCAAGATCGACTTCCTCACCCAAGAGTACGAAATGTTCCGGATGAAAGAAGGTGAGAAAATTGATGACATGTTCGACCGGTTCTCAAAGATCATCAACGATCTTCATGCTCTCAAAAAGACCTACACCAACAAGGATCTTGTGAGGAAAATCCTGCGGAGTCTCACACCCGAATGGAGGTCAAAAGCCGATGCAATCTACGAATCCATCGGAGTCTCCAACGTCACCATCGACGGGCTAAGAGGTAATCTTAAAACCTATGAATCTACTATTCTAACCCCGTCTTTGGATGAACAAAAGAAAAAGGGGATAGCTCTCAAAGCCACCAAGGAACCGGTGGAAGAGGCTTCAAGCGATGACGACAATGAATTCGGGCTCGTCATCAAAAAGTTCCACAAGTTCATGAAGAAGGAATTTGAGCGAAAGGGAAGGAAGCATGACGGTCCTCCCAAATGCTACGGCTGTGGCGAGATTGGCCACATCAAGCCAAGGTGTCCAAAGGCCAAACACAGCAAGGACAAGCCTGGCTTCAAGAAGCAAAGGGCCTACATCTCTTGGGGTGGCGATTCCGGCGACGAATCAACCGACCAAGAGGAGGACGAAGCTGCAAATCTCTGCCTCATGGCACACGAAGATCAAAGCGACGACGTCCAAGAGGTATGTAACATTTCTTCCGACTCTTATACTTTTGAAGAAATGCAAGAAGCACTTCATGAACTCTATGAGGAATTTGTTAGCGCTTCTAAAACAAATAAATCTTTGAAGAAACGACTTTCTTTACTTGAAAACGATTTTGAAAAATTGGAAAAAGAAAATGAAACACTTAAACAAGAAAACAAATTTTTTGGAAAAAGAAGCGCTGACAAACCAGAAAGCTCATCAAGTGAATGTGGGTCTTGCAAAGCTTTAAAAGAGCAAGTCGCTAAACTTGAGAGCACGGTCAAGAAATTTAATACTCCTCATAAAGACTTAAATTTACTTCTTGACACTATGCATTTTTCTAAGGAAGGAATAGGTTTTGATAAAAATAAAGCTAAAGATAATGTTGAGCCACCACCTAGACAATCATCCAAGGTTCAACATAAGAAACCTAAAAATCAAGAAAATAGAAAATCTAGTCAACCTAAGGGCACCAGACAACCTAGACTAAAACCTAGGAATGAAAACGGTCATGGTAGACAACCTAAGAAAAATGATTTTGTGCATAAAAATGAATTTTCTCAAATAAGAAGAAATGATGCTAGAACACCTAGAAGAGGCCAGTTTCAAAATTTCCAAAAACCAATATTTTCACAAAATAGGAACAAGATGGTTAAACCTTCTAACTATTATGAACCTAGGCACATGTACAACCCCAATGTAGTCTGTCATTATTGTAATAGGATAGGCCATATTGCTCCCGTTTGTTACACTAGGCATAGGCACCTGTCACAAAATCAAGCACACTACCATCACACACCTAACATCCGAGGACCCAACGTAAATTGGGTACCTAAAACTCATTGATGTGTTTTATAGGTGTGCTTGAAGGCATCAAGTGTACTTTGGTACCTTGATAGCGGATGCTCCAAGCACATGACCGGGGATGCATCCAAGTTTCTCCAAATCAAACCCGCTAAAGGAGGAAACGTAGTTTTTGGAGACAATAGCAAGGGAAAAATTATCGGCGTTGGTTCAGTAGGTAAATCTGAAAACTCCTCTATAGATAATGTCTTGCTTGTTAAAGGTCTTAAACACAATCTCTTGAGCATAAGTCAATTATGTGACAAGGGAAACCGTGTGACCTTCGATTCAAAATCATGCACGGTAGAACGTCTTAATGATAATAAGGTCATTCTACGTGGTGATAGAATCGATAACATATATATGGTTAACTTAGACAAATCTCCTTCCGGCTTTGCTAAGTGCCTCATGAGTAAAGAGGAAGACACTTGGTTATGGCACCGAAGGGTAGCTCATATAAACATGAACCTTTTGAACAAATTGGTTTCACAAGACTTAGTAATTGGCATTCCAAAACTTAAGTTTGAAAAAGACACCATATGTGATGCATGTCAAAAGGGGAAGCAAGTTCGGGCTTCGTTTAAATCTAAGAACGTTGTTTCAACGTCTAGACCGCTTCAACTTTTGCACATGGATCTCTTTGGTCCTTCTAGAACGAAAAGCTTTGGTGGCAATTACTTTGCGTTTGTGATTGTCGATGACTACTCTAGGTTTACATGGACCTTGTTTCTTACTCATAAAAGTGAAGCATTTCATGTTTTCAAAAATTTTCTAAAGAAAGTTCAAAATGAAAAAGAAACAACCATAGTAGCCATAAGAAGCGACCATGGGGGAGAGTTCGAACAAAATCTGTTCTCAGATTTGTGTGACGAACTTGGCATTGATCATAACTTCTCAGCCCCATGTACACCACAACAAAATGGAGTGGTGGAACGTAAGAATAGATGTCTCGAAGAGATGGCTAGAACTATGATCAATGAGGCAAAAATCCCTAAGTATTTTTGGGCGGATGCCGTGAGTACCGCGAGCTACGTGTTAAACCGAGCCGTCATTCGACCGATACTCATGAAAACGCCCTATGAGCTATACAAAGGAAGAAAGCCAAATCTTTCCCATCTTCGAGTCTTTGGTTGCAAATGTTTTATTCATAATAACGGCAAAGATAACTTGGGAAAATTTGATGCCAAGTCGGACGAAGGGATTTTTCTTGGCTATTCTCTTCGCAGCAAGGCCTACAGAGTATTTAATAAACGTACTTTGACTATTGAGGAGTCCCCTCATATTGTATTTTCCGAAGATAATGCTCGCTTGGCGAGAAAGGCTATTTGTGATGATCTTGCAGATTCACTAGAGAGAGTACACCTTGAAGACGATGAAGAAGACACACCATTATACACCAACCCGCAACCACAACCTGAGGAAACACCTCAAGTGATGGTCGAAAGTGAAGACCAAGCAGACGAAGAAGAACAAGAGGAAGCCCAGGAACAAGAGGAAACCGAGCTTCCCATCGCTTGGAGAACGCACAGGAACCATCCACTTGACCAGGTAATCGGCAGCATCAACCGCGGGGTAAGTACTCGTAACTCTCTTAGGGACACCGTAGGACACATGGCTTTTGTATGTCAAATTGAACCTACAACCATTTCCGAAGCAATAAACGATGAACATTGGACCTTGGCTATGCAAGAGGAGCTAAACCAATTCAAACGGAATGACGTTTGGGAATTGGTGCCAAGGCCCGATGATCGAACGATTATTGGTACGAAATGGGTGTTCCGTAACAAACTAGATGAAAATGGAATAATCACTAGAAACAAAGCTAGGCTCGTAGCTAAAGGCTACAATCAAGAAGAAGGCATTGATTTCGAAGAAACTTATGCACCTGTGGCACGTTTAGAAGCTATTCGTTTACTACTTGCTTTTGCTTCGTCTATGGATTTTAAACTTTATCAAATGGATGTTAAGAGTGCCTTCCTCAATGGTTTTATTCAAGAGGAAGTGTATGTTGACCAGCCCCCAGGGTTTGAGGACTTTGAGTTTCCCGATCACGTCTTCAAACTCAAGAAAGCGCTCTACGGTCTTAAACAAGCACCACGTGCTTGGTACGAACGTTTGAGTAAATTTCTTTTGGATAGTGATTTCCAAAGGGGAAAGGTTGACACTACACTTTTTATCAAGAGTAAAAACAATAACATCCTTTTGGTTCAAGTTTATGTAGACGACATTATATTCGGTGCTACTAACGAGTCTTTGTGCAAGGAATTCTCGACGCTAATGACTAGCGAATTTGAAATGTCAATGATGGGCGAGCTCACATTCTTTTTGGGACTCCAAGTTAAGCAAATAAAAGATGGAACGTTCATTTGCCAAGCTAAATACTGCAAGGAGCTCCTAAAACGGTTTGAAATGGACAACGCCAAAGCCATGGCAACCCCGATGAGCACGTCTGACCATCTTGACAAAGACGAGAAAGGTAAGGAAGTAGAGGTCAAAAAGTATCGAGGTATGATCGGATCCCTTCTCTATCTTACCGCTAGTAGGCCGGATATCATGTTTAGCGTATGCCTTTGCGCGAGGTATCAATCATGTCCGAAGGAATCGCACTTAACCGCGGTAAAACGGATCATGAAGTACCTTGTCGGCACGGTTAACGTTGGACTGTGGTATCCAAAAGGCTCTTCTTGTCATCTCGTCGGCTACTCCGACTCGGACTTTGCCGGTTGCAAATTGGACCGTAAAAGTACGAGTGGGACTTGCCACTTACTTGGTAGTTCCTTAGTCTCATGGTTTAGCAAGAAACAAGTCAGTGTTGCGTTATCCAAAACCGAAGCAGAGTATGTAGCCGCCGGTAGTTGTTGTGCTCAAATCCTTTGGATGAAGCAACAACTCGTGGACTATGGCCGTAGTATCAATCACGTTCCTCTTCGTTGTGATAATACTAGCGCCATAAGCTTGACGAAGAACCCCGTTCTTCACTCAAGGACGAAACACATTGACATTAGGCATCATTTCATTAGAGATCATGTTCTCAAAGGCGATGTCGAAATTGAGTTTGTTGAAACACACAACCAATTAGCCGACATTTTCACAAAACCTTTAGAGAAAGAGTCGTTCTTCCGCATTCGAAGTGAACTCGGAATCCTTGACTCCACGATGATCTAAGTTGTGCATCTAAATTTATTAAACATTTACTAACTTGAGCGTCGGAGAACTTTTTCTTTTTTGCAGGTACCCCGTTCATGAAATCAGGGGGAACCAGGCAAACAGCGCTGTCCAGGAGACACAACAGCGCTGTTGAGGGTAACACCGCCAACCAGAAAGTTTTCCAACAGCGCTGTCCATCAAGCCAACAGCGCTGTCCCAGGGAGTCCCTTACATCTTCACTTTCCAGAAACTTTTTCAACATCGATGTTCTATTTTAAACATCGCTGTCTTGCCCAAACTTTTTGTTTTCAACCAAAACCAGAACCTTTTTCAACAGCGATGTCTTACCTACAACATCGATGTCCACTTTTACAAATTTTTTTCTCTATCGCAAAACAGCGATGTAGAAAAACCCAACAGCGCTGTTCAAATGGGTTCAAACCCTTACAAAATTCAAGAAACTTTTGGAACATCGCTGTAGGGTACTCAACATCGCTGTCCTTTTGACTCCTGTTTTTTAAAACTTGACGCAGAACAGCGCTGTACAAGGAACAACAGGGCTGTCCCAACAGCGATGTCGCCTGTAGAACATCGCTGTTCTGGTCAAAATTTTCAAAAAAAATATCCGTTGCACCTTCATTTATTGCTCCAACAGTCATATTTTTTGAAATTTTGGACGTTGGAGGCCTCCTTTTCTATAAATGGGAGCCTCCACTCCTCATTTCTACACACACAAACACAAATTCTCTCCATTCTTCTTGCATATCTCACTCTACTTTCAATTTTTTTTCTTCCTCTTCATCATGGGCAAGGACAAGAGCAGGGCCGCCACTTCCGGGAAATCAAAGTCCAAATCCCGGGCGCCTACTTCCTCCGAGGAGCGCCTCTACTATGGGGACGGGTCATACCTTTGGTTTGATTCCGAGGAGGAGCGCACCCGTTTCCTCACCTTTTTCTCTAAACGGGTTGTGGCTCCCCCACGGATCATCCCGGAGCGCTACCCGGAACTGCAGGGCTACGACGAACTTGACGCACAGCTTCATCAAGCCGGCCTTTGGCCGTTCGTCTCCCGGGCGCGCAAGGAGATCAACCCGGCGCTGATCCGGGCCTTCTACTCCAACCTCCGGCGTGAGGACGACGTGCTCTACTCGCTTGTCAAGAGCACGTTGATTGAGCTCAACATGGAGCAGCTTGGGCGCATCGCCGGCCTCCCCTTCCAAGGCGACGACGTGTCTCACTATGGCGGAGAGGACTGGGTGCTCAACAACGAGGGCCTTATCCTCAACGAGCTTGGCATCACCGAGCTCATCCGCCATGCCTCGGGCCGCCCCACCATCCACTCCGCTAACCCCGATGGCCGTCTTCTTCTCTACATTGTCTCCCGGATCATCAAACCCAGGAAGCACGGCCACACCATCATGTCCGGTGAAGATCTCAAGCTCATCCATGCGATCATGCACTCGGCCCCAATCAATTGGGCAAAGTTTGTCATGATCAACATGACGATTGCCGCGTCCACCGACCACGACCACCTCCTCCCGTACCCGTTCGTGGTGATGGACATCCTTGAACGGTTCAAGGTGACCACCACCTTTGGCCCACTCACAAAGGCCACGAAGATTTGGGCGGTCAGCACCCAAACCTTCAAGAAGCGGTCGGACAACGCCGGCCCTGCCACTGCCGTGCAACAGCGCCGTTCTGCTGCTGGCCCAGCCGAAGCCCAGGCCCGGGCCAACCTTGCCTCCATCGCCGACTCCCTCAACCGGCTTCACTTCAAAGTTGACGGGATGGATGGCTACCTTGAGCGGCTCGACGAGGCTGTTCAACGCCAAGGGCACGCCATGAACGCATACTTCCAACGCGTTAACTACGTCCCCCAACCGTACCATGGCACGTTCTTTGGGCAAGTGTACGGTGACGAGGACGAAGAGGATGGCCCCGTCAAGCTCCCCGGACGAGGACGAATTCGACGACACCGTTGACGGTGATGAGATGGACGTCGACGACGACGAGGAAGAAACCGAAGACGAAGACTAGGCCGCCCCTAGAATTTCTATCTCTTTTGTTTTAATTATCCTGTCTCTTAATGCTTCCGTTGTACTCCGCTATTTCCCATCTTCAATAAATAAAAATAATCTTTTATCTTTTTGTTAATGTCAAAAGGGGGAAGAAAAGGGCTATGCATATACTAAGGGGGAACGTCTTTATAAACGAGACCGTTTGTTTTTAATCCAACTAATTTTTTTAAAGCACAAATTAAGGGGGAACTTTTTTTTCACAACTTTTGAAAAACAAATATCCCTTAGTATGCATATCCCCGTCTTGTTTGCCATTATCAAAAAGGGGGAAATTGTTGGAACACGGGTTTACGTCTTACGTCGTACTAAACTGTGTTCGGTGTTTATGACAGGTTTTGATAATGCCAAACCGCCGCGACATATCGAAGCTAAAGTGAGCAAAACTAAGGCGAAGGAACATGGGATGATGACTTGAGAACCAAGAACCCAGAATCAAGAACGAAGAACTAAAATCGTATTGAGTCGGTCTTAATGTGATCAAGACCGGCACAAAATTCCAAATCTTGGCTCTCTAGGCTCAATTCATAAAAATCTCTTTTACATGTTCAAAACTATTTTTTTCTTAAGTTTAAACTTGGGTCAAAACACTTGGAGTTCGCCCAAGCCAAAAACCAAGCCATCCGGCGTTCGGCTTTCAGAAACCGGCATTCGGCTTTCGGTTTTCGGCATTGGTTTTTGGCGTTCGAACCAACCAAGTGGTTTTCAACTTTTTATGACTGGTTTTTATCTCTGGACATATTTAATTAGCTCTCCAACAAAAACGCCTCAAAAACCACTCTCCGTTTTTTGTCGTTTAGTAAAAACCATGCGAAACGGCACGAACTTGGTTAGCCGTGGTTTTCAACTAAATGACGTGGTTTTCAAGATGTTTTACTTGTTCTCTTAGCAAAATGCAATAAACAAATGTTTTCTAAACTTGGTTTTTATTTTGGAGAACTTGCATTTTTTACATCGGCTAACGGCGTGACTAAACCAACCATGGGTCTGGCTAAACCAGCCCAACAGCGATGTTGAGGTAATCAACAGCGCTGTCTGGACTAGGTAGCTAAAAACATGGTTTGGCGTTTAGTCTTCCAACAGCGATGTTGGTCACTAGACATCGCTGTTGAGCCAAGGTTGGATTTCCAGAAACTTTTGGAACAGCGATGTAGGCTTCCCTACAGCGCTGTCCAACCTAAGCCAAAAATATAGTGCATTGGCAGAAAGTTTTTGGACAGCGATGTTGACCCAGCAACAGCGGTGTCAGGCCAAACTTCCATCTCCAAAGGCAGACCTAAACAGCGATGTTCTAGGATAGAACATCGATGTAGAGACCTGACCGTTGGAAGGAATTTAAGGCTAAAACTTTCCTTGTTTGGAAGTCAACAGCCAAAACAGCGATGTAGGGGTTTTGGACATCGCTGTTGGCATGACCGTTGCTTCCCAATTTTTAAAAATCAAGCCTAGAACAGCGATGTCCAAGCCTAGGACAGCGCTGTCTGGGTGAATTTCAGCAGATCCAATTTTAATCAAATCCCACAAATTATGCCAATCACCCCTTAAATACTTTGGTCCGTTGGAGCCTATTTTTCTACTATAAAATGGGGTATTTGGGTCTGTTTTACATACAACATTACTTCACAACTCCTACTCTTTCATTGCAAATCATTCTTCAATTTTTCATAGCTTTTGAGAGCCATTTTTGTGAAGCCTGTGTTGTGTTCTTGAGCGTTCTTAGTTTACTCATTATCCACTCTAAAAGAGAGTATTGTTCTTGAGTGTTTTTAGTGTTCTTAGACACTTGACAAGAGAAGGTATCTCTCTTGTTGTTCGAAGGAAGGGTTGTTTCCTTCGAAGGTTCGTTGAGGTTCGTGTGACTCGAATTCTCAAGTTGTACGGGTTTGTTAAGCACCGTTAAGCTTAACGAGATAGTAGTGTAGCTCGAGAGAGTCTCTCGGGAGGCTGGACTAGCCACAAGTTGTGGTGAACCAGGGTAAAATTGGTGTGCCTCGTTCTTTTCTCTTTACTTCTCGCTTATTCATTTTTATTCCTGCGATTTCTTGATCAAACGCTATTCACCCCCCCTCTAGCGTTGGTCTATTATTCTAACAGATACTATCAACATTATTATAACATTAAATCTCTATGCTATTGTCATCAAAGTATTTCCCAAAAGATGTGGCCTTCCAACTTGAATATAAGAGCCTAAAAATGCAAGGGTGAATTTAAACAGGGAGGTTTTTTGGTGAAGTATTTAAGTATTGATCAATTTATAGTGCCAATAAGGTCTTAAAACTGTGTGATTCGGTAAACATATCTAGATTAATAAGTAAGAATAGAGGGGGACTCCATTACAAATAATCACAAACGCATGATAGATCAATCTAACTAAACTTACTTTTTCACTGTCACTATAACAAGAAAAAGTAGCATTGTATATCTCCCGTAAGGCGTAAACTACTTTGTAGTAGTGATGCCCCGCAAAAGAACACTGCATTTAGATTCCAGTGAAAAACTTATCAAATAAGAGTCCTACAAGCATCAATCAAACATGAAATGCAAAAGTAATGACCGAGGTTTGATGAATGGAGTACGTAGTCCTAGACAAACTATATTCCATATTATAAAAAGGTAGCAATGTTAGTTCCAAACAAGCACAAATAAAATGACTATTTTTGGAGTTTTTATTCTAGAAAGTGATAAAATCAAACAGAAGACTTTATTGTATGTTGAACCATACGCAATTCAGAGTTCCAGACCTAGACAATTATATTACATTATTTGCAGTGACTTTGAGTAATCGTTCCATAATTGTAATCAAAATTCTAATCATACTTTACATCAACCAAGTACATTTCTATTGAAATTGAAAATATCGATCAATATGAGAAATGTAACAAAAAGAGGGTAACTCAATTGCTTTTTACACATCATTTGCCTCCTTGAATTCCACAACCCTTGGCAGAGACCCCAACAACCCAACCTTTCCCCTAGCCGAAAGAGCAGACTCATGTCTGATCAAACCCAGTGACCCTGCAGCAGCTCACCTAGCCCAAACCTAGCCACTAAATCGTGACTCACCTAGACCATAGCTCTAGACACCTAGCCGATCCCCCATCGGCCACAATTTGTCTTTGGCCCGTCCCTGACAGTCGGACAAACGGCAATCCGTCGACCTTAAATTCCCCCGAAATCAGAAACAAATTCAGACAAAATCGGGTAGGGAGACAATCACTCACCTCGGATTCATAGTCGCTCGTCATCGGCTGTTAGACCTAGCTTTGCTGGTTCCATCCTCTTGCGTCTCTCCATCCTCGATGAACAGGGGACGAGATTTGGCAACAAACTCCTTTTTCCTTTTCAGTTTTAGGTTTCCCACACGATCCCCCTCCTTTTCACAAAGCAATTTTCTTGTGGCTTACATATTTGGAAAATGCTAAGGTGCTAACACATGGGTGCTACCATGGGTGCACCCATGCTTCGCACAGACAAATACAGACGATAATTGTCTGTGTGACACAGACAATGATCCTCTGTGTCTGTCTGTGCGAAGCATGGGTGCACCCATGGTAGCACTCATGTGGTGGCACCCTAGCATGGTCCTACATATTTAGGGATTGGGGAGTGCAAACGTGATTAAAAAAGTAGAATAGACCGGTAATGAATTGTTTACACATATAAGTATACCTGGCAAAACAGAATCGGAATCGATTACCCTAACCGAAATATCCGAAACCGAAACTGGAATGACCCGAAAAATGAAGATCCGATCTATAACCGAAAACCCGAAATGATTTGAATCGAACTGAAACTGAACTAAATAATTCATATCTGATTTAAATCCGAAACCGATTAGATCCGAAACCGATAATATCCGAACCGATTAAACCCGAAACCGATTAGATCCGAACCCGATAAAATCCGAAACCGATAAAATCCGAAACCGATTAGATCTGAAACCGATAATATCCGAACCCGATTAGAACTAAAATTGATAAATTCAGAACTATGTTTGCCTTTCAATAAGCATATTATATTTTTAAATTTTTACTTTTATTTTACCATTTGAACTAATTACATTACTTGCTCATTCCCTCATAAAATAGATTATCTTCTTGAAAAAAAGTACAAAATTTTATGTCTTAATATTATTATATGTAGAAATTAAAGATAAGTTATACATATAAATGATAACGCACAAACAAATAAAATGAGGTATTGAATTGATGATAGATTGATAAATGTGATAAAACATAAAAAGAAACACGGATAGTTAAATTTTAATTAGAAAATAATATATATCCAAAATATATTTGATCTGAAACCGAAATATATCCGAACCGAACTAGACCCAAAACCGAAATATATTCGACTCAAATTGTATCTGAACCGAAATCTATCCGAACCGATTTATAACCGAACCGTATCTGAACTGACTCGAACCGAAAAATGTATAGAACCGAAATCAAATCCGAACCGATTATAACATATAACCGAAAGATATCCGAACCGAAAAAATCCAACCCGAAACCAATCCGGTTGATCCGATTGCCACCTCTACATATAAGTGTGGTGAAGTTGAACTCAACATAATTATTTATCACATTAAGGGCCTGTTCTTTAGGGTTTGAACTCTTAACTTCCAGTTTCTTCCAGTTTTTCCAGTTTCTCCCAGTTCTTCTAGTTTCTTCCAGTTTCTTCCAGTTCCTTCCAATTTCTTCCAACTTTTCTCATTTTCTTCAATTTCTTTCTACTCCTCAACCAATTACTCTAAAAATGATATATTTTAATGTGATTATTATTATTATTACTACAACTGTTATATTCATAACTATATTTTATAAATTATTTTTTTTATCTCACTATTTTTGCAATTCACACTCATTATTTTTTTTCCAGCTTTTTAATATGAATAGGACATTTTTTTTGTATATTAGTCTACATGATAAAATAGGAAAACATCAATATGTTAAATTATACTAAAAAAATTATGGATAAAATAGTTACATTGAATGTTTTATTAATATAACTTTTTATAAGACATCTCAGTTTTCCCTTTATTACTTAAAAATTATTCATTTTTCTAATTTTTATAAAAAAAATTGTAAGTTAAAAGAGCTTAGAGAAAAAGACTAAAATATGAGTAAAACATAAAAAATGTAAACAAAAAAGTTCTATGTCTTTATTCCAAAAATAGGAATTCAATGAAAATAAAATGTCAATCATGAAAAAAACAATAGGTTTGATTATGTGACATGTGTTATATGTAAAAAAAATGTTTTAATATATAAATTATAATTACAAATATATTATTTATAATAAATACTGCATAACTAAATTGAGGTGCAATATAACTACAAAGACTTCTTAAAATTTAATATTTTTATATTTATGCTAACTTTATATTATACTTATTTTTTGCAAAAGTAGTTTTTTGTATTTAAAAAATAACAATACATTTTTTATATCTTAAAGACATTGACTAAGATAACGTGATGATGATGATGATGATAATAATAATAATAATTATTATTATTATTATTTATAACAACAAGAATTTAAAATAAATATTTTTAAAGTTTTTTTTAGGTTTTTTAGTTTTTTCCAGTTTCTTCCAGTTCCTTCCAATTTTTTCCAGTTTCTTCCAGTTTTTTCCAGTTCCTTCCAGCTTTTTCCAGTTCCTTCTAGTTTTTTCCAGTTCCTTCCAGTTTCTTCCAGTTCCTTCTAGTTTTTTCCAGTTCCTTCCAGTTTTTTCCAGTTTCTTCCAACATCCAGCTCTTTTTTCACAGTCCTAAAGAACAGGACCTAAGTTATGTGCTGCAAAACAAGTGTGGTTAAATGCACATTTTCTCGTAGTGACCCTAGCCTCGTGACCATCGACATCAACTGGACGATCGAGAGAGTGGGTCAAGGGTTAATCTGCTGAATCGGTCAGCCTAGAGTCAACGACCTGATCAAACTATAATTAGAATGTTAATATTTTGTATACTCCGTACTATGATCAGTTAAAAAAGCATTTAGCTCGTGTTTTTTACTTCTCAATCTAACTTTTAATATCATTGTGCATATATTCTTTCACAATTTTTATATTTATTCTAATATTTTTATTTTTATTATTATTAAAAATTAATAGAGAATGTCTAATAGATACTTAAATAATAAGGTAATACTCATATTTTAAAAAATAAAGAATTGATAATATGTTCTTATATACTCCGTACTATTTACATTTTACGGATTAAAATTTATATTTAGTTGATTAAATGATTGAAAATATAAAAAAACAACATATTACATTATAATTAATATTTTAAAGATGAAAATAATACTTTAAGTATAGATTATTTATATTCTTCTTAAGATAAAAAATAAATAATACTAATTATTTTTAAGTTTGAACAACTTTAAAATGTAACAATATAAATATATTATATAAATATTGTTCTTTTTTTATATAAATATAGACAATATAAATATATGATCTAAATAGATTAAAACGCTGATACATTCCATATTGCATGGCATTTGTATCAAAAGTCGTAGTAGCCCATTTGGGTAAAACCAAGTTTCCCGGTTCTTGGTTTGAACGGGTCAAAGCAAAAGCAGGTTTTAATGTTGAACTAGACCGGATTGGTGTCTAGTTCACGGTCCAATCAGTTGGATCGGCCGGTCCGGTCCAATACTAGTAACATTGCTCACCACACAATTTTATCAAGGATTAAGAAATATGTTGTGCATGTTGTTAAAAATTACACTAGAACGAAAATAAAATAAAAAATTAATCTGAACTTATAATATGTTCAAATTTTACAAGGGAAGAAATAAAATAAGTAAAGTGACGCTGGTTGTTAGAAGAGGAACGGATCCTTGAAGCTTATAAGACTGGATAGTAGTGTGCAGAGAGAACATGTAAACTTTAAGAAAAACAGAGTCGCCGCAGCTTTCCTTAAGGTAGTATTGCCCGCCTTCCGCACTGGCTAACCTTGGCGATCCCCTCCCAGGATAAAACTGTTAACGTGCAAAGTCTAGAGCGGTAAATCAGTGCACTGACGAATGGGAACGAAGGGGAGCTATTTGCCGGAAAATAGATTGGAAAAATTGGGAGGGAGTTAGACGTAGGGAGCTTTCGTTTTCGAGTGTGTATGCTCTGCTGCGAGACCCTCCTTATATAAAAGCGAGGTTTGGCTCTTCGGGTGGACATTGGGCGACCATTATAAGGAGTCACTTGACTCTTCGGATGGACACTAGCGGACATTATGAGGAGACTCGAGTGCATGCATGCTTTGGTTCCATTTCGTTAATAACGAAGTGCCCCATTTGTGTTCGATTCGGTCTTGTAAAAAGATAAGAGTTGGCCGACACCCTCGCCACGTCACGACGCATCGCACGCGCTAACACACACATGCGTGTCATGACGTGTCGTCCTGGACGATAGCGCGGCGGTGCGCAAGGGATCCTTTCTTTCCTCCTCAAAATTTCTTTACCATGCAATTCAATGCTTGCATAAAAATAGTGGAATATGAAAGGATTCGAATTCGATGTGGGTTTTACTCTTTCAAAGTGTTTGACTTTGTGAATTAATTTCTCATTCACCCGATTACTAAATTTGGCGCACGATATATCGAAATGCTTGTCTCACTTGGAAGATTAATTGTCCACACCAAATTTAGGTCCAAAGTTTTTCTGTTACAAACGAGAATTACAACAATCCTCCACATAATGAAAATTAATTCATGTACTTAGCAATAACTCCACAGTTGTAGGGTAGATTTTATGCCTTTGAAACACTACGCCAAAAACATCATCAGACCACTGTTGATTAACTAATGTTTATGTAAACAAAGTAGTTGAAAAAAACAGACTACTGTAAGTTTTTCTTGGAAACAGAACGGTAGTCTAGCTGCTATGCTTTAAAACTATTTTTAAAGTTTCGAGAAACGGTAATGTATCATTAGTTGTCTGTCTGAGTTCAAAATACAGTTTTTTTTACAACAGTTGTCAAGAAAAAGTTAAGAATACTCTTTTTAAACAACAGTCTGGGTTGTTATTCTAGAACTGTTTTTAAATTTATTAGAAACAGTTATCTATTGTTTGTTGTCTGTTTCATATGGTTTTTTTGCCACTGTTGTTTATAATAGAAAAAGAAGACTCTTTTGTAACAATAGTCTATGAATTATGGGTAGAACTGTTTTTGAAGTTGTGAGAAACGGTCATCTATTATTAGTAGTCGGTTTCGTAAAAAAATACACTTTTTATTGCCATAGTTGTCAATAATTAGTTAAGACTACTATTTCTTAACAGAAGTCTGGTTTCCCAGTGTATAACTGTTTTTAAACTTATAAGAAATAATAATGTATTACAAATAGTGTGTGTCACACTATATTTTCACGGTTATCTATAATAAGTAAAGAAAACTGTTTTTAAGAGAATTGTGCATATTAAGCCTAGAACTATTTTAAAAGTTAAGAATACTCGTTTTAAATAGTAGTCTAGCTCTTAAGCCTAAAACTATTTTAAAAGTTTGGAGAAATGGTAATCTTTTTATAATGAAAATGTATACGCTCTCTAACTTTACATTCATACTTTCGGGCAAAATTTATACAACAATCAAATAACCGTTGTTCCAAATAATTATATGGACATGAAAAAATAAACACTTCCATTGAAACAAAAGAAAAAGTACATGGACAACACACAAAGTGAATTGGATGGGAACTTGGCCTCCTGGCTTTGGCATGGCAGCATCACCATAACCATCCACAATAGATTCATCACCTTTCAAAGCCTTCTTTTTCTTCTTTTCTTTATTACCCGCTGCTAGTGGCATGGCAGTAGGTCCAGTTTGACCACCCTCAACTGTACTCAAACCTATAACACTGGTGTTGGCTGTCTGACTTGAAGTGGTGGCTTGAGCTACTGGATTTGGCATGGCAGTAGCACTACCAGGGGCCTTTGGGCCATCTCCATTTTTGAGTCCTCAACAAAACAGCAAAGAATGAATAGTAACGAAGAACATGAACAGTGTAACGAAACCTACAATTCCAGGGAATCTAGTATTGATTATATGAATCAGAAATCTAAAAATAAATAGTGAATGGATCCTAAAAACTAACCAATAACCATAGAAAGTGGAGAAAACACAAACAAGAAACTTGGTTAAAACTAGACTGCAATGCTACACTGTAAACTATGCACCGAGTCCTAGAATTTGTTCGTTTCAAAGGAATCTTTGACTGGAATGGAAACAAAACTTCATACCTTGAAAGAGCATTCCAATACTCTCAAAATACCCCACAAATTCGATATCAATTGATCTCAAATCAAGGTTGATCCAAACCTTCAGCTCCAAAAAAAACAACCCAGGCAGTGACCAAGACAGTGAGAAACACTCCATTTTGCCCAATTGCAGCAGGTGTCTCGTCCCCCTATCTTCATGTCCGTGTCCAGACTATGGCTTTCCAAAGCATCACAGCAAACAATTCCAACACACACTCAAAACCCACCCCAAACCAAAACAAGTCAAGCACTCCAAACTCACTCAACCCCCCCCCCCCCCAAGAGTTCAACTCAGTCACTCAAAAACTACTGCCCAAACAATAAAATAACCGTTGTTTTAAAGAATTATATGGACATGAAAAAATAAACACTTCCATTCAAACGAAAGAATTTGTACATGGACAGGCTGGGTACTGTCACGCTACACACAAAGGGAATTGGGAACCCATACAATCAATCAATCTCACATCATAAAACCAAAAAACAATTAGAAGATGGCGAGATGCAAATAGAATGTATGACCCAAGGTTTACTGAGGAATGGAGTGCGACAACCACAGAACAACTTTTTTGCTCAAGAAAATGCTTTGGTGCTGCAATTTTGCATGATGATGCCTCCGAAATATGATCTGTTATAGGCCAAAAGTTGGTTCTTTTAATAGTGGTAAATTGAAATAAAGGCAATGACCAACAAGCATCCAAGAAATAGTACATATCCTTGAAGTTAGGAAATGACTCACCAACATGGATATCCCTGAAGCTTCATCCTTCAAGCATTCCGTTAATATCCTTGAAGCAGCTTCATCCTTCAATCATCCATTCTAAAAGTAATCATACACACCTTAGAGCAGAAACCAAAATGGAAAAACCCACCAACAAAACTTAACAGTACTAACCTTGGGAAAAGCCACCAAGTGAACAGCATTATTGTTACACCAAAAAGCAAAAAAACTATGGCCCAACGTATCCATCAGGAGGACACAACTTAAGACACAGCAACATCAATATACAGGATGACAAGCACTGCTAGCAGCGACATGAACTGCACATCATGAAAACCCACAAACAAAACCTTGACAGTACAACATTTTCTATAATAAAACAAAGAATAAAACCCAAAGGGCAGCCATAAACCCCAAAATGTAGGAAAACACAAAATTAATTTACCTAGAAGTATAAATCCATTTCATTGAAACACAAGGCCCTTACCATTCCTGTAACGCCACAAAATATGGCCTAAAATTTATTATAAAACAAAAGTAGTTTTTATCCAATAAGGAATATTTGTACGTTTGACTAAAAATAAATGGATTTTAAAAATAATAACTTTTTGTTAAAATCTTATTTTTATGGATATGTCTCGAAGAGACAAATCCAACAGTACATTTTATGAACCAATCTGATTTATAGATTTCAAGTTATGACGATTTTAAATATTAAAATTTGTAACTTTGACCCATAAAATAAACTCAATTCAAAAGTGATTTCATCAGATTAGAAATCACAATTTTGACACTTGACAACACTATATTTGTCATTTGGATTTAATTCATATATTTCTATCTCATTTATATTATTAAACTAATTTATGACTAAGACAGACTCAGACACTGAGAAAAATATAAAAGTTCTTAGAAAAATATTTCGATTACGTCAAAATTCTAGTTTTGACAGTCTGATTCCAAAAACACAATCCGTTTTCAATTCGGAGCAGTTTGGGCGAAAAAGCGCATACCGTTCAGAGTAAATTGATCAGTTTGGACAAGAGTCCAAAACTAATATCCTAAAATCTCTTCCAAATCTCGTAACAATCTCCATTCAAGCCTATTAGCCACCCTATTCCACCTAACAAAGCCACTAACACCCCATTAACACAATACTCCAAAAAAAAATAAATATATGATACTCCACCACCACCATCTTCATCATTATCATCATGTTCAACCATCATCACCATCATCTCATCTCTCCCCTCTCCATTCTCTCTGTGTCGTCCAAACCAAAGGAAAAGAAAAGAAAGTTCATCTCCATAGTTGGTTCAAGGAAGAAGAAGAAGAAGCAAGAAAACCATCCAAAGTTCTAAAATCCTGAGTTCAAACACAGCAGCCCACTTCTAGGTAAAAACTGAAATTTTCCATCCATTATCTCGAAATCTTCTTGAGCCAAAGTTGTAGCCCCGGACGATACGAATCCAGCCCAACAAACGGCTCGCGATTTCGTTGAGTAACGAAGAAGATATGGCCAAAATACCGGGACTGCGCCAGTGGTGGCGAGCTCCTCGGGTTGGACCATTTTCTTCACCAAATTCATATTGTTTCATTCCAAGAACTTACCATAAACTCTCTAACACTTATTAGGAACATCCGGAAGGTATCGTAGAGAAGGTTCGGCGTTAGAATATTGAAGTTAATGAGATAATCGTCGGAATCGTTGTTCGTTGGAACATCCAAAATCCTGGCAGCAACTATGAGTCCACTTGTGAGCTATATTTGACCACTTTAAACTCATTATTTTAACATGGTTTCTTCATGAAAGTTGTAGCCTTACGTCTTAGGAATCCACAGAATCAAACGGTTTGCGATTCCGTGAAGAAACGATGGAGATATGCTCAAAATACCGCAGGCTGTCCAATTGTGACGGGAATAACAAAGTTGGTGAATTTCGATGTTGTTTCCACTCCCGCTCATCCGTAAGGTTTCGGCCGATGATTTCCAGGTCTGTACCTTTGCGTTAGACTTGTCGAATCATTCATCACATACGTACATAAACTTATATGTTAATCCATATGTTTAAATCATCCCAAATTATATATGTGATGCATATATAAGTCATCTATATGTTAAGACCAAAATGCACCAAATCCATAAAGTTAATATACACATAAGTAAATATAAACTTTGGGAATCGACCCAATAATATGTATATTTCAATCAGAGGTGTTTAAAAGACTTAAAGAAGTATTTTGGACACTCAAAATATTAAGAGAAAGTTTCGCAGACCCAAACGGTCGAAGCAAACGGTCGACCGTCGTATTAAACATCAAAACGGACTACTACTGTCGATAGAACGGTCGACCGCCGTAGCCAAACGGTCGACCGCCGAAGCTCAGCCAAACGCAGCCACACTGAAGCAGTCAACAACGGTTGACTTCCGGTCAACCACGGTCGATCGTCACGGTGATCCGCCAAATCCGACCTGCTGAAGATCAAGGTCGACCGTCCCGCCAAACGGTCAACCGTTCCGAGCCCCGTAGCTTAATTAAATGATATTTTTATCAGATTTCACCCAAATAAAATAAAGTATATTTATCCATTCATATTATTTACAAATTGTTCATATAATATGACTCATATCATCACACATATTGTAGCATATCATATCATATGCATGCGTAAGAGATCATGCGTAATTGCGTCTCTTATAGCGTGGTTGTGCGGGACTTAGTAGTCCGACAACCCTGACCGGGCTTAGTGTACGTACATGGTATTCAGACTTTCGAGTACCACCCCTATTTTTCTAGTCTCCCTCGTGAGACTAAGAAGGACATGAGTTCGTCGTACCAAATGGGCGAATCTCATAGTTGCAAGGTCATTCCTTGTTGACTTAGAATCATACAGCATGAAGTCATCATCAAGTAAAATCATCATGACTATGTGTAACATCAATTACGCATCATGTAATCCTCATCAAGAACAATTATATTGATTACATAGGCGTCATGTAATCATCATCAAGAACAATCAAATTGATTAAATTAAATGTGCCATAATCATGCAATTATCATTAAATATTTATCATCATGATTCATCAAATTGACCATATGATATAAAGTGTCATATCAGGAATATTGTTATACATTTTTGTGGACATATATATACGTATATGTCTATGAATTATTCTACAATTCTAGCGTGGTACCACTCAGCGGTTTCGCTGAGCGTGTAGTTTGTATTTTTCGTTGACTACACGTAGGTAACAAGAAGACAATGATGGAACCTTTCCCGGAGGGCATTGAGTTAGAGGAGATGCAAGGATGGCAGGCAATGTTTGGTCAACAGATTTTAAAATGTGTCATGATTTGATTATTATTGTACTTCCGCATTACTCTGAAAATATTTTTTAAATGGGTCGCGATCCAGAGTCTGTAAATTTAATATTTTTAAGTAATTGTCATATTCAAATGTCAAGTGAAATTTTTATTTAACTCTCGTTTCACCTTAATTCGTGTAATTCCGGGTTATACGGATTGGGGTGTTACAATTCCAAAACTGTTGGTATGATTCCACCCAGAAAGCAAAAAAATATGGCCCAACGTAAACATCAAAAGTCTTCAACGCAATACAGAGTGACATAACACATAGCACCAGCGAAATACAAGTACAGGAGGGCAAGGACTCTCCAAGACACATGAAGTGCAGATCATGACAAAAAACTACACCCAACATCCACCTAAAATACACCCTCTGGCAGAGCAAAACACAAAAATTGGCCCACTTAACGATTAACAAAACTTATGCCAACACAATCAATTCATCTTCTTCTCGCATGTAATTACTGTTATCTTCATTTATTGCGTGGTTGGGTGGGAACAATCTCACATCCAACTCCTCCTCGAGTTCTAATTCAACAGACCCCTCACTATCTTCATCAATGTCCATATAGTTTTTCTCAGGTAATCTTAAGACAATTGACCATAGTTTCTTAAGAGGATCATCAATGTAACATACTTGCATGACGTGTTTCCCCAACACAAATGGGTCATTCTGAAAACCTAATTTGTTCAAATTAACCAGAGTGTATCCCAAATCATCTACCTTAACCCCTATATTCATATCTACCCATTTACAACGAAAGATGGGAACCCTAAAATGGTTGTAGTCTAACTCCAAAATTTCTATGATAACACCGTAAAATGTGTGTGTACCATGCTGGATGTTTTTTTCCTTACCAACTACGAGCATTGTTTGAGCTTTTACACAAACACCACTACACTGAACTTGACGCATATCATCACATTTTTGGTGCTGTAGGTCACACCATTGATTTTATACCCACTGAAAGTGGGTACATCCTTGTTAGGCCCTTCTGCAATCCACATTAGTTCCGTTGATACCGTATTATTCTCCACAAGCAAGTCTGTTGAAATCTGTCCAAACGAAGTACCACAAGTACAATAACTTCAATTCAAATATTGCTATTTTATTCAAGAATCTGCACAAATAGTATATGATGAAAGTCATTATATGGTCGGTGTGATCATCGTCGGTGTGATCATCAAAGTCTCCACAAGCAAGTCTGTTGAAATCTGTCTAAACACAAATGTGCTAGGTGCAAGTCATTATTGGTCGGTGTGATCATCATCGCACCAGACAGGAGTCTAGATTGTGCACCCTGGAAACTTTTTGGCAATCCTACTATACAATCTTCAGAACTCACTAAACACTCAATTGCCTCCTCTTCAATATACGCTTCGGCAATTGAACCTTCAGGATAAGCACGATTGCGTACATATCCCTTGAATGTCTTCATTTCTCGTTCGAAAGGATACATCCAACGTAGCCAAACCGGGCCACAAAGCTCGACTTCTCTCACAAGATGAATTGAGAGATGGACCATTATATCAAAAAAAGAAGGAGGGAAATGTTTTTCAAGCAAACATAAAGTCTCTACCAACTGGGATTGCATTTTTTCCAATTTATCGACCTCAATGACTTTGCTACAAATTGCCTTAAAGAAGAGGCAAAACCTAATAATAGTGGACCACACATCTTTTTGTAACACTGATCGTATTACAATGGGGAGCAAGTGATGCACCATTGTATGACAATCATGAGACTTCATCCCGACAACTCGAAGATTTTCCATCGATACTAGGCTCTTGACGTTAGAGCAAAAACTTTCAGGTAACTTCATGCCAAGCAAAGATGAGCAAAGTATCTTTTTTCTTTGTGCAATAAGTTACAAGATGCCATTGGTAACTTCTCATTTTTTCTGGGATTTTTGGGCATCAACTCCGTTCTAATACCCATTTCAGCTATATCGATACACACAGATTCCCTATATTTTGTCTTCCCTGGTATATTAAGCAACGTACCAATTAATGTCTCACATATATTTTTCTCAATATGCATTACGTCGAGAACATGCCTTACTGGCAGAAATTTCCAATATTCCAGTTTAAAAAAAATAGACATCTTCTTCCAAGTAGGTTGGATGTCTCCTTTTTTTAGACGAGGATGTGGTTGTGTCTTCTCGTAGACATGGTTACTTAACGATTG
Source organism: Cuscuta australis (assembly GCA_003260385.1). NCBI lineage: Eukaryota > Viridiplantae > Streptophyta > Magnoliopsida > Solanales > Convolvulaceae > Cuscuta > Cuscuta australis. The sequence goes on along the minus strand of NQVE01000206.1, from coordinate 1,106,009 downwards.
CACACGTAAATATACCTCTTCCCCGGTCAATGGGATAGGAGCTGCACATTCTTTTCCACTGTGTTATCAAAGGCTGCTTTCTGCCTTCGATATGGATGTTGTCGTGGCAACCACCTGCGATGCTTCATAACCACCATCTTATGGTAATTACGCAACCTGATAGCATTTGTTTTATCACCACAAACAACACATGAATTATAGCCTTTTACAACATTGCCTGAAAAATTACCCAATGCAGGATAATCACTAATTGTCAACAACAAAACTTCTCGCAATGTGAAGAACTCTTTTCTGTACGCATCATAGACTTGAACACCAATCCACAACCTTTGAAGGTCTTTAAATACCATCTAAAGATAGACATCAATGTTGTTTCCGGGCTGATTTGGTCCTGATATCAACATGCTTAAGGTTATATACTTTCTCTTCACACACAACCAAGGTGGTAAGTTGTAAATCGATATTAAAACAGGCCAGCATGAGTACGTTGTAGAAACTCCACGGAATGGATTAAATCCATCAGTAGATAAAGCTAACCGAAGGTTCCTAGTGTCAGAAGCAAATTCAGGCCACCGGTTGTCAACATCCTTCCATGTTTTCGAGTCTGCGGGGTGTCTAATCTTGCCATCCTTTTGTCGTTCGCTATCATGCCAAGTCATATCCTTTGCAATATGTGGTGTACTAAAGAAATTCCTCAACCTCGAAAGTAAAGGAAAATACCACAAAACCTTAGCGGGTACCCCTTCCAATTCTTTGCCCTTTCTATTCAACTTCCATCTAGAGATCCCACATATACGACATGTTGTACTATCTTCATCTCTCTCGCCATTATACAGAAGACAATCATTCGGGCATGCATGTATTTTTTGATAATCCATACCTAAAGCACATAAGGTCTTCTTTGCTTCACCAAATGACGAAGGCAGGCAGTTGCCCTTTGGTAGAAATGTCCCTAGCAAAAGTAGAATTTCAGAGAAGCATGAATCAGAAATCCCATGCTTTGCCTTCAAGTTATATAATTTCACTAGTGCCTTCAGCTTAGTGTAGCTCTTGCATCCCGGGTAAAGGGGTTCAGAATCCCCTTGGACATGGTTCATGAAATCAGAGTATTCAAAAGACCTGTCCTCACCATCTTCTTCACTGTTTTCATCTGTTCCATCGTCAAATGAGTCATGAACACGTTTATAGTGTGGGTGAGGGGGTTCATCCTCTAGATTTAGCTCTCCGTGCCATATCCAACATGTATACGATTCATCAATACCATGTTGGAAAAGATGTGCCTTAACTGTTTGTGTGTTCCAGGATTTTGTGTGAACACACTTTAGACATGGACAACTAATTTTTTGTCCCTCAAATCTGTTTTCACTTGCAGACCTTAACAATTCATCCACTCCTAGTTCATACTCTCTGCTTCTTCTATCGGATTTCATCCACGATTTATCCATACGTAATTGAAATAAGACTGGTGACTTACCACAATCATGTCATGACCGGTTGCTAGCAGAGTATTACTCCATCGCCAAAAATACCACAGTGATGAACAAACAGCTAGACTTCAACTATGGCTGAAAATAATCTCCGGCGGCCATGTCTGAACATAAGAGCTCAATTTCACCCTAGGCTTAATTTCATCCCAGCTCGATCCCAAATTGGGTTTCCACTCGCTGATACCGCAGGTCCTAAGGAAAAGGAGATTGACCAGTGCTAGACTTCACCTAATTTTTTTGATGAGATGGAAAGTACATGGAGGCATGGAGCCATGGAGGGGATCCTAAATGGCTAAATCTATTCCAAATTTGACTAAATGTACCCTAAAAAAGAAATGTTAGATTCACAAATAAAATGGTCACAAAATTCACAAACTTACTATTTCTGAACTTCAATAAAAATTATTAAATGGTATAAAATAATTTTAAGATGGAAATTTAAACCATAAATGCCAAGTTTGTGAAGTTTGAGATCATTTTGTTTGTGAACCTAGTATTACTCCCTAAAAATGGCCTATAAACTTCTATCAATTATATATAACTAAATTATACACAAAATTTATTATACAAAAAAAAATTATGCAAAAAGTTTTGACTACAAAAAAATTAATACTAAGTGTTTCATTAAAAATTCATAGTGTTAAACATAATTTTGGTTCTATAAACATAATTTTGTTGGAACACGGGTTTACGCCTATGTCGTACTAAATCGTGTTCGTTTTATGACAGGTTTTGATAATGCCAAACCGCCGTGACAACAAGATTAAACTGAGCAAAACCAAGGCAAAGGAACATGGCATAATGAACTGAGAACCAAGAACCAAGAATCAGGAACGAAGACTTAGAATTGTATTGAGTCGGTCTTAATGTGATCAAGACCGACACAAACTTTCAAAACTTGGCTCTCTAGGCTCATATCATCAAAATACTTTTTTCATATTCAAAAATGTTCTTCTTAAGTTTTAAACATGCCTAAAAACACTTGGAGTTCGCCCAAACCAAAAACCAAGCCATCCGGCGTTCGGGTTTCGGAAATCGGCGTTCGGCTTTTGGTCATCGGCGTTGGTTTTTGGCGTCCGAACCAACCAAGTGGTTTTCAACTTTTAATGATTGGTTTTTACTTCTGGGCATATTTAAATAGTTCTCCAACAAAAACGCTTCAAAAACCACCTTTCGTTTTTGGTCGTTTAGTGAAAACCATGTGAAACGGCGTAAACTTGGCTAGCCGTGGTTTTCAACTAAATGACGTGGTTTTCAAGATGTTTTACTTGATTTCTTAGCAAAATGCATTAAACAAATGTTTTCAATACTTGGTTTTTATTTTGGAGAACTTACATTTTTGTCATCGACCAACGGCATGACTAAACCAACCATGGGTCTGGCTAAACCAGCCCAACAGCGATGTTGGTGTAACCAACAGCGCTGTCTGGCATGGGAAGCTGAAAACCATGGTTTGGCGTCTAGTCTTCCAACAGCGATGTTGGATGTTAGACATCGCTGTTGAGCCAAGGTTGGGTTACCAGAAACATCTGGAACAGCGATGTAGACTACCCTACATTGCTGTCCAACCTAAGCCAAAAAGAAATGCTTCTGGCAGAAAGTTTTTGGACAGCGATGTTGACCCAGCAACAGCGCTGTCAGGCCAAACTTTCCACCTTCAAAGTCAGACCTAAACAGCATTGTTCAAGTAATGAACATCGATGTAGGGACCTGACCGTTGGAAGGAATTTAAGGCTAAAACTTTCCTTGTTTGGAAGTCAACAGCCAAAATAGCGATGTAGGGGTATTGGACATCGCTGCTGGCATGACCGTTGCTTCCCATTTTTCAAAACCCAAGCCTAGAACAGCGATGTCCAAGCCTAGGACAGCGCTGTCTGGCTGATTTTCAGCAGATCCAATTTCAATCAAATCCCACAAATCAAGCCAATCATCCCTTAAATATTTTGACCCGTTGGAGCCTATTTTGGCACTATAAAATGGAATGTTTGGGTCTGTTTTACATATCACATTACTTCACAACTTCTACTCTTTCATTACAAATCATTTATCCTTTATTCATAGCTTTTTGAGAGCCATTTTTGAGAAGCTTGTGTTGTGTTCTTGAGCATTCTTAGTTACTCATTATCCATTCTAAAAGAGAACATTGTTCTTGAGTGTTTTTAGTGTTCTTAGACACTTGACAAGAGAAAATATTTCTCTTGTTGTTCGAAGGAAGGGTTGTTTCCTTCGAAGGTTCGTTGAGGTTCGTGTGACTCGAACTCTCAAGTTGTACGGGTTTGTTAAGCACCGTTAAGCTTAACGAGATAGTAGTATAGCTCGAGAGAGTCTCTCGGGAGGCTGGACTAGCCACAAGTTGTGGTGAACCAGGGTAAAAACGGTGTGCCTCTTCCTTGCTCTTTACTTTACGCTTTTAATTTTTATTCCTGCGTCATTTTTCGTTTCAAACGCTATTCACCCCCCTCTAGCGTTGGGACGTTTTTCTAACAAATTTTAGTTGTTTTATTTTTCTAATAGTGATAAAATATGTTTTAAAGTACTGGAATATATATTAGTTTGTTAATTTGAAAACAAACAAATTCTATACGTTGGTCTGTTAATTTGAAAATTTTGCATTTTCAACCGTTTTTCTTTATATGTCACCAAAATATAACCCATACTTAGATGAATAGGGGGGATAGTACTATACCCGACCCGACTTTAAAAAAATTTCGGGTCGGATTTGGATTATTTTATTTTCGGTTCTGGTTAGGTTATTTTAGTAGTCGGTCAGGTCGGTTAAACTCAAGTTCGGGTTGAATTGCCATTCGTAGGTTGCCGCAATAAGGGAATACCTTGAAACGTTTTTTTAAATAATACATAAATCCCAAGACGTATAATAACATACCAAAAGAAACATCTTAATCTAATAACATTTTGTTCCAAACTTCCCTCCGAAAACAAGACGTATAGTAACATACCAAAAATAATGATTTGGTTTTAATTGGCCACCCAAAAAACTATACAAAAACATCCCATTACAAACACCCCTCCACCATTTTAAGTAATTTGGAATGCAGGCAGTCTTCATTGGTTTACACCTTCTTCTTTTTTTATGGGTACTGCAGCGACCACTAACTTTCTTATTTTTCCTTTTGTCCTTCCTGCTGCCTTCAGCCATGGCAACATTACTCCTTGGACAACAAACGAAATACAATCACATTTATGTCAGGAGTTGCTCTTGCAATTAATCATCACGCAGTGTAACATAGTTGTAAGAAGAAATTAAAGAAATTGGTACTATGCATATAACACATTATCCCAACATCTCCTTAACCAATTTATCAGGCACACCGAAATCAGCCAGTTCAACTAATAATCATCACAATATCACACATTCCCATTAGTGTAGTAGAGAATAGATATGGTAATTAGAAGTGAACACTGATACGGTAATCCCAGCAGGTTAAAGGAAAACACACATGTATCAATGAAGTAGAAATTTCATAAATTACAAATGAAATTCGATAATCTTAGGAATTGGATGTGAAATGACATACTTGGAATTGATCTCTGAGACCGAAGAGTTCACATCTGAAGTGGGTTGCATGAACTTCATCACATCTGTCTTTGGATCCCAAGGTTTGTAGATCCCCGGAGAAGTCTCCATTGCGAGTATCTCATACCTCTGGCCGTCGTCTAGCATCAACTGCGTCTTCTCAGTCCCAGCAATGATGATGACGTCTTCCTCTTCATGGTAATAGATGACTTCAGTCTCCTTTGAATCGTCCACGCCATCGTCGTCCCTTTCAATGAAAATTACTTCGTTCTCAGATACATGGCCGCCAACAACAGATTCGGATGAGAGGGCCATTGGAATGGAGAGAAGGAGGGGAAGGGAGATGAGTGGAAGGGAGATGAGTGGAAGGGTTTTTTTGGAGTCTGCGGCGAGATCGGATAAGGAGGGGAAGGGAGATGAGTGGCTCTAGTTTGTTCAGTTCATGATAAAAGTCATTGATTTTATTAGGTGGTGGATGGAGGTAGATGAGTGGTTCTCATGTCCAAATTGAATGTTGTTGTTAAAGTAGGATAAAGTTATTTAATTTGTATCCCAAGCTTTTGTACCTCATTTGTACACTGGAGGTTTGCACCAACATTTTGTGTTGGTGTAAAAATATTTTTTTAAACACCAACACTTTGTGTCCATTTAAATTTTTGTTAACGCACCAACATATGTGTCAATGTAAACCATCAAAATGTTTTTGTATAACTGCGGTGTACAAATGTGGTACAATATTTGGTGTAAGTGTAGCGTAGTCCATTAAAGTATTCTTATTGCTCAATATAAAAGTAACCAAATTCTGGTACATATACTGTTACATATACCGATAATTAACAATATCAAACGTACTGTTACATATAACGATAACCCGGTTTCTGTCTTAGATGTTACCAAGATAACCAAACTCTTCAACTGTTACATGTACTGACAACCCAACTCAATCTTCACTCGTTCAGGGATAATTACGAATATCAGACATACTGTTACATATACCGATAACCCGGTTTCAGTCTTAATTGGATGTTACCAAGATAAGCAAACTCTTCAACTGCTACATGTACCGACAACCTAACTCAATATTGACTCGTTCAGGAATAATTACGAATATCAGACATACTGTTACATATACCGATAACCCGGTTTCAGTCTTGGATGTTACCAATATAACCAAACTCTTCAACTACTACATGTACCGACAATCTAACTCAATCTTGACTCGTTCAGGGATAATTACGAATATCAGACATACTGTTACATATACCGGTAACCCGGTTTCATTCTTGGATGTTACCATAATTAGATAACCAAACTCTTCAACTGCTACATGTACCGACAACCTAACTCAATCTTGACTTGTTCAGGGATAATTACGAATTGAATATCATATCAAACATACTGTTACATATACCGATAACCTGGTTTCAGTCTTGGATGTTACCATCCATAAGATAACCAAACTCCTCAACTCTTACATGTACCGATAACCTAACTCAATCTTCACTCGTTCAGGGATAATTATGAATATCAAACGCACTACTAAATATACTAATAACCCGATTTCAGTTGTTACAGCAGATATGGTACCAGTATAAGCAAAGTAGCCAACTGCTACATGTAACGATAACCGAAGTCAATCTTTAGTCGTACTCTACTCGTTCCGATGATAAAACTTAGTCTTTAATTTAAGAATAACACTAAGTAATATTTTGGTTTTCACAATTCATCCACTGCTCTCGCTGTCCATAATAACACTATATAATATCCTTGATTCCCGTTCTTTTAAATAATTTTATGTGAAAATTGGTATGAAATTTTAAAAAAAGTTACATATCAAAAGACTATATCAAAACATATGCAAAACTGGATATGACACAAATTTATTATTTTATCAAATAAATAACAAACATTATTCAACAAAATTGTAGGAGTTTAAATAAAAGTAAATTGAACAAGGAGTTCATTTCTAAAACTAAAAACTTTACATTTTTTACTATTTTTTAAAAAAACGTGTCAAATCTACTACGTACATGTGAAAAAAAAGAAGGAAAATGCTAGGGTGTAGGTGTACCCCAAACATCCCTCACCACCTCCATCACCATAAAAAAAAAGCAAGAAAAATTGAAAAAAAAAATAAAAAATAAAAAAAATAAAGGAATGGTAGAAAGGAGAGTGGTGTACATTTGGGGTACACATTTGGTGTACCCCTAGCATATCCCAAAAAAGAATGGAGAACATTCTTTTTAAAACTTTTAAAATTTTTGCCAAAATATTGGCCAAAATCTACTACTCCGTACGTGGCAAAATATTGGCAAAGAAGGGGCCAAAACTTTTAAAATTTTGGCCAAAATCTACTATGTGCCAAACATACTCCCTCTAAAATTTTGGCTAAAATATTCCAAAATATTCATCCACCCTCCAAAATTAAGCTGGAAGCTCACTACGTAGCTTGTTCCTGTACCTCCTAAAAATCGAGAAGGCCTCCAAAAATTGACTTCACCTAATTCAATCAATTCATCCACTCTACTCTGAACTTCAATCCCTACCTCCGGTCGCCTCCTCACTCAACCTTCTCTTCTCCGATTGACTTCCCTCTGCGATACTAGAGCCATAACCTACCGTTTTTGCCGAGATTGGAGCTGAAAACCCTAAAATTAAGTAAGTCGTAAACCTCAAATCTCGTATTCCCTCCAACAATAGTCACCATATTTGTTTTCCAAAAATTGTCGAATTCTCTAAGGCCTCTTCTTTGCATGCGTCTACCTCGCTGCTCAGGGTTACATTTCTCAATCAATTGAAGTCAAACTCCATTGGTTTGTTGTTATTCTTTTTTAATTTACTATCTGTAAAGGGTTGCTTCCAAGATTCAAATCCTCACCATGTAGGTTACCAGAAAGGGTTCAACCAATTCCTTAATTCGTTGAATGTGACCTGAGAGCAGCAATAATGAACAATTTTTTATCTAGAGTCAACTCAATACTCCTTCCATCCTTTTTTAGATATATTTAAAAAAATATTAAAGATAATAGGTTTTTTTATCTCAATATTTTGGTACAGACCTTTGTTGTTTGTGTAATGCTTGACATCAAAATTATTTTACTGTTTTAGTGTCCCTTATCACAATAACTCCTGAAAATTCACCTAAAAAAATGAATGTGATAACCCAACTACAAATTGAGGCAGAACCCAATTTTTCATTATGCGCAACATTTATTCGATATATACCACGTATAGACTGAAATTTTTCATCTTCACTCACTTTCAGAATATGGCTAGCACTCAACAACATTCGCAAGCTGGACGGGCAATCCATAAACCAATTCTCCGATCCTCTCTAAGGCACGAGAAACCTGAAGCTCTTTCAGACCGTAATGAACTGCAATGTCATAGTTCCCCAAAACCTAAGCTCCGAAAATCTCCCAGGCTTAAAAGAAAAGATCGGCCGAGCACTTTGACAGTGGTGCAGGCATTAAGTGGCTCAAGGTCAAAGAACGTGCAAAGCCATTCTACTCCCTTGCCCGTCACCCCAAAGCCAAAGCCTATATCTGACAATGTACAAAAACAGATCAAGCAGAAGAGAAAGCGGGAAGAAGTAGAAAGTGAAAGTGTGGCCAAGCCTTCTAGGGGTGGGTTGAAACTTCGAAAACGTGGATGTGTTTCAATGCACCGCGTTGTGAAACGTAAGATAAATGGACAGAAACCAACGGTTTTGTTTATTTAATGATAAGGGACAACCGTATGGTGTGGCTGCTACAGAAATGCAATCTTATATTGGAGTTTTGGCCAGGACTAAAGCTCCAATATGGTTTGACACTTGGAGGCAAGTTCCGGTAACCATCAAGAACAAGATTTGGAAATCTGTCACGGTAAATATAACCATACTAACACTTGAGTAGTCCTTACAAAATAAATGACTTGATCATTAACTATATTCTTATGTTTTCCAACTGACTTAGACTAGTAAATTCCTCCCATGTTTATGCATATAGTTGGGGTTCGACCTACCCCCTTCTGCACGAAAACTTGTGCTACAGTCGGTGAATCCGAAGTGGAAACAATTCAAGAGTACCCTGACATGTCGATATATTCTTCCCTTTCGAGATGAACCTGAGAAGCTGAGGACTCCACCAGAGGACTTCTCTTTCTTGGAAAAGAATCATTTGGATATTTTTGTTGCTGATCGTCTAAGCCCCGAGTTCTTGGTAAGACTATGTTTCCATTGTACTTTATTTAAAATACTACCTTTTTGATGAACTGTCCTTTTTCTACAGAAAGTCCATGATGAGCATGTGAAGAGAGTTAAGGAAAACAAATATCCTCATCGCTTGTCCCGAAAAGGCTATGCAAACCTGGAACAGGAATGGGTTAGTACTCACTCATATATGTGGAGTTCTGTGTTAGGAGTATTCCTCTTCTACATGTACATTTTGACTATGATACATTACTCACTAAATGAACATGCAGGCAAAAACACACAGTGGAGATGAGTTAGTCATTGATCGATCTGTTACGTGGGTCCTTGCAAGGAAGGACAAAGAAGGAAATTTCAAGTGTGACTCTACAAAACAGAAGGCGGAGGAACTTGTAAGTTTTTGAATAATTTCTGAAAATTAGTAAGTTCTTGCACATAATGTTGCTGTCTGTCTCTACTCCCAGCAGCCTTGTTGTTTTTCATCCAATGGCTATTCCTTTGATGCTTTAGTGTAATGTTAAAACTTTGAGTTCTATACCACTCCTGTTTTATTGATAGAATTCCGGTTCATTTTCAGGAGTTCTTAAGGGAACAAGTATGTTCTGGTGTGCTTACTGAAGAAGAAGATGATGATGATGTATTGACCAAGGCTCTTGGGAAGCCCGAGCACGGTGGAAGAATTCGAGGTCAAGGAATGCATGTGAGGAAGGCTGTGTATTTCAATCTCCCGCGGTCAAAGAAGTAAAAGACACAAACAACAGTTGATGAGCAAGTGAAGGAGGGTGTGAGACAACTTTTGGCAGAGGAGGTGAATAACATTGTTGCTTCAAGATATGCTTTTTGGATGGCTGAAATAGAGAAGTTGAAATTAGAGATCTGGAAGAAACAAGGAAGTAGTCCCGCTGTCCCTTCCCAAGAGGCTAGCTGCTCACCTAAATTCAGGGAAGGTGGGCAGAATCAACAAGTGGCAAGGAAGAATCTAAAGGACTCATTTGATGCAGAACTTGAACCACTCACAGAGAATAATGACATTGGTGATGAGTGTAATCATAAACTGTCTGTGGCTGAGCATGTTGATGAGAAACAAAATGAAAAAGAAAGAGAAAAGAATGAGAGTGAAGATCTAGAAATTGATACTGTGGAGAAGCTTGTGGAAGTTGGAGGATTTAAAGTAGAGAAGAAAGCATAAAAATGTGTCTTCATTGATGTTGATTCCGGGGAAAGCCAAATGGCACAACTTGCTGTTGGTTCTGTGGACAATATTGTTGCACATGCAAAGGTGTATGGATTCTCCCGGATGGATGACCTCACCCTACATGGTGAAAAACTGGGTGAAGAATATGCAAAGGTGTCCATTACAAAAGAAATACAAGGTTTGCATGAGCAAGTTATTAATATTTTGAATGTATAAGCTATGGATGAAATGCACACATTTTAGAAGTACTCATGTTTTTAATCTTTGATATTTGCCAGATGTTGACATTCCAGTCCCAATCCCCGGTGAAGTACTTACTGTTGAACAATTCAAAGGAACCTTTGTAGCATGGCCTAAGGAGCTGATAGTCTTGGATGTGCTTCCTAAAGGAAAGGTTATTATATATCTACTATTATGTCTACTTGATTCTTTTAGATAATATATTTACCCACATGCACATTTTTTATAGAGCAATTTGAAAACTGTCAAAAAGAAAAAGGCCCCTAAAAGATTGAAAAAGGCACATGTTCCAGACGATGAAGAATGTGGCCAAGAGTTCCAAGTAGAACTTGGTCCTGAGTATCCACTGCAGTTGAAACGGCTATGGTTGTGGGCTAAGGAAGCATTGTCTGATGATAGAGCACATACTTTTGTCCTTAATAAAGATGCCTTTGGGGTGGAAAAGAAGTTATCGATTTTTCTGAGTGATATACATGCTCTGTACGCTCGTGGCGAGATGGCTGGAAGCATAATTACAATATACATCCAGTAAGAATGTCATCACACAAAGATTTAATTTTCATTGTTAAAAGCCTTTTGATATAATATTCTTATGGACAAGTGACATAACTATCAAGTAATTACCTTTGCAGCTGCCTGTATGAGCTTGTAAAAAAGAACAAAATGCTTCAGATGATCTCTTTTGTGGATCCCGGCATGGTACGAACGCTTGCATGTGGGAACATAGGGCAAAGGTCACGCAAGCTTGCTGATTGCTTTAAGGGGGCCTGTGATGGACAACACTTTCTAATATCGTTCAATGACGTGTGAGTATGTTTAAGTTCTTCATGTCAAGAACTGATGTTCTGAATTGTTTCTTCCTTGTGAAGTTAGTATTTAATTTGCATTGTAATGCTTTGTTAATACACTTCTGTAAATGCAAATTTCTTTAAGTTTGTGTGAATGTCGTAATTCATATATGTTTTTATTTGTAGGAATCATTGGGCTTTGACTGTTGTCAAACCTAATGAAGAGGTAGTGTACTACATGGACCCCCTTAAACGTCGTATAGATAGTCAGTAGTGGACTGAAGTGGTTGATAAGTAAGTAGTGACTCAATGAACAAAAATCTTTAGTATTTTCTATCACTTTTTCTTATAACATTTTTCTATTTATCTTTTTGGTTTCTTTATAGTGCTATAGTTTTGTACAAGAATACCATGAACACATCTATGTTGAAGAAGAAAGTGTCTTGGGAGAACATGGCGGTATTATATGATTCTTATTATTTGGTATGTAATGCAGGTTGAATGAGAAGTGTTGTATTACGTACTTTATATTTTTGTTTTTTAGGGCATCCCGATGCAAAAAGGGAATGTAGACTGTGGCTTGTTTGTAATGCGATACATGAAAGAGATCTGTCAGGATAAAGAGGTTCAATTTGCTTCAAAGGTAATATTGTTGTCTTAAATGTAGTTTTTCTTGTTTCTTTTGCTTCACACTAATTGTGCCTTTCTCTTATTCTGGGGATATTTACTGTATTATATGTTATCATACCATTACTGAATTGCAAAGTTTGATTTGTCGCTTTTATGAGTGTTCTCTATTAAGTGCTTCTTTGCATCCGTGTACCATTTAGGAGTGTGTTTTTTAGTTTGAATTTCTGGATAAATGCAAGTTCTGCTACATGCTCTTTACACGGATTTAAGTTGAAGCTAAGATAGCGTTGTACAGAGTATTTTTATTTTGTGAAGCTGGAGGGTTTTGAATTTCATAAAAGCTATTTTTTCCTTTGTTTTATATTTTAATATGATGCAGCATATCAGCTGTTTATATGCACAAGTAATAATATATGTAAAATGATGCTCTTCTTCTATATTTTTTTATACTCAAACTGCTTAAAATAAAGAACAGTTGCTGCATCATATTTGTTTTTGTGGGTGAAAGGTAAAGACTATCCCCCTATAGAATACATTAAAAGAACATGACAAGCCATGTGTTGTGTACAGTTCTGGTGTTTGTAATCAGAAGAGACTTTAACATTAAGTAGAGCCTCTTCTAGTTCACTAATAATGTGTACTACTCAGTGCAAGTGAAGGTTTGAGTATTAATTATTGGTCAGTTCTTTAGTGTTGGTCATCACGAATAATGTACTTCATACAAATCAGTTCTTATGTGTTGCATCCTATATTTTTGGAATTTACACCAAGGATGACATCAATCAAACAAAGGTTGAATTTGAAAAGTATTTTATGAGTCATAATGCCATTTGAATGGTTCTACCCCTGGACTTTGGTTGTATGTTTTATTTTGTTAGATTGTTGAATCATGTATTGGGAATTTATATTTCTTTTCTGATCAGTCTTTCTTGATTAGTCTTTCTGTTGTATGATTTATTGAACGACCACTGTATTAGAATGCAAAAAACATGGTTATCCACCAAATACAGTACTCCGAATGGTTGAGGCACAACACCAAATGACAATAGTTTGAATATCTGCAACACAACGCCATAAAACAGAAGCATCTGATTATGATAGGCAACACAAATAAACGCTTGAGTGATAAGCAGCCTTACTACTGTTAAGTTCATATTACAAATATTTTACGGACAACTATATAAACTAGTAGAGGTAATAGCTGCTAGGCATCTGGTACTCGCAATTGTGTGAAATGAAACATAATCGTATTCTTAGTTTTAAATATACCACAAAAAAGAACAGTTCTCTAATGCAAATGTTTTCAGTGGTGTTACAAGCAGCTGTCTGATAACAATTTCGACTACTCTCCCAAAATATTGTTTGGATGGGTGGTATGACAACGATCCAAAACAGTATTGTTTATAGATGTCGTACAACTAAAACAAATAGTTGTTTAAGATAAGACCAAAATAATAATCTGAACATTATACATACAACCCAACGTAATAGTTGTTTGAAGCGAATACTTATAGTGGTCTTCCGAGCAGCTGTCTGGTAGCAAATTCAACTACTTTTTGGAAGTATAGTGTCAATGTTTAAAGGAAAACGAACAAAAACTGGAGTGTTAATAGACGGCATACAACCAAACAAAAAATTTGTTTAAGGTAAGACCAAAGTAATAGTCTCAACGTTGTACATACAACAGAAGGTAGCAGAGGTTTGATGGAATTACTTATAGTGGTCTTCCGAGCAGCTGTCTAATAGATCATTAGGCTACACTTGGAAAACATAGTGTAACCGCATCAATCCCAACTACAATAAACCATTGTCATAATAATCCATATACAATTAATTAAGACAGTTTTTTTTAAGTAGTTGTCTGAAATTCTATATACAACACAATAAAACTGTTGTTTGAGTATATACAAAATCGTATACTCAATCACGAGCAGATCACAAATATTCAAAGTTGTGTTAAGCTACAAAACACCAGTGTCAGATTTGGATTTGCACAATTGTTCTAAACCGAGGTCTAGCATCCCATTAGACAGCTGCTCGGAAGACTACTGAAAACATCAATTTTAGACTACTAAAATAAACAGTTGTCAGCCTCTGTTTTTGACGTAGTGAAAGTACTCCTTATAGGGTATATATTTATTGACTACCGAGTAGAACATGATGTCTTTGAACTGCACTACCGTTTGTGTAAACTACGATATATCATACACAAGTTTCAATTAACCATCATTTTTTCTCATGGGTGTGCCCGTTATGGTCATGAAATATGCATATGGTTCTGCGAGAGTGTTAGACAGGATTAGCCCGTTATCCTTTTGTTGAAGCGGCCGCACTTCACTCTTACATATGTGATTCTTCTAAGAGTATCCCAATTACTCCACTTGGACCCCCATTGTCCATAGTTCAAAAATCATTAAAACATATTGATCATGCTAACCTCACACATTTTTATGAGTCACTCTATCTTGGTAGGAATGAAGGGGTTTTAAGTCAGTGATCCGGCTCCCCCCCACAGTAACCATGCTTCGTCCCACAAGTAGGTTGTCCCATTGAACCTAGGTACCACCCAGGTTGGGTTTTCCTTCAGAAAACATTCCCAGCACAAGGTAGGGCTTTCAGACCATTTCCTACCACTAACTTCTCATGTTGTTTGTTTGTTAATCCTTTGGTTAGTGGATCCTCTAGATAATCCTTTTACCTAACATAGTCAATTGAGATAATGCCCATATTGAGAATTTGCCTAATGGTTTTGTGTCTACGAAAAATGTGTCTAGACTTACCATTGTACATATTACTCCGAGCTCGTCGTATTGCATATTGGGAATCGCAATAAACACAAATAAGAGGTACTGGTTTTTCCGAGTTTGGCATATCCTCTAAGAAATTATGAAGCCATTCAGCATGTTCTACACATTTATCTATTGCTATAAACTCAAACTCCATAGTGGATCTGACAATTAGCATCAGTTTTGAGGATTTCCAAGATACAGGTGCACCGACTAACATAAAGATATATCCACTTCTGGATTTTGAATCCTTATTATCCGTATTCCAATTGACATCGATGTACCCTTCTAGCACTGGTGGATATTACCATAGCACAAACTATAATTTTGAGTATACCGAAGGTATTTCATCACTCGCACTATAGCCTTCAGTGCTCAGGTCTTTGGTTACTAGTATACCCACTTAGTTTGCTAATGGCACAAGCTAATTTTGGCCGTCTGCAGCTCATGAGGTGCATCAGGCTTCTGATATCTCTCGCATATTTGGTTTGAGAATTGCTATTCCCTCGGTAATTACCCAGGTGAACATTCACATCCATCGATGTTTTAGCCACTTTAGTATCATTCTTGTTGAGTTTTTTTAAGGATTTTATCAATGTAATGGGATTGGCTCAAGCTCAGGCCATCTGGTCTTATTATTATTTTGGTTCCAAGAATCACATCAGCCAGACCCAAATCTTCATGTCAAATCATGCAATTAACATGTCCTTGGTGGACTTGAACATCTTGTTATTACTTCTGACGATGAGTAATTTGTGCCGATAACGTGTTATAATATGGAAGAAAAATATTTAGAAATTATAAAGACAAATATGATATATTTCTATTTTCTTCTCTCTATTAATTCTTCACGTACTCTTCTTCTTCTTGCACTTAATTGCAGGAACTAAGCCTCTATTTATAATGGAGAGGATTAGTATGGACACTAATACAACTCAATTTGAATACTTCTACAAGTGGGAAGGACTGTGCAAAATACTGCTCTACAATGGATGTCTTGATCTATCATTCTCTAATAATTAGCCTAATTAATTGAAATATGATGAATTCACTGATTTCATAACAAGATTAGTTTTTATAATTATCTACTTTTATATTAATATGTTTTTGAATTTTATTGATTGTGGCTTTACAATGTAATACTCTCTCTTAATACTTTTCTCAATTTAATGATGATGCAGAAAGAGCCAACACCTTTTCCTCCATTGGGGCTCGAATTAGAGTGAACTTTCTAATGAATACTGAGGAGTGGACTTCTACCATTCAAGCCAAGAGAAAATTTTACTTTTAAATTAATATTCATGAAAGTTAAGTTTAAGTTTTTGGTTTAAGTAAATTAAATTAGTATAGATATGTATGTAGTATTAAAAAATAATACGAAGTAATAAAAAAAAAGGAAAGCAAATAAGATGTGAAGGGAAACTATAGAACTTTGGCATAAAATATTATAGAAATCACCCTATGATACGAATATCGTATCGGATAGGGAAGAACTTCGAGCGTTCTTCAAGCTCCAAGAAGATGAGGCAGAGAAAGATGAAAAACATCGAGCATTTCCGGGCTCCAAGAGAATAGTAAAGAGATTAGGGTTTTGATATTTCTTTATTATTGATTGATTCCATAATAACGAGGAAGGATTACAATATATAGAGAGTAATACGATACGCTAATTGACCTTATGGGCTCGGGCCCATACTAAACCCTAAACCCTATTAACTAAATAATATTAAATAATAAATACTAATTAACTAATAATTAATTAAATATCCTAATCACCATACATATCATTCCCACCCCCTTAAAAACCACCTTGTCCTCAAGGTGGAGGTTCCCACTTGTGCTTTAAAACCGGAGAAAGAATGTTGAACCAAAGGAGCAGTCCACTCTTTGAATCTTCAATCATCTTGGATCTTAGAGCAAATCGGGGAACATGTGAGATAGAGCCAATACCCAGTGTAGGTTCTCTCGGTGAAACTAGGTGCTTTGTCTTGACCGCATCAACATTGTCAAACAACTTAATGGTGTCAAATGAAAAGGGGTTGTCCGCATGCTTATTATCTGCATCTGCCACCTTGTTGGCACCTTCTAGAAGGGCAAGCTCTTCATTATTTTCAACGGCGTTGGACCTTTCGTCATCTTCATTCATGAGTTTAGGCCTCCTGTCCATAACATCCCCAACATGTGATTCGACATTTGTGTCATCCTTTAATTCCTCTACATGAGACTCAGTGTTTTGTACGGTGACCACAAGAGCCAAATTTGGTGGAGAAAGTGGGGCACTAGTGAGGTTCTGGATGACCTTCATCATGTTTGTTTTGAAATTTTGTAACTCCAATGAAATCAAACTCGACAAAATTAGGGGACCACGAACCAAATCCTGTACCGAGCAAAAAATTTCTACTTCGAGCGCATCATAATCAATTTGCCCTTTAAAATTATGGATCGATCTGAGCTTCATACTGTCATACTGATCTCATACACATGATCAAAAACCATACACACTCCTTCATCATGCTCAATTTCTCCATAAAGAACTTTTTCCAGCAAATCAATGAGTTTGTCAAATGCAGAGTCCATTTTTAAAATAAACACTGCCATACAAAAAATATCATCTAAAGAACTGTAGTAGCAGAGCAAGGAATTTGAACCAACTTTTATTTTGGAATGGTGCGTAGCAATTCTCCACTAAAAAAAAGTGGGGTGGCACCTACTTCTTGGATCTTGAATCAACAGGGGATTGCAGCGGGACAATAATCTGGCAAAGGGAATTGATGGAATATGTGAGCGGCCAATCTGTCAGTGTGCTACAGAATCAATTAAAACGAAATTGCAACGGCGGCTGCAAATCTCGTGCGCCTACAAGGCTATAACGACGATGGCACCTCTGCAGCGCTGGTGACAATTTTTTTTGGATTTTTTGGTAAGTTCAACAATGAGAGCACCAATTAATACAAATATCGTATCGGATAGGGAAGAACTTCAAGCGTTCTTCAAGCTCCAAGAAGATGAGGTAGAGAAAGATGAAAAACTTTGAGCGTTTCCAGGCTCCAAGAGAATAGTAAAGAGATTAGGGTTTTGATATTTCTTTATTATTGATTGATTCCATAATAACGGGGAAGGATTACAATATATAGAGAGTAATACGATACGCTAATTGACCTTATGGGCTCGGGCCCATACTAAACCCTATTAACTAAATAATATTAAATAATAAATACTAATTAACTAATAATTAATTAAATATCCTAATCACCATACATATCACCCTATAGCACTCTAAGATACACAATATTACACATATATCAAACCTTATTGTTTTTCACACATTTGGCTATTTATGGTACGATGTGGATCTCTTCCAATCATACCTTTTAATTTTATTATAATGTACTATTTTAATCATTTTATTTACCATATTTATTGAGATCCATAATTTTAGGAGGTTATTCTCATTCGTTGTATGTAGCACGTCACTTAGAACCGTCGTGCCACTCCTGACTACTTAAATATATTTAATAAACAAAATTGAAAGTGTATATATACCACCTTTTTTATTGGCAGTGTGGAATGATCATGTTATGCATACACTTTCTGGCAGTGGGTTATGCCCATGTTCTAGAAATGTATACCAACTGAAACACAGTTTTTGGCAATGTGGAATGATCATGCTTTGGCAATGTGGATACATGTTATATTGGATATGACGGCAGTGTGTTATGCCCATGTTCAAGAAGTGTATATACCAACTTAAACATATTTTTTGGCAGTGTGGAATGCAAGGACAAATTTGGAATTGCATCCCCTCGAGTTTCAATATTCCATAGCAGCGCTATATTGGGTATTTTAAGCATATATTAGTGCTATGACGGTACTTCTTCCAAAATATTATCTTTCTTCGTATATACACACAGTGTAGAGGTTAGATTATTATCTATCTTCGTATATATACACAAGTGTAGAGGAAGAGAAGTTTACACCTCTGTCCCAAATTAATCTTTCTTATTTTTTTTGGGGTTATCCTAAATTAATCTTTCTCTTTTCTTTTTTGGAATGTTTCTTTGTGGCTCACCTTTTCTCTCTCTCCTCAACATCACTTTCAACCACAAAAATTCATTTTTTCTTAAGCTCCATGCAAAGTCATACTATAAGTATTAATTTGGGACGGAGGAAGTACTAAACTTATTTACTACAAATACTTGCTAGAGGTGTAAACTTCTCTTCCTCTACACTACAAAAATACTTATGTTGTAAGGAACATTGAAAAAAATAAAGTTAATTGAATGAAGGATATTTTTGTCATAATAAAATAGACTAATCCCATCGTTACCCCATATGGTTTGAAAGTTGAGCATCGATGTCCTCTCTCTATCAAATCTCTAGCGTATAAACGGAGCGTAAGATTCACGTGCTACAAAAAATCAGGTGGAGGAGGGGTATATATAACTTTTAGAAACCATAGAAATTTAGGGATTATTATTGAAAATAGATAGGGTTCCCGTGCCTATTTTCCAAACAACTATTTGGCCCTGGTTTATTTATAAAAAATGGGTAGAGAATGAGTTGAGGGGAGGCTCGATTGAGTGGGAGTGATGGAGGGGAATGAGTCAACGTACGCCCTTACTCCAGCCTTAGTTAGCTTCTCCGCGTTTCCACTGTACAAAAAAAACTACGTAAAACTATTTATTAGAGACAGCTCACTATTATACTATACGGAGTACTAATACGCACCTACTATACGGAATCTGTATTTTCCGAGAGTAGTGTATGTTTTACTTTTCAAATTTTTCAAAAATTGTACCGTTTAGTGCTGAAAATTAAAAAGATAAATCAAATTTCATTAAATTCTTTAAAAATTGCATGTTTTATCTTTGAATTTTAAAAATGGACCAAATATTTCAGAACTCTTCAGAATTTGCACGGTTTATTTCTGAACATTTAAATAAAGACGATAATTTTGGGGAAGGGTTCTTTGGAGAATTCACAAAGGTCAGGTAAATCATACTCGTAAAGTCGTAAATCTTGTGCATGTGAGCAACGCCGAGGAATTTACGTAAATAGCACTAAAATATAATGTCTTTCCCTAAATAGCATTACATATGTTTTTTTCTCAATGTAGCACTTTTAGTCATTATCCATTAGTCATTATTTAAGTAAATGTTTGCCATCACCGGTCATTATGGACATTATAAAGTGCTATTTGGGAAAGAAAACAATCTAAGTGCTATTTAGAGAAATGACTTAAGTTTTAGTGCTATTTAGTATAAATATTTCTTTTTAATTTTCATGGATAAATGGTACAATTTTTAAAGAGTTCGAAGGTAAACCGTATACTTTTTAATGTTTAGAGGTAAACAATACAATTTCCTAAGAATTGGGAGGTAAACGGTCCACTTTTCTCTATTTTTTTTTTGTTACTGCTCCATAGCTAGAATTTGCCGGAATTACAAACTTAGCACTGTTAGCAGAGTACGTAGGAGTATGCTTTTATGCTCTCCCCCGGCGGGTACAATAAGAACTAGCCATGTTTGTGTTTGAACGAATATATAAATTGAACAATAAATTGAATAATCACTAAACGACAATATAAGAAAAATGAAGAGATATCAAATCAGGTGAAGCTCCACAGCCGAATTTCTCCATAATCATCGTACATTCGATCAATCAACTGTGGGTCGCCGGCAAAGAAGCCGTCGTTAGCGAACATGTTGCTGTACTTTGGGGAGTCAAAGTTGTACCAGCTGCACTGCGCCGCCATTATGGCAGCCGGAGTTTGCTCATGACGGCGAGGGGAATGAACTTCCAATTCCCCACCGATGATGACGTCGTCCATGCAATATTCCACGTCGCCGTCTGTCTCCGCCGCTGCTTCTTCCCAATGCGGCGAATTCGCGGCGGAGGCAGCGGCGATGCGCTGGATGGCTTTGGGGGGAGAAGACGGCGCCGGGGGGAGAAGGGGGGAATGGGGTAGGAGGAGAGGTGGTGGGGGAAGTTGAGAGAGGCGGCGGCGGCGGAGGGGCCTTTGAGGCATAGGAGTGCGGCGTCGTAGGCTCTGGCGGCGCACTCCGGGGTGGAGTATGAGCCCAGCCATATTCTTGTCTTCTGATATGGCGCCCGGATCTCCGACACCCATGACCCCCAGCTTCGCATCCTCACGCCTTTGTACTTCTTCTTCGCGGCCGCCTCTGCCGCCGCGTCGCCGGAATAGGCCATCTTTTGCTTGTCGCTCGTCTTCACCATTTTCATGTTAATTAATTATTAGTGTACAAACCAGCAGCTTCTTGCTTTTTCTTAGCTGGTGTGTTTGTGTGAGGGAGAAGCTATGGAGAAGGTATATATACTGGGTATGGTACGTACTTTAATGTATGTATATAGAAAGCAGTGGCATTTTGATTTTAGTCAAAGGTTAGTATGTAACGCCCACATGCAAACATCAAAGATGGGGGACAGATCATTTCCACTTCTTCATTTCTACCTTGTCAAACAATATATTCACAAGAGGGTTTACTTTCCTAACACAAGTACCGGTTTGCCTTTGTTTGGGGAGCAGAGAGCAAATTGCCACATGTGGATACATTCTTAAAAGAAATATTTGTATTAAATTACATTAAAATTTAAGTCATTTTTATAAATAGCACTTAAATTATTTTATTCCCTAAATAACACTTAATAATATCCAGTGATTACGAATATTTATTTGAATAATTTAATAGATAATAACTAAAAGTGCTACATTGAGAAAAAATACATATGATATTATTTAGGGAAAGTGTGATGTTATTTAGGGAAAGTTATTATGTTTTAGTGTCATTTTAATAAATTCTACAAAAGAAAAAAAAGTTCATTCCACCAATACCTTTGTGGTTTGGTAAATATGCGCCATGCATTATTCCTAGTAATTTCAAAACTTGTATCGTTGTTTCTCATGATTCTGATATTGTTATGTCAATATCTATGTAAATAAAAATACTCTTCAAATATTAAGTTAATAACTTTGCTGCCCCTATGGTTCAGGAAATGGGTACCAACGCCCCATCTCAATTTTTTTTCTTTTTTTCATAAATAGTAGAAGAAGTTTGCGTTTAAATAATGATTTTTTTTTCATAAATATATTTTAAAAATTTTAAAAATAAGAAATTTTAGTATTTGAAATAAAAAATGAAATAAAATTTTTAACATATACTTCATTTCTCAAATTAAATATATATGTCAGGACCAAAAGAATACTTAGTAAAGTCTTTTTAAAATATAGTTAATTATATATTAATAATATTTTTTTGACCGGTGCACACGATACTTCTTTCATGACTTAATTTTCATATAATTTTTTTATTTCTTTCTTTTCTATTCTTTTCCTATATATTAGTTTTGTTTAAAATAAAAGAAACAGTATAAATTTATTTTTAAAAAATAAAAAATGGAAAAAATAAATAAAGAAATAATAAAATTAATAGAAAATGAGCTTTAGTGTAAAAGGAGAATGTTTTTTTTTTGTTTTTTTAATCATAAAAATGAACCAATAAAGACCTCTTTTAAACAAAAAAATGAAAATATTTAATTTGATACAAATTAAGTGCACGATAATTCTTTTTATTTAATTGATCTTTTATTGCAAACACAAAAAAAATTATTTTAAAAAAAACGTTATAAACATAATTTGAAAAAATAAAAAAAAGTTATGAAAAAATAGTAGAAAAAAAGAAAAACAATAAAGAAAAAAGAGATGGGCGTTGGTGCCCATTTCCAAAAGAAATATTTGCACTAAATAGCACTAAAACTTAAGTCATTTTCCTAAATAGCACCTAAACTGTTGTATTCCCTAAATAGCACTTAATAATGTCCATAATGTCCAGTGATGGTCAATATTTGCTTGAATAATGATTAATGCATAATGACTAAAAATGCTACATTGGGAAGAAAAAACATATGTGATGCTATTTAGAGAAAGTCATTATCTTTTAGTGCTATTTAAGTAAATTCCTCTTTCCAAAATTGTAGGAGGTAGCACACCTAATCACCTAATATTTGAAGGATATTTGAGTCTAGATGGGTATTGGCAAAGCAAGTCAATATTAGAATCATGAGGGGCAACGGTATAAGTTTTAAAACCATGGGGGGGGGGTAAAATTGCTCATTTTCCAAATCACAATGGGTATTGATGCAATAAACTCCATCCTTAAATAATCTACTCTTTACTCCCTCTGTCTTAAATTAAAATGCATGTATATTGTTCACAAAATCCAATTGTAATTATATATTTTGACGTATTTTTGCTACCAATTTAAAAAATAACATGGTCATGTCACCTATTATTTTGAAGTATTTTATGTAATATCTAAATACGTACACAATTTCATTTTATTTTTTCATTCCACCTCAATCAATTAAATTAAATTGAAAATGGTTTCAGTCAGACATCATAAATCGAAACAAAATTGTAAATTGGGATGTAGGGAGTAAATCCCCAAAATGATCCTTTGGGGATTTATATACAGCACAACCCATTAACACTCACCTCAATATATACGCACCCCCTCTCCCCTTCATTTCTGATACCTACAAGGGGGGAGGGAGAACCGGCCGTGGCACAGAGGTTGTGTGCGGCTAGGGTTTTTGGGGGGAGGATATGTGAGAGAGAGAGAGAGAGAGAGAGAATAAGGGAGAGAGCAGAGCTTTTTTATTACTTGAGTTGTTGAAAGAGTTCAACCCCCTTTAAATAACAATTAGTTTCTCCCAATCCTATCTTGTTGGTTCAAGAAAATCAACGAGGTAAAGAAACAAAAAGAAACCCTCGAAAAAGCTTATATTTTGCTCACCTAAGAAAATATAAATTACAATAAATAAAAATAAGAAAGAATTAAATATAATCCGAATAACATTTAGGGGCCCGAATGGACCGCTTTGGACAAACGCGTTGCGGAACCAAACGATCTGTTGGGTCGGTATGATCGAGGACAACCCCCGTATGAACCCCCCTGGTCGGAAACGGCCTTGTCCTCAAGGCCGAGAGCTGGGAAATGGCATTGGACGTCAGCAACAGGTTCCCACGTACTGTTTTCCGGCCCGCCATCCAACCACCGAATCAGCCACTGGTCTTGCGGGAAACCATCCACCAAAACGGTCCGAGCCGCAAGTGCCTTCACAGGGACCAAAACCGGACAGCCTTTATAGAAATCTGCTGGGAGGGAGACCGGAGGGATATTCTCACCATTTTGAACAAAGGGGCGCAAGAGAGAAACATGGAAGACATTGTGAATACGGCAATCCGGAGGAAGTTGTAATCTGTAAGCGACCTGACCGACCCGTTCCAAAATGGGAAAAGGCCCATGAAACCACCGAGAGAGCTTGGTTGAGAGTGGCCGCGCGACAGAGTGTTGGCAATACGGTCGGAGCTTTAAAAAGACCAAATCACCGACGGCATAAGAAACCTCCTGGTGATGAGCATTCACCTGGTTAACCATTCGTTGGCGCATGGTGGCCAAATGAGTCTTTAAAGCTGTGATTAACTCGGCACGATCACGCAAAAGCTCCTCCACCGAAGCAACCCGCGAACGAGTGGACATGGTTGGGAAAAGGGAAGGTGGCAGGCGGCTATACAAGGACTGATATGGAGACATGTCAATACTCTCGTTTGTGTTGCAATTCAATGCCAGTTAAGACCAAGATAAAAAGGTGGACCACTTTGTCGGCCGTTCATGGACAAAAGCCCGCAAATACTGTTCCAAACTCTGATTGGTGACCTCCATCTGGCCATCCATCTGTGGATGATAGGAAGTACTAAACTTCAATGTTATGCCACTAAGATGCATCAATTCTTTCCAAAAGAGGCTCATGAAGATCGTGTCGCGATCGGAGATAATATCGGTAGGGAACCCATGGTGTTTGACGACAATATCAATAAAGAGTTGAGCCACACAAGGTGCATCAAAGTCACTGGGTAGGGCTCCAAAATGGGAATACTTGGTGAGGCGATCGACGACAACAAGGGTGGCCGAGAGCCCTCTTGATGGTGGGAGGCCAGTGATGAAGTCCATGGACGCGAACTCCCACACGAGGTCCAGAATTGGCAGTGGCTGAAGGAGACTCACGGGCTTATGGGTAGAGTATTTGGTTGCCTGACA
The DNA here is from genome assembly GCA_003260385.1 of Cuscuta australis. Classification (NCBI taxonomy): domain Eukaryota; kingdom Viridiplantae; phylum Streptophyta; class Magnoliopsida; order Solanales; family Convolvulaceae; genus Cuscuta; species Cuscuta australis. Next base: position 1,081,038 of record NQVE01000206.1, on the reverse strand, counting down.
GGCCAAACATGCTACCACAAAATGCCAAACATCCACGCGCATGGCGGGCCAATAAAAGGTGGTGACGAGCCGGCGGAATGTGCACTCCACACCTTAATGTCCGGCCATCGGGGAGCTGTGGTACTTGGCCAGTAGCTGTGGGCGAAGAGGAGAGGATAAGGAGTTCCTTGAGACTCTGCTGGTCACTTCGAATCACAAATTCATGGCCGAGCAAGTATTGGCGCCACTTTCGAACCGCTTCAACAATTGCATATAATTCCTTGTGGTACGTGGATGCCATACGTCGTCGGGGCCCTAATTTCTTACTAAAAAAGGCCAGCGGATGTTCGTGCTCGAGTAATACAGCGCCCACCCCAAAATCTGTGGCATCAGTCTCCAAATAAAAGTCTTGTGAGAAATCCAGGAGACGTAGCATTGGAGCCGTGGTCATTGCTCGTTTCAAAGCTGCAAAACTATCATCAGCTTTGGCGTCCCACTAGAAGCTATTCTTCTTAAGGAGGGTCGGTCAATGGGGCGGCTAAGATGGCATACCCGAAGACAAACCTACGGTAATAACTTGTCAAACTGAGAAAGGCCCGAAGCTAGGTGACGGTGGTTGGTTTCGGCCAGGCTGCCATGGCGGAAATTTTATCCGGGTCGAGTTTCAATTCTCTTGCCTCTTTGAGATGTCCCAAGTAACCGATTTGAGCTTGGCAAAAAGAGCACTTCGGAAGCTTAATAAAAAAGGAGTGGTGGTGAAGTGTCTCAAATACGGTGGCCAAGTGATGTACGTGCGCCTCGGTAGTGGGGCTATAGACCAGGATGTCATTGAAAAAGACAATTACAAACTGGCGCAAGTATTCCCTAAACAAACTGTTCATTGCGGCCTGCAATGTTGATGGTGCATTAGTGAGACCGAAGGGCATGACCAGGAACTCGTAGTGACCATCATGTGTCCGAAAGGCGGTTTTGAAAATGTCGTCCGCATGCATGCAGATCTGGTGACAGCCTGACCAGATATCCAGTTTGGTAAACACGCGAGCTGACCCCAGCTCGTCAAATAATTCATCCAAACTCGGGATGGGAAAGTGATCCAGCATTGTAGCTATGTTGAGGGCGCGATAGTCCATGCAAAATCTGAAAGTATCGTCCTTTTTACAGACGAGTAATACCGGAGAAGAAAAAGGGCTCTGGCTTAGGCGAATGATGCCCTGTTGAAGCATGTCCCGGACCTGTCATTCTATCTCCGCCTTTTGAAAGTATGGGTAATGATAGGGTCGGACGTTGATTGGACGAGTACCCGGCGTGAGGTGAATACGATGATCCCAAAAACGTGCCGGTGGGATTCCGTTTGGTGTCCCGAACACCGGTGCATGATGAGTAAGCAAGTCCTGGATGGGGTCTGGTAGGTCAGGAGGGAACGGTTGTTCCTCGGCAGTGACCTGCGGCAACTCAACAGTGGTGCCCACCACTTTATATAAGTTGACTGGCTTGGGTGTGGCAAGGAGTGTGCTCAACTGATTGTAGGATACCGAACGTGGCCCTAGCGAGTCGCCTCATAACGTGATGGTGTCGCGATTCCAACTAAATTCCATGGTTAATTTAGCATAATCATGTGTCACTTTACCCAAAGTTTGCAACCATTGAATGCCGAGGACAATATCGGGACCATGAACTTCCAACATGAACAAATCAATTTCAAAGAGATGGCCCTAGAGAGATAACGGTGTTCGCGGACAACTGTAAGAGTAGCGAAGGGAGTCACCATTACCGACGTAGACGAAGAAGGGTGGGACGGGATGAAGGACCAGGGCGAGAAGTTTGGCCACCCCGGGATGGATGAAGTTGTGGGTACTCCCACTGTCCAAAAGAACCTGGACAGCTGTACCATGCACGGAGCTGACCAATTTTAGAGAACGTGGACTCGGGATGCCAGACATTGAATGGATGCTCGAGACGTCGCTAGTGATAACGGGAGTGAAGTCGGCCTGATCCGTGGGTTCATTAGCATCAAGGGACGGCTCATCATCATCCGGACCATGAGCGCCAAGAAACGGCGTCGGCAATTATGGGAACAATCTCACTTCTCATTACAATACCAACAAAGCCCTTTTTTGCTACGTTTGGCTTTCTCGGCTGCCAAAATGGCGACCACATGTAACGACGATGTAGAGGAACGGTTGGGCTCTCAGACCTCTGTAGGGTTGGGCCGAACACCCGACTTTGGAGTAGGGAGGATGCCAGCCGCTCCTGAGGGTGGTGGCAGATTGGACCAGGGCATGTGGGTAGGGGAACCAAACGCCGTTGCGGCTTCTTGATGACAGGCGGCCAATTCGCGAGCCAAAGCAAAAGTAGATTGCAACGTGGTGGGGTTGCGAAGATTTATCTCTCGTTGAATGGGTTGCTTAGAGCCGGCCACAAACATGGATATCAACATTGCTTCCGGAACGCCTGAAACTTTATTAAGCAAAGACTCTAAGGACGTTTGATAGTCCAACACGGACGAAGTTTGAGTCAATTTAGACAATAATCCGATGTAGTTTTCATAATAATGCGGATCAAAACGCGGTTGCACTGCCACCAAAAAATCTGCCCATGAAGCGTCGTAGGTGTTGGATTGATAGTAATGGAACCAATCGAAGGTCGGGCGATCGATCAACATGGAGACCAATTGGAGGCGCTCTGCTTCTAGCGTAAGAGAGTAGTCAAAGTACTTTTGGATCCTGAAAATCCAGGCCGTAGGATCGTCGCCCAAGAAACGAGGAGCATCTACACGCATGCACGGCACTGGATCGGCACTGTTGGAGGTAGTGCGGGAAGACGGAGGACGCCACCACATGAATGGAGAACGGTGGTTGTCGGAGGGATCGTCTACCTTGGCAATAGCGAGCTCGGTCACCCGTGCTTTCGTTGCATGCAAGTCCTTCTGTATATCGGTTATGGTGTGCATGATATCTTCCAGCGTTAACAGAGAGGTTGGACTGTCGGAGGAAGCCCTGAGAACAAAGAATGAGAGCACCAATTTGATACCTACAAGGGGGAAGGGAGAACTGGCCGTGGCACAGAGGTTGTGCGCGACTAGGGTTTTTGGAGGGAGGATACGTGAGAGCGAGAGAGAATAATGGAGAGAGGAGAGTTTTCTTATTACTTGAGTTGTTGAAAGAGTTCAAACCCCTTTAAATAACAATTAGTTTCTCCCAATCCTACTTGAACTAGGTTATCTATCTTGTCGGTTCAAGAAAAGCAACGAGGCAAAGAACTGTAAAGAAACCCTTGAAGGAGCTTATATTTTGCTCACCTAAGAAAATCTAAATTACAATAAATACAAATAGGAAAGAATTAAATATAATCTGAATAATGTTTAGGGGCCCGAATGAATTGCTTTGGCCGAACGCGTTGCGGAACCGAACGATTTGTTGGGTCGGTATGATCGAGGACAACCCCCGTATCAATTTCCTTCACCTCTTGTAACTCTCAACCCATTAATACTGACCTTTCCCTCTACCTCTAACCCTTGTCCCGGTCTTGCCGGAAATACAGCAGCAACACCAAGGAAGAAGGCTGACGGAGGAGAAGAAGAGGAAGAAGAGGAAGGAGGTGCTGATTTTTGGATAACAAATCCCCTCAGTCCACTTTGGGTAGTATTTAGACCAACATAAACTCACTTTTTGGTCATGGTTTCTTGACCAAAGTTGTAGCCCTGCGAGTCGGTGAGCCACAGTTGCAAACTGTTCGTCAATTGGACGAGTAACGAAGGCAATACAGCCATTTTACCAATACTTGTCCAGTGGCGACGAAAAACGCGAGGTTTGCAACTTGCGTCTTCATTCTCGTTCTGTCTCATCCAATCCACTATTCGTTGGGTGCGTGGCGACTAACCACAGCCCATGTAACATATTCGCGAGAAGAAATCGAAACTCAAGAAGCCGTTTGGAAGTCGGAAGGTCAATAGTTTGACGACCGTTTGTTGACGTTGTTGATTCATTCGGTTCCTTCAAACGTTATGTCGTATTCGAGTATGTACACCCTAGATATAACGGAGGAATCTTTAATATTTTTATATGAAAATACATTTGTTGTTTATATGATTATGTATGTTTAAATCTATGTCATGTTGTGTCTTGATCTCTTTAAGTTCCGTAAGAGAACAACGAGGGTTAGAAAGTGTTATGGAATTGAGTGATTACACCAAGGCTAAATAGATGGTTTGACTCAATCGTAAACAATATGACTTTTTGAAATTAAAGAATGATTAGGCTATGAAGAATATGGTTAGGCTAGAGAAAATACCATTGGATATTGTAATAGCATCATTTGATACGTATAGGTGTATAAATTTGACATGTGAATGAATAAGTTGGGAAACACCTAGGCTACATTTAGACGATTACATGAACACGTAAATCCATACCCAAATATATGTGTTTTACATGTATGATCGAATGTGTATTTTTTATTCTATACTTGGGATAATCTACGTTGAATCCGTATGATCGTAGTTTTCTCGTTATAAAGATATATGGTATGAAACTCGTAAAAAGAAATCATCTAGAAATTTGTTGGAACGAGTAGGCAATACATATGTAGATATATATATTTGTAAATCTTAAATGCTCATTGTTGGGTTATGGAACCCGGGGGCCTAGGTAACTAGGCGAAAGAGTATCGAACTACTTCAAGAGTGCACGAAGTATGGGGTCAGGTAAACTGAGGATAGTATTGTACTAGTAAGAGTATTACTTAGAATGTCCCTCCCTCTCCCTTCAGAAGGGAAAAGGTTTATATACAAGTTACAACTAGGGTTCCGACCGTTGGTCTGTAATCCAGCTAGGGTTCCGACCGGCGTCCAACCACATAATTAACCCTAGGACTGCTACACAAAGTAGGTTACAAGCAGGGTGGCTATAGCAACTCTGCCAGAGGCGTGGCATGAGTCTAATCGTGGGCCCCTTGACCCTGACTTCAGTCAGCTCCCTTGTCTAGGCTGCTCAGGGCCGAGGCCGAGCGCCTGACCTGTCGTCAGAAACCTCTGGACGGAAGGTCGCCCTTGGTTGCTCTGAGGATGACCAACCCTGCCGGGGCCGAGTGCACGGTACTGCCGAGGTGCTCTTCGCTGGTCTTTTGTCTTGGTCCCGCCAAGTGGGCCTTGGCGCAGTTGGGCTGGGCCGTCCTCCTACTGGGCTGGATACCCCCATTCCCGGGTATCCATCATGAGTCCCCTACTTCCTCGGCCGAGCGTAGCGAAGCCGAGGGAAGTAATCCAAAAAGTTGCGATTTTGAATTTTAGTTTTGAAAATCTTGGCCATGTGTAGGAGTCCCCCACTGTCCAACTTGAGTACTGACGAGGGTTGGGGAGTGTCCCAACTAGCAAGATCTACGTGTCAACCTCGGCTTCGGAGAAGCATGATTGTGCTGCTAGGGAGACGCAACGTCTCTGTACTGTTCCTTTGTCAGCCGTTCATGATGATTCGTGATCGTACGCGTAAGGAAGCGCCACGTCTCTTTGTAATCGTGCCTTTTCATTGAGTCGGGTCGGGTCCCCTTAACGTATAAAATTGAGAATTTTCCCAATCTTCTCCACTTTTGCCATTTTTGCGCCGAAGCTTTGCCATTGATTTCGCTCACCGTCTCCGTTAACTTCGCCGTCGTCGCCGCAGCCCTACCTGAAGGTTAGTTCACTCTTCCCCGTTCTTATGACGTCTTCTGATTCCAATCCTTCCACCCCCGCTGTCGACCCAGCGGCGGTTTATTTTGAGGAAATGTACCGTCAAAATCCCTCCCTCCGCCCCGACGGCTTGATGGGAGGAATTGATCATTCTATGGTTCTGAGTGCGGTGCCTCTCCGTACATCCGTCACCGTGGCATCGTCGTCTCAGGCGTCGCCCTTGAAAAAGAGGAAGAAGATACCGAAAGTTGTCCAGGGGAAGAATCTAAAATCCCTACCCGTTACCGTGCTGGAAACGGGTCCGATTACAAATACGGGTTGTCTTCTGTTGGATGTTGACTTTGACGAGGCTCTCCGCTTCGTAGGAGACGGTTATGTGGTGCGCCGACCGCATACCACCAACCATGTCTTCTCGGTGACCTGTCCCGACGCCGAGGTCGGGGTGCACGTGGCGTCCATGCGCTACGGCCTTCGCTTCCCTCCTCACGATTTGATAGTCCAATTTCTGAATTTCTACCGTCTTCTGCCGGGTCAGCTCAGTCCCCACTCCTACTATTGTTTTTCAATCTTCCTGATTACATGTCACCAGAGGGGAGTCCCCTGGTATCTGGATTTGTTCCATTACATGTTCAAGGTTTCCAAAGTGGGGGCCCATGAAGGGAATTCGTATGCTGTCATTTCTTCCCAGGCCGAGTGTGGTATGGCCGTCTTCCCCTCATCCTTGAAACTTTGGAAAGCCAAGTTTGTCTTCATTTCTGGCTTTCCTGGGGACCGGCACCCTTTCCAAGCCAGGTTCCCCGACTGTCACGCGTTTATCCGTCATCCTCGTCCTGAGGCCACTCCCGAGCTTCTGGCACACGCGCAAAAACTGTTGGAGGATTGCCGGCCTAAACCACCCCATGTGTACAAGGTGTGTACGGAGCAGAATTTAGCGGAGGTGGGGATCCTTATTTCCTTCGAGCGTCAGTTTGAGCTATCCGAAGCCGTGCTTGGGAGTCGTCCGAAGTATGGGCTTGAGGAGAGCGCCCCGAGGTCGGAAGATCTAGAATCGGAGGACAACGGAGAGGAAGATGACGGGGAGGCCGAAACCGACGAAGAATCAGGGCAGCCATCCTACTCCGAGGGGGTTTCTGGTATGGAGCCTTCTGGAGGTCTGTCCCTGACATCAGGGTTTTTCCTGTTTGGTGTCTTCTAACTGTTGTTTTGTTTCGGCAAGAGATATGAATCTGGTGGATGTTATCCGCAAGGCCAAGCTGTTGGCCCGCAATCGCAGTAGAGGAGAAGGGGTCCAACAAAAACCACCGTCCGAGGATGCAACTGGATCTGCTGCTTCCATCCCGAACTTGGAGACGGTTCCGACCACGAACCTCAGAAAGAGGAAAGTTATCCAAGTCGAGGATGAAGATACCGCGTCCGAGCCGGATACTGTTCCGAGCCAAGGTCCGTTGAGAAAACATCCGACTGGTCCTCAGGATGGGAAGCGTCCCACTTCCTTTGACAAGGTTGATGGGGATGTAAATGCCGAGGTCGAGGTCGCATCCCTGTCCGCGTTGTTGAAGGACGAGGACGAGATCCTCTCGTCCTTGCAAGGGCTGGTGGATGGATTCCACAAAAAGGTTAGTCCTTCTGGTACCTTAACTCTTTTTTTTGTTTTTGTACCCCAAAGATGACTGACTTGATCTCTCTCAGGTATCGGTGAAACTGAGCTTGATCAGCAAACGCCGAGCGGGGGCTGAAATCTCCTCAGGCGTGGATTTCTTGGCCTCGGTGGAGACGGAGTTGTCTCGCTTAAGGAAATTGGCGCAAACCGAGCATGAACAGGCCGTTGAGCTTGAAATGCAAGCCGTGGCAAAGTCCGAGGAAGTGGTCCGGCTACAGGGCCTTCTGAAAGAGTCCGAGGAATCGGCCTCCCAATTGACGGCTTCGATGGCCGAGCTCGAGGGACGGTTGCGCCAATCCGATGGCCGAATTTCAGAGCTGGACGTTGAGTTGGCTGAGGCTGTCTCCTCGCAGCGATCTATGGAAGCTGAGCGGGATCAGTCTTTTGCCGAGAGGGAACAAGCTGTTGCCGAGAAGGAGCGTGCCATCTCTGACTTCCTCCAGTCCCCATCCTTCAAAGAAGCCTGCCTCGAGAGGATGGCTGCCTATTACGAAGATTGGCTCTGGACCGAGGCCGGTACTGAAAAGATGGGGGTGGAAGGGACGAAGTGGTTTGAGAGCGGCGTCTATCACGGGATTCAGCTCGTCCTTCGCCGGACCCGAAGAGTAGATCCATCCTTCCCTCCGCCCGGGGTCGACATTCCATAGATGCATGATCCCAACTTGAACGCCGAGCTCGGGGAGAACCTAGACTACCTTGGGACGCCCGAGCGCGAGGACACGGGTGCAGATGATACCGGCGACGAACAACCCTCAAATGCCCTTCCTTAACGTTTTCCTTGTAATGCTTGCAATTTTATTCTTCAGTGTAACAAAGATTTTATTACTGTTTCGCTGCATGCGTGAATAGTTGAGTAGACTTCTGACATTGTTTATTTGAATAAATTTGAATTGCGTCTTTTGAGAAACTGACTCTTTGGTTTCCCCACGCAAACAGACCTAACCACTGGACCGTCGCATTGTGCCAAACACGTGTCACAGTTAAACAGTCCCACTTCTAACCACTGCAACTGTTTAACTCCCTTAACCCTCCGTTCGTCGGCCTATAAATTGGCCTTCTCCTTGCACCGTGAAATTCATCTCTTCATCTCTTGTGTTAATCTTTTCATGGCTTCCGATAAGTCCAGGGAGATCGGTCCTCTGCCTTCCAAGCAGAAGACCATCCGCCGCCTTCCTCCTCCTCCGCCGGAGGATGCCGAATCTCGTACAAGCTCATGGTGGTATCGTGCAAAGAAGCTGGAAAAGCGGATTAAATGTCTCCGAAGACTCGTGAGTTATCTTCACGGAGTTCCTCAACAGGCAGCGTCTCCGGTTGAGCCCGCTCAGCCAGTTGCTGATGCCAACCCCACGGGTGATAATCACCCGGAAGAGTCTGTTGGCTCTTCCTAGATATCTCTTCTATGCCCCTTCTCTGCATACTTGCCGATGGAGGTTTGCAGAATCGGGGGGGCCATCCACGTCCTTCGGCGCCCGCCCTTTATTCGTCTAGAAGTCAATGGGGCCTTAGGACGGGGTGCATCTACCTACCAATGGACTTTCGGACCAGGCAAAAAAGGAGATCCATTGGGACGTGGAGCTATCTGTTCTTTTCCTTTCTCAGTTCCGTTGTGTAATAAATGTTGTCGGTGCCGCAACTGTAGCGTGTAGGGTTTGTAATAAATGCTGTAACTTTCGGGAATACCTTTTTAATGGAGTTTGACTTTGTGCGCAATGAATGCCTTTGTGATAAATGCCTTGTTTTGATTATAAGTACGATGTGTTGCTCCCTTGCTTGTTTGCTCTCTCTTTTTTTTTGTTTTTTTTTGTACCCCAAAGGGTTCTTTTGCGCTCACACCCTCAGTAGGGCGGCGAGAGGTGTGTCCTCAGCAGGACTAGGGGTCGTGGAAGACATCCTAAGCAGGATTGCAAGTTTTTTGTCCTAAGCAGGACCTTGCGCTGCCCTTTGTTCTATTAACAAGTTGTGCCCATTCGGACCTTGTTCTTCGTCTCGTTCAGAGCGCCGATTCCCCGGGTTATGCCGTGCGGATGGGCTCCCCCCCTGAAGGGACACTCGGTAACAGGCATTCCCGAGTGGCGAGATGGTTAAAATTTGTTTCTTGGGACGTGTGTGGGAGCACAAAGGGACTTAGTTCGCGTAAAGCGAAAGACCACGTGAGGCCATAAAATCGTGGCGTGGGAGCCCGATAGCGCTAAGCAGCGTCTTTAAATTGCGTAAAGCAAAAAACAGAATTCGCGTGGAAGCGAGTATTTCATTAAGTATAAGAGTTTTTTTTTATAGCTACCGAGGCCGACTGGTTACGGTTCTCAGCGCCTTACATGTAGAAAGAAATAAGATTGTGCGTGTTCCAGTGCCTGCTGAGTTCGCGACCTTCAAGCGTGGAGAGCTTGTAGGTGCCTGGCTTGAGCACAGCTGTGACCTTGTATGGTCCCTCGTAGCTTTTGGAAAACTTTCCCCCTTCTGTAGGCTGGCTGGCTTCCCTTTTCCTGAGTACCAAATCCCCTACTCGGAATTCCCTAGCTCTGACCTTGCGGTCGTAATATTCTTTGACTTGCCTTCGGTAGTTCTCTGCTTTTAGAAAAGCTCACTCCCGGCGCTCTTCAATGAAATTGAGATCGGCTGCCATGGTCTCCTCGTTCTCCTTGGCTTCATAATTCTCTTCTCTCCATGTTGGGATGAACACCTCCGAGGGCGCTCTCGCTTCCAGGCCGTAGCACATGGAAAACGGCGTTTCTTCAGTTGCCCTCCTCGGAGTGGTACGGTATGCCCACAGCACGTTGGGGAGTTGGTCTACCCACGCTCCCTTGTAGGACTCAAGCCTCTTCTTGATCCCGTCCATGATTGTTCGATTGGCATTCTCGACTTGGCCGTTCCCCTGCGGGTAAGCCACAGAGCTATAGGTGTGCCTTATCTTCCAATCTCCCAAAAGTTCATTGAAATCCCCAGCTTCAAATTGGGTTCCGTTGTCAGTGGTGATTTGCTTTGGAACACCGTATCGGCAGAGTATGTTGTTGTTCACAAATTTCGAGCACTGTTCTGAGGTTCCTCCCACCAAGGGCTTAGCCTCAATCCACTTTGTGAAGTAATCGATGGCCACAATGATCCAACGGAAGTTACCAGGTGCCCTCGGCATTAGTCCTATCAGGTCTATCCCCCAATGAGCAAAAGGGATCGACGAGCTGATGGGATGATAGCTGGTTCCCGGTCTTCCCGGAATGTTCTGGAATATTTGGCACACTTTGCATTGCTTGGCGCACTTGGCACAGTCCTTCACCATGGTCGGCCAGAAGTATCCCTGCAGGACAATGCGTCTGGCCATGGAGAAAGGACCTTGATGCGCCGCGCATACTCCCTCGTGGACTTATTCCATGATCTGCCCCACTCTGGCCTCATCAACACACCTTAGCAATGTGCCATTATATGATCTATTGTATAGCCGGCCATTCTCAATGACATATGACGGTGCCCTCCGTTTGATCAAACGGGCCGTCGTCTCATCTCCGGGGAGAATTCCATCCTTCTTGTATTGGATCAATTCTGCGATCCAGCCGTTGGCTTCCTCGGTGATAATAGAAACGAGCTGCACGTGAATGCTCAGAGATCCCAGGTCCTCAACACGGGCCATCTTGGAGATGTGCTCGGGGTCGTCATTGCTCAGTTTGGATAGAACATCGGCCTCAGTGTTTTCTGCCCTCGGGATCTGTACAAGCTCGTATCCTTTAAGAATTTTGAGCAATTCCAGGGCCGCTTCCTTGTATAGACGCATTCTTTCCTCCTTGGTGTCGAACGCTCCTTTGATCTGACTAACGACCAGGCGCGAATCGCACCTGATCCTGACGTACTCAGCCTTCAGGTTGAGGATGAGCCTCAGGCCACTCAGCAACGCCTCATACTCGGCTTCGTTGTTGGACACTTTGAATTGGAATTTTATTGCATGATAGGAGCGGAATCCTTCAGGTGATTGGATTACCACGCCCCCACCGCAAGCCTTTCCAGCTGATGATCCATCAGTAGACAAAGTCCACCACTCTCCCTCCTCGGCCGTTGGTATGGGGTTGTTGTCACGTGCCGTACATTCCACCATGAAATTGGCCAAGGCCTGGGCTTTGATTGCTGCTCTCGGCTTCATCTGTATCTGATACTGACTCAGATAGACAGACCACTTGATGACCCTGTTAGAGGCCGTCGGATTTCTGATGATGATGCTCAGAGGCTGATGACTCCTCACTTCCACTTCGTGGGCTTGGAAGTAATGGTTCAGCTTTTTGACCGTGTTGACGACGGCCAAGATTGTTTTTTCCACCACCGAGTATCTGAGCTCGGCATCCCTCAAGGTTCTGCTAACATAATAGATGGGGCGCTGAGCATCCCCTTCTTCCCGTAACAAAACGGAACTTATGGCCCCAGGGCTGACGCCCAAGTAAAGGTACAGCTTCTCGCCCTTGATCGGCTTTGCTAGCACCTGCGGTGTTAATAAATACTTCTTCAGCTCTTCGAATGCCACCTGGAACTCGGGTGTCCACTGGAATTGTGGAACCTTCTTCAGTGTGCCGAAGAAAGGGATACTCTTCTCGGCGGATTTTGATTAAATCGGCCGAGTGCGGCCATCTTTCCCGTCAGGCGCTGTACTTCTTTTATGGAGCGGGGGGCCTCCATATCTAGGATCGCTTTGACCTTCTCGGGGTTGGGCTCAATACCTCGTCGGCTCGGAGATAACCCAAGAACTTGCCACCTTCTACACCAAACGTACATTTTTTGGGGTTAAGACGTAAATTGAACTTGCGCATAATAGAAAAAACCTGGGATAGGTCCTCCGCATGGTCGGAAGCCTTCTTGCTCTTGACGATCATGTCGTCCACATATGCTGACATCGTCTTTCCTAAGACCGAGTGGAACACTCGGCTGACCATCCTTGTATACGTGGCTCCACTGTTCTTTAGCCCAAATGCCATCACCAAATAGCAATACACCCCCTCCGGGGTGAGGAACACCGTCTTCTCGGCATCTTCCTCGTGCATGAACACTTGGTGATATCCTCTGAATGCATCCATGAAAGACATGACCTCGCACCTGGCCGTTTCATCGATCATTTTATCAATGTTGGGCAAAGGGAAAGGGTCCATAGGACAAGCTCGATTCAGGTCAGTGTAATCCACACACATCCTGAATGTCTGCCCCTTCGGTGCCAGCACGACGTTGGCCAGCCAGGTGGGGTATTTAATCTCCTTGACATGCCCCGCTGCTTGGAGCATGTCCACCTCCTTCTTCACGAAATCCCTCCGGTCTTTGCTTAAGTGTCGCCTTTTTTGCTTTATGGGCTCCGCGTCTGCTTCGATCGCGAGGCGGTGGGTGATCAGGGATTTGCTAACTCCCGGCATATCCTCGACACTCCATGCAAACACCACGAAGTTCTCCCTGAGTACCTGTATGATCTTTGATCGAAGCTCGGCACTGATGTTAGTACCGAGCTTGATCTTCTTCTCCTGATGCTCCTCCATTATCACCACATCTTCTGTATCCTCGGCTGGCTCAGCTCGAGGACAGCCTTCTTCCTCCTTCAAAAGTGTTGTGGCAATACTGTCCACTCTAAGATCCTGGGCGTCCATCTTCTTTGTTTGCTTCTGGTAGCAGAGTCGGGCGAGGTTCTGGTTTCCTCGGCACACTCCTATTCCCGAATCGGTAGGGAATTTCATGCTTAGATACTTCACCAACGTTACGGAATCGAGATCTTCCAGTGCAGGCCGACCCAAAATCAGATTGTGGGATCCCAGGAGTCGCACTACCATGAATTCGGCCGGGATGGTCTTCATGTGCTCTCCATCGCCAAAGGTGACCATCACTTCGATCAGGCCTTCTGAGTCAATGATGTCTCCTGTGAATCCGGACAAGGGAGTCCTTACTCTCTTCAGGAGTTCCTTCTTTAACCCTAGTTCCTCAAATGTCTTCACATACATGATGTTGACTGAGCTCCCATTATCAACGTAGGATCGGTGGATTACCACCTCGTTGATCTCGCACCTGACGACCAAGGCGTCTCTGTGGGGTGATGGGATCTCAGGCAGGTCCTTTGGACCAACAGGAGGGGCTCTGTCTTTGCGACCTTCGACGGTCCAGGTGCACTGCGAACGTCCCCGACGTACGCCGAGTGTACCCATTTTTTCCTTTGTTCAGCATTATCCCCTCCGGTGTTACCACCGTAGATCATCCGGCTCTCTTCGATCCTCTTCTGTCTAGGGTCGTCCTCTTCTTCCTCGTCGCTCGGCAGGCCTATCTCCTTCCTCTTCTTCTTCTGAGTTCCCGCCGGTTTCTTCCCTCGATTGTCCCCGCTCTTCTTTCCGTCGTCCTTGCGCCACGTGCTCTTCTTCTCGACGAACTGTCGCAAATATCCCGCCTGGATTAGGTTCTCGATCTCCCTCTTGAGGACCTTACACGCGTCCGTGTCATGACCAGCTGCTCTGGATTAGGTTCTCGATCTCCCTCACCGACGGTGCAAATCGGAGGGAATCGCGGGTCATACTCCACCAAGCCCTGATTCTCGGCGAAATCCAGGATGGCGCTTACGAGATGAGTAAGCGGCGTGAGCTCATCGGGAAACAACAACTTAGGACCTCTGGGGGGGATAAGGTCTCCTGTCCTCACTCCCTTCTTCATATACATCTTTTCCGTGCGATCGTCGGTCGCGCGGGTCCCTACCCTTCCGGAAGCGGTTTCCGACTGGCAAATGTGGTCGCTCATCAATGGTGACCTTCCTCGGTGTAGGCCTCACTGCCATCGCGATTGAACCCAGCCTCCCTGCTTCTTCCTTCTTCTTATTTGCCTCCAACTCCTCTGCCTCGGCTTCATCCTCCGCCATGGCCAGCGCGATGGAATACTCCCTCGGCTTCTCCAAGGCCAGACGCTTGGAGAAGTCCCCCGATCGTAAGACCAGATGAAAAGTGGATAGCCTGGTTTTGTCATCCGCTCCGTAAACTCTGGTGGTCTCCAGCTTCCACCTTGCCAGGAATTCCCTCAGTGGCTCGTCGGGTCTCTGCCGGACCGACAAGAGGTGTAAAAAATGCAGTTTCTTCTTCCTGTTGCCGGCAAAGTGCACCAGGAATCTTCGCGCCAAGTCTTCCCACGACTCGATCTTCCCTTCAGGCAATTCATTGAACCATTCAGATGCCAGCCCGTCGAGAGTGGCGGGAAACGATCTGCAAAGAACCTCCTCGGAGAACGTCACCACGTTCATGAGGGTTTGGTACCGGTTGAAGTGCTCCTATGGGTCGGTAGTTTCGTCATACCTTGGTATTGGGGGCATCAGGAAGCTGCTCGGCAGTGGTGCCCTTAAGATCCTTTCCGAAAAAGGAGAACGGAGTCTGAACATGGGTTCGGCCGCCTGCCCCGGCCCGCTCCTTTTTTCTAAGGCCTCCAGCCTTTGCAAGAGAAGATCGATGCGTTCGTCCCTAGATCTGCCCGTGCCCACGTCCATCGCGACGGGCGTCCTTTGCGGCGCTCTTAGAACCGGATGTTGGACGGGTTGCTCGACCCGGGAATTTGGCCTTTCTGGATGGACCTCTCTGTGTCGGTTACACTGTTCCTCGCAAGGCATCCTGATCTTCCCCGCCTCGCTCTGCAGGAAGGTATTCCGTCGGCCATACAGCCGTTCTGTGACTGGCACTCGCATCCGGCTGAACACAGATACATGCGACTCACTCTCACCTTGTCCTTCCTTCGGGGGTTCACGGCGCTTGCTCGCCGTCTCTTTGTCCCGATGGCTAGCTTGCTTCTTGTTGGCCCTGCGCTCCGGGCCCTTACCCTTGTCCCGCTGCTGGGATCGGCTAAACTCCTTGTTCTCAGGTCCCTCGGGCGAAGGATTCAAGCAGAAGTCCGCCATTAGATTCTTCAGGTGTTGGGCGAAAAGTTCCGCACTTTCCACCACGTTCTGCTGGACCTCACGACGTCCGTCAGGCTGGAACGTCGGCTGCAGCATCGTGACCGGCATGCAGAAACCGGTCATGGGCTGATTGAGCATCATTGCCCTCATCATGTCCCAGAAACCGCTAGGGTCTGGACCTGGGGCCCTCGCACCGGAGGTCTCCCCGAACTGGAAAAATGGTGAGTTAAAATCACCGGGCAACACCATGCCTCCTCCACGCACAAGCCCATTGGGAGAAGGCTGAGTTAGAACGCCAGCGCCCTGGGTGGGCACCTGCAGGGTTGGCGCCTGGGACCCCCCAGCGTTCATCGTCCGCCGCCTGGGAATGCGGTGACGCAGATCAGTGGTATTCTGGCTGGCGACGTCATTGAGGCTGATGTCCAGTTCGTCGTGGCCCGCGCCGATCGGCGCCGTGACGGTCATCTTGAGACCACCACCGACGTTGGCGGTAGAAGACCTAGTCACTATTCTTGACGCCACCATTTTCTTTGGAGCACGCTTGATATGTTCAACACTCTCAATGAGAGCACCAATGTTGGGTTATGGAACCCGGGGGCCTAGGTAACTAGGCGAAAGAGTATCGAACTACTTCAAGAGTGCACGATGTATGGGGTCAGGTAAACTGAGGATAGTATTGTACTAGTAAGAGTATTACTTAGAACGTCCTTCCCTCTCCCTTCAGAAGGGAAAAGGTTTATATACAAGTTACAGCTAGGGTTCCGACCATTGGTCCGTAATCCAACGGTCTGGGCCCACTAAGATTGGGTTGTTCACTGGTGGCGTCCAACACATAATTAACCCTAGGACTGCTACACAAAGTAGGTTACAAGCAGGGTGGCTATAGCAACTCTGCCAGAGGCGTGGCATGAGTCTAATCGTGGGCCCCTTGACCCTGACTTCAGTCAGCTCCCTTGTCTAGGTCTTGTCTGTCGCTACTCAGGGCCGAGGCCGAGCGCCTGACCTGTCGTCGGAAACATCTGGACGGAAGGCCGGCCTTGGTTTCTCCGAGGATGACCAACCCTGTCGGGGCCGAGTGCACGGTACCGCCGAGGCGCTCTTCGCTGGTCTTTTGTCTTGGTCCCGCCAATTGGGCCTTGGCGCAGTTGGGCTGGGCCGTCCTCCTGCTGGGCTGGATACCCCCATTCCCGGGTATCCATCACTCATTATAATTTTCAATATTTTGAACGTAATTTGACAGACCAGAGTAGAACCCAAATACTGTGATAATAGATTATAAAGTTTTGATAATCTACTATCAGGTACTACTGAACTTTGATAATCGATTATCACTAGGGATGTAACCAAATCAAATATTTTAAATTCGATTCGTGATTTGTATTCGAATATGATGATTCGAATTCGCGTTATTCAAATACAAATTCAAATATTATTTTTGATTCGAATATTAATCAAATACAAATACAAATAGGGATATATTCGATTCGGATGATATTAGAATATTTGAATATATGTATATATACACAGACCATGTTTTCAACATCAAAAGTCAGGCAAAGTAATATAGTATAAAGTTTATTTAAAATACTAAACATTCAATAAATTAACGTAACACGAAAATTAAAAGCATATGATTTTTAATAGTTATATTTTATAAAATATAATTTGTGTAAGATGCAAATGTATTAATGTTTTTATATACGGAATATAGTATAGTATAAAGAGTATCGTAAGTTAAATTAAAATTGATGTTGGTCCATCATATAAATTACTCCCTCTGTCCCACTGTCTTTGTCCACTTTTGACTTTTGGAACTGTTCATCTAAGCACTTTGACTCATCAAATTCTCTCAATGTGTAAGCCTAAATATAGTCATGTGTGATCTTGTTTGATTTGTCTTAACATATAGATTATTAATATATAATTTCTATAATTTTTTAATATACAAATTACAAGATAAAATGGATTAAAGAAGTGCATTGGATGGTGTGCCAAAAGGTAAATGGACAAAGACAGTGGGACGGAGGGAGTATATTGTATGATTATTCAAATATTCGTTTATGATTCGATAACTATTCGAATATTAATCAAATACTTATTCAAATCTTATTTTGAATTCGTCTCATATTCGGATTCGAATTCGTATTCGAAAAAATTAAACAAATACAAATTCAAATATATCGGTATTCGCTTCGATTCGGTTCGTTTACACCCCTAATTATCACCAAGTGATAATCAATTATCAGGGGCTACTGAACTTTGATAATCGATTATCACCAAGTGATAATCGATTATCAGGGGCAACTAAACTGTAATAATCGATTATCACCAAGTGATAATCGATTATCAGGGGCTACTGAACTTTGATAATCGATTATCACCAAGTGATAATCAATTATCAAGGGCTGCTAAACTTTGATAATCGATTAATACCAAGTGATAATCGATTATTAGGTGCTGCTAAACTTTGATAATCGATTATCAGGGGCTGCTGAACTTTGATAATCGATTATTAGGTACTGCTAAACTTTGAGAAAGGTCTGATCGAACTCAAAGTGTTTTCAAGGTAAGAATAAAAAATTGAAATGTTGGTATATGGATTAGAAACCAAGACTACTTAGTTTTCAAAATAAGGCCTTCGAGGTCATAAGTCACGCACGATATAGGAATCATTCATCTCATGGAATTAAGTCACGCATGTTGTAGATGCATGATCTAGGATTCATTCGCACCATGTTATACCGCTGAGGGGGTCAGGCCTAGTGCGCCTCTTCAATGGGCCTGTCCTAGAGCCTTCGGGGTCCAACGGGTTTCATTCAGAAGGCTTATGTACGTACATGGTAACTAGGCTTTCAGTTACCAGCCATTATTTCTAGTCTCTTCCAGGACACTAAGGTTTCCTCAGCTCATCATCGTCTTGGGACGATCACCGAAGGGTAGGGAGTCCCAGCGCAGTCTAACTCATGCATCATGAATCATTTGGAATTGCATCATTGTAAGTAATTATGCCGATCTTAATTATCAAATTTGTATGTGGTATTGCAAAACATATTGCACTTCATATCCAACATCATTGACGACAAGGTCAAGGTATTTATATTTGGATAACTTTCTAAAATGAATCTCCTTGTTATGTATACGTGTACCTTATATCTTGTGCTATCTACTATGCAAGCTTGAAAATTATGTGACCAATGTGATGGATGATATTTAAGTATAAATATGTTATCGATCTCTCGCGTTATCGTAACACTCAGCTTTATGCTGAGTGTGTAGTCTCTTTGTCTACATGTAGGTTGAAGCACAGATTATGTGAACTACCCGGAGGACGAAGAGACGATAGGATGATAGGTTGACATGCATTATTTTCACATGTATTGCATTTGATGTTTTGGGCTTGACACACATCATTGTATTTGTATTATTTAAGTCTTCCGCTATCTCCGACATTTTGTAAATGGATCAATCCGAATTTAATATGTTGTATTTTGAAGTTTTGTTTTATAAATTTTATTTAATGATTTGGGAAAAGTTTTAAAAATATTGCCCTTATTTCACCTTAATTCCTATAATTCTAGGTTATACGAATTGGGGTATTACACACATTGCACCGGACCAAGCCTGGGGTGGCAACCATCAATCTTTTATTTCAATTTTGTCTAGTGCAATCGTGATGTCTCGCCATGCTAACATTTTCAAGACAGAGTACCTGGTTTCATGGGAAGCAACTACACTTGTTTTTGGCTTTGTCTCATATTTTTTAATATCTGAAGAGGTAGGTTGATTACAGATTGGTCTCCAGATGGGAATATTTTTTGTTTCAACTTTACGTCTCCTATCCAAAAGTATGAGTGGGAGCCCCCACCTTAATTGAGAACAACCCAATGTGGTTTTTATAAATAGAGATCCAATCCCTCTAGAACAATTAATCAATAAACAATTTTAAAACCATAATCCCTTCTCGTCTCTAGATGACACGACTCTACCTTGCGTTTCTTACCCCTCTCCTCCCCGTCTCAATTTTCTGGAGCCCATAGACGTTTGAAGTTCTTCCCTATCCATTACGAGTTCATATTAAATTACTAAAGATCAAGCTGGGCACTATAGATATTTTACGTAATAACATATCCAAGTTGGACACTTTTGACATTCATGCTCTAACTTGAGGGCAGTATTAGAGTATACTATTTTGTAATTAATATAATTCACTACAAAAATTGAGTTCTTGTGGCATCAAATTTTGCCATAAATACTTTTTGTAGCAAAGTGTTTGTGGCACATTTTGAATCATTTGATTAAATAAAAAATTATTTTGTAGAATTTTTTATTTAGTTTTGAACGATGTAATTTATATTTTTTTATTTATATACCAATAATTTGTAAATAAAATTATTATTAAAGAAATGGATTTTGGACGTTGTCCGGAAAGAAAGATACTCCCTCCGTCCCTAAATAAACTTCCTTTATTGACTTTTTGGAAAATTAAGGGAGGGATATTTGGTGTTGACTTTCCAAACATACCCTTGATGTGCTGGATAAAAGTATGATGTGATGGATAGATTATTAGTAAAAAGGTATGATGTGATAGGTAGGGTATGAAAAAGTAAGGGGTAAAAGTGATTTTTTAATAGACAAGAGAAGTTTTTTGGGGCAAAGAAAAACAAAATGGGAAATTTATTTGGGGACGGAGGGAGTATGAGATGGAGAAAGTAAATAATGTGTGGTATTGGGCTGCCGTAGTCGTGCTACAAGCCTTGTACATCCTCCTATATACAATGGTAAGGGCACCTTATGAACAATGTTCTCGCCATTTTCTCTTCCATCACTTGGGCCGGACTAGGCTGATGTTCATGGGCCGACTTTTCTGCTCTTCTTTGGGCATGCGGCTGAGAGTGTTTGGGGGTGCGGTGCTACTTTATGGGGATGCAATAGACGGCTGAGTGCGTGGCTTGATAAAGTAAAGTAATAATGCTTTATGTGGTAAAGTGACATATCAATGCTTTCCATCTAATCAATTAAATAATAAGATTTACACAATCCAAGCATTTAATGTGCTTAAACTTACTTCATTTCCAAAATATTATATATACACCTCTTTCCATCATAACCTACACCACTTCACTAAATTGGCGTTTTTATAAATTTCGTATATTCCATAAATATGGCTCAAAATTCTGAAAAGAGTTCCATGACAATGTTCACTCCAATTTCGGAACTCAACAACAATCGGAATTCTTGGATTCTCATATTGAGGCCTATTCGGGTTTACTTCGTTCCTAGGTGGGCGAAAGGTGGAGATTCTATGGAGATCATCTTTCACAATGAGCATGTAATGTATTCCACAAGTTATTACATTTGTTTTTTTACAACGTATAACTCATAATCTCATATTGTATACTTTTTTTAGGGAACTAAGATTCACGCACATCTTAGTCGGAAGGAGAAAGAGAAGTTTGAAAACCAGATCACTGAGGGTGGTGTTTACGCCATTCGAAATGTGTTTGTTCATGACAACTACCAAAGATTGAAAACCGCTTCCAATGATAAGCTCTTGGGTTTTTTCAAAAACACTGAAGTGAAAACTTTAAATCGGAGTGATTTCCCCCGGATGATGTTCAACTTGAAGCCATTTCCAATTCTTCAAAGTCAACCATGTTTGAATGATCAACTTCTGATTGGTATTATTTCTTACGACATTTTTTTAAGTCTTAAGCTTCTTTATTAAAATAATGTGTGGCCGAAATAAATAGGCGTTTAAATCTATCTTTTTGATTGTTGAAACAGTTTTATTGCTACCAAAAACTGCCTATTGTCCTTCGAAAAAAATCCAGTAGTGATACAATGAACTACCAAATGACTTATGCCATTAGATACTCTTCCTAAAATAGTAGCTCTGTTTTTCCAAGCACTGCACCGAATAATTTTGAATTTAACTTTATGAATACCATGGCCAAATGACCCAAATAATACAGGATAATCAAAAGACCACTAAATGACCATTTCGAAAATTCAAACTTTATGAATACCATGGCCAAGTGACCCAAATTATATCGAGACAGATCTCACTTTAGAACATGTACACAAATGCATAACGAAATAGAAATGTGATCAATTATGGGAATAGCTAACCAATTGCTTCAGGTATTATTTCTTACAACATTTTAATTGAAAACGATTCCTGTCATTTTTTTTCAAAAATAATCTTATTACTTTCGTACATTTTGCAAATCTGGATTTTTTATATATCAATATTTGATCCAGTAAGTAATCATATAAATATTTATGCAGACATGATTGGAAAGATTGTTGCCCGAACCAAGGTTCAAACAAACTTAATCAGAGGCAGGGAACAAAAGTTTATGGAAGTTACTCTAACTATGGCAGAGGAGCTTGCAACCCAAACCCAGCAGCGCTATGAGCCAGATCCAACTGGGCGAAGCCAACCGTGAACTAGCTCGGGAGGCCAACGCCAAGCTTCTACTCGCTACTCAAAAAGAGGTGGCATATTGGAAGCAAAAAGCTAATGCAAGATGGCTAGAATCTGGGGACTCCAACTCCATGGTCTTTCATGCCTTTGCAAATGGGAAAAGGAGGAAGCTTGCCATCAATCATATTATTTCGGACGATGGTTTAGGGCTCTCCACTTAAACAGAAATTTGCTTGGAAGCCACTACTCACTTCACTAAGCAGTTTAAGGCCCTCTCCCCCCAACCCTCTTCACTCCCTCACACAAATCCCTTGCCTCGTTACGGACAGTGACAATACCCTTCTCAGTAGAATTCCTTCCTTCGACTAAGTTCGGAAAGCAGTTTGGGACATGGACAGCAGCAGCGCCTTGGGACCAGACGGTTTCAATGGCCTTTTCTTCCGCTCTTGTTGGGATATAATCAAAGAGGATATGCTCAAAGCCTCCCAAGAATTTTTCTTAGGTTCCCCATTCCTAGAACCTATGGTAGTACTCTCATTTCCCGTATCCCCAAGAAGGATATCCCCAAACGCTTCCATGACTACCGGCCCATCTCCCTTAGTACGTTCATGAGCAAGGTCAACACCAAAATTCTCTACACCAGGCTCAAACCCTTGTTGCCTAAGCTGATCTCCTCCAATCAGGCAGCCTTTCAACAAGGTAAAAGCATGCCTGATCATATCCTTCTAGCTCTCGAAGCAGCTCATAACCTGGACAGAAAAGTGTTCGGTGGAAACATGATCATTAAGATTGATATCGCCAAAGCCTTCGACACTCTTCGTTGGGATTATCTTGAGGCTATTCTTAAGGAGTTCAGCTTCTCCAGACAAGTCATTGGTCTTTTCCTGGCCAACCTTAAAGGCACCATGCTCTTGGTTCTTATTAACGGGCAGCCTACTGGTTATTTTCCAATGTCTAGGGGTGTCAAGCAAGGTGATCCCCTTTCACCTCTTCTCTTTATTATTGCAGGGGAAGGTCTCTCAAGAATGCTCAACAAAAGTTTGGAAGAAGGCCACATTCATCATTTTAATTTGGGTAGTGTTAAGATGCCGGGCCATCATACCTACGCGGATGATATTATTATCTTCACAAAAGGGGATACTATCAACCTTCTCAAGCTAAGGAAACT
Organism: Cuscuta australis; assembly: GCA_003260385.1. Taxonomy (NCBI): domain Eukaryota; kingdom Viridiplantae; phylum Streptophyta; class Magnoliopsida; order Solanales; family Convolvulaceae; genus Cuscuta; species Cuscuta australis. The sequence continues at coordinate 1,058,269 of NQVE01000206.1, read as the reverse complement.
TCTTGGAGATTACTCCTTGGATTCGGGGCAGGTAGTCAACTTCACAAAGAGTAACTTTTATGTCAAAACCTCTTCCCCCGTCTCTCAATTGGCCAACATGAGCAAGAGCCTTGCAATGGAAGGAGGTTCTCTTCCCTTTTGTTACCTTGGTGCAACCATCTGCAAGGGTATACTTAGGAAGCCGCACTGTGATCATCTTGTTGCACACTTCGACAAGCACCTACTCTCGTGGTATAGCAAGACACTTAACCTTATGGGAAGGCTTATTCTAATAAAACACGTTCTATCATCAATCCCCTTACATATCCTGGCAGTTCACACCATCCCGACGTCAATCATCAACTTTCTTCATGCCCGGATGGCTAACTTCTTTTGGGGATCTAGGAATGGCGCTAGGCTAAACCATTGGAAAAGCTAGACGTCTCTTTGCCAACCAAGTTCTTCTGGTGGTTTGGGCATTAATGACTTGCGGAAGATGCAGCTTCTCCATTCAATAAACCTTTGGTGGAGGGTTAACCATGATAACGGTGTGTGGGCTTCTCTCATTAGGGGCATTTATATGAAGAAAGGCGACATTAAGGAGAAGCTTACGGACTCCCCAACGTGGAAGAGGATCTGTAGGGTACATGCGCTGGCCCTTAGTTATTACATCGGAAGTCCCAACCCTCCTCTCTGGAACGGGAAACCCTTCTCCTCTAAGAATGTGCTTATCTCTATTGGTGATGGACTCCCTTCCAGGCTCTCTTGCAAATATATTTGGTATTCGGCTTCAAACCTTCAAGCTCAGAATCTTTCAATGGAAAGCGTTCATGGGCTGTCTTCCCTTTCCAGACCTTGCTACAAGGTTCTCGGCCAATCTTCCAAGTAGGTGCCCCCTGTGCAAATCCAATGAAGAAACCTTGGATCATACGCTAGCCTCCTGTTCCCTCAGCTTGCACGCATGGAGTTACTTCGCAGCCCTCATTGATGCACCAAACCGTCCTTAGAACTGCGACTTAATCAAATCTTCCTCACTTGGTGGTTCAGTGCTGAGTCATCTTCATTTAAGGGTATCCTTAGATTAGTCCTGCCGGGAGTCATCTCGTGGCATCTCTGGAAAGCAAGGAATCAAGCCATTTACAATGGATCAACCCCGACTAAAGAAACGATCATTCAAAGGTGCTTTTATCACATACAAGCTTGGAGTTGGGCCTCTAGACGTAACAGGTGGTTGGTTAAAGATAGCTGGTTCGTGGATTGGGGGTTGGATCTCTTTTGGGTTAATGGTAGTAGATTGTTGAAAATAGTTTGATTTTTCCTCTTGGTTTGTACTTGGTCTTTCTTCCTTAATAAAATTTCCCCCCTTTATATATATATATATATATATATATATATATATATATATATATATATATATATATATATATATATATATATATATATATATATATATATATATATATATATATATATATATATATATATATATATATATATATATATATATCTGTGTGTGTATATATATGTATGTATGTATATATGTATATATATATATATATATATATATATATATATATATATATATATATGAAAAATGGTTTTCAAAATTGAACAAGTAAAAGCTATGTCTCTAGGGAGAATAAATGGAGAAACTTGTCTTCTTACTCTTGTTTGTGTTTTGATTAACGTTTTCTGCTTACTAACACTTTTTTCTCAGCAGTGTATGCACTTGAGGAGTGGGTTTGAAACCCGAGAGGTAACTCCTTCAGCTGAGACTAAAGTGGACTAGGTTTTGAAACCCCCTTTGGCTGAACCCTTTTCTCCTTTAAATTTTTCTTGTGATACTCTTTGTTTTGTTGTTGACCCTGTCTCAGAAAATTTGTTTATTAAAATGGGAACTTTAAAGGACTTAGTTGCACCTAATCTAGGAACCCAAAGAGTGCCTATTGTTTGCCCAACTTTGGGTAAACCCCTGAAACTTAATTATGGATTTCTTAATATGGTACCCGAATTTCATTGCCTACTTGGTGAAGATCCTTTTAGACATATTCGTGAATTTATTGTCATTTTTGGTGCCATAGAATCTGAGAGAGTAACTCAAGAACAAATTAAGCCTAGAGCATTTCCATTTTCTCTTAGTGATAGGGACAAGGAATGACTATACTGTATGCCCCCCTAGGGTCATTTAGAATTTGAGAAACTGTTCATAAAGCCTTGAAGAGTTTTTTCCTACTAGCATTAGAACACCGTTTGTTGTTCGTGTGGATGCGCTATAGGTTCGATCTTTTTGTGAGTGGTTCATTGCACCAATCCCTCCACCAATACCGATCTGTTTTTCTGTGAGAAAATGTATTCTTCTTTACAATAATTTATAGTTTTCTTAATAGGATTTTGGGTGGTAACAACGGTTGGATATAAAAAAATTTGTTTCCCATTGTGCTATCCATGCATGGTTACCCAAAAGTTTCTCGTTGCTGATTCGGTTCCTCGCTATTTCTTGCTACTCTCATCGCGGAAGAGAGAGCCGAGAGAGAACGAGAGACGTGAGATCGTGTGCGGCTATGTGGGGTTTAAGTCCATTAGGGTAGTATTTATAGTTATGGGGTTTCATACTCTGTAATTATGTAATATACCTCGATATAAATATGCTTTTCAACCTAACTTGTTCCGAATTCAAAGAATATTTATAATTAACTCTGGGTCTGTCTAATTAACTCTGGCTTGTCTAAGTGGCATTACCCAACACATGCCTCTGTTATCACGCCTATATACGAAGATGGCCTCAAGACCCGATATTAGCACTGATTCCCTAAATGAAGATGATGGTGCTAGTGATAGACATGCTAAATCTTTCTATAAGACAGATATAACTGTTGGGTTTGTGGAGGCTTGGGCTTGAATTTTGGCCCGGCCCATGTTACGAAACCCTAGATGCACTCTTCCTATATATATTGCATACTTGTACTTGTAATCGGCAGCACAAGTGAAATAAGAAATTCCTCCTGTTGCAGCCGTGGATTAGGGAAACCGAACCACGTTAAATTCTTGTGTGTCGTTTGTGTTCCGTTTCTCTCTTGATTCTTGCAGATTATTTGTGTGTGTTGTGTGTTTAATTCTCTACAAGTGGTATCGGAGCCAGATTGTTCAACACGAGAGCACAAATTGCGATTTGTCACCTAGGGTTCTTGTGTGAAGAACCGTGTGGATCTAGATCGGGGGTGTGTGGCCGTTTAATTGAGGAGCGCCGCTGTGTAGGCTATTTGCGTAGCGGCAGAAGCTTCTATCCAGAGGGAGGGACGCGCAACAACAAAGAACCACGCTGAGGAGCCGCTGCCGCGCAGGAGCAGCCGCAGAGCCGCCGCAGGTTGAGAAGCCACCGCTGCCGCCGTCAGCCGCGCAGGAGCAGCCGTAGAGCCGCCGCAGGTTGAGAAGCCGCCGCTAACCCAGTCGCCGTCGAGGTCCCAGATCTCCACCACCGTTTGCGTACAGACCGCCGCACGCAGGAGCAGCGGCAGAAGGAGCCGCCGCTGCGTGGAAGAGCCGCCGCCATCGATAGCAGATCCTGAACCGCCGCCGTCCTCAGTCGCGCTGCTGGTTCGTGAAGGTCGCCGCCGCCGTCCTGTTTTGCCTTCGCCGGAAAAAAATACAAAAACAAAGGGGCTGTTTTTCTTGCTTTGCAGGTTCGGAGAAAAATAGGGAAAGGGATTTTGCTGGACCGAAGAAGAGAAAAAAAAGTTGGGCCGTGTGAGTTTTTTTTGTTTTGGGCTGGCTATTTGTTTTGGACTGGTCTTAGTGGTGGACTTGACTTTCTGATGAAAAAAAATACCAAGATCTGAAATATTTGTACCGGGTATCTCGTCTAGTCGTTTGATATGGCAGAAGATGGGAAGTTCCGAATTGAGAAGTTCGATGGTACAGATTTCAGTTGGTGGAAGATGCAAATTGAAGATTTGCTCGTTCAGAAAGATTTGGACGTGGTTTTGGGTGACAAGCGAGAAAAGATGTCGGATGCAGATTGGGCAGGTTTGGATCGGAAAGCTATGTCCGTGATCCGTCTCTCGTTGACCAAGAATGTTGCGTTCAACATTCTGAAGGAGAAGACAGCAAAGGGAATTATGGAAGCGCTGTCTAATATGTACGAGAAGCCATCTGCAGCGAACAAAGTTTTTCTGATCAGAGAGCTGGTGAACACAAGGATGAAAGAAGGCACTTCAGTTACCGAGCATATCAACAAGTTGAATTCGATCTTAGCCAGACTTTTGTCAGTGGGAATTAAGTTCGATGATAAAGTTCAAGCCTTACTATTGCTATCGTCTTTACCTGATAGTTGGTCCGGAACGGTTACAGCGGTTATCGGTTCAGTGGGACCTGATGAATTTACCTTTGATCAGATTCGAGATCTTGTTCTTGGCGAGGATGTTAGAAGAAAGAGTTCAGGGGAGTCATCTGGTCAATTGCTTTATGTTGGTAGAGGCAGAAGAAATAGCAGAGGAAGTGGGAGCAGGAACAGACAGGAGTCAGTCGAAGACTCGTGACAGCTCAGGTGTAACGTGCTGGAAGTGCAAAGAGGTGGGACATTTTAGGAATCAATGTACGAATGATAAGAAAGTGAACATTGCTGAAGGCTCCGCGAGTGATGAAAAGGTCCTTCTTACTTGTTGTGCGGAGAGCAGTGTAGATTCCTGGGTCATGGATTCTGGCGCTTCATTTCATGCTACCCACAGCAGTGAAGCATTGCAGAATCTGGTTATTAGAGACTTTGGAAAGGTACGACTAGCAGACGATAGAGCTCTTGAGGTGACGGGCATGGGTGACATGGTGTTGAAGACCTCAGTCGGTCTCTGGACTTTGAAGGATGTTAGAGTGGTTCCAGCCTTGAAGAAAAGTTTGATTTCTGTCAGGCAGTTGGACGAACAGGGACACGAGGTTAAGTTCAGAGATGGGCAGTGGAAGGTCGTGAAGGGAAATCTTGTCATGGCCCGCGGAAGGAAGAGTGGTTCGTTGTATTTGGTCGAGTTACCATCTGAGGGAGTGACCGCCCCAGTTCAGAAGAGAAACAAAGTCCGGTTCACAGAGTCTCGTGGGCAGAATAAGGTTGTCTATGCAAGAGAGAAACCTAGAGCCACAGGTCAGACTCAGGATGAACGAGCGTGGAAAGGTTCAAGGGGGCCAGTCAGAGGTATTTGTGGCAGTGGGAGCTCAAGAGGCGCTTCAACCAAGTTGCCTAGAAGACAGTGGGTCAATAGAAACCAGTATTCCAGCTGTTAGAACATCTCCAGAAAATTTCTTGCTGAGTATGGAGAGTGTTTGTTCTCAGGATGTTCCAGGATCCGGCAGTGTGCATCTGCAGTGGGAGCCGGTAGGGACCGAGGACGAGTCAGGGGCAGATTTTGTCGTGACTGATGTGTTGGAGCTTGGGAGAGCTTCAACGGGCCTTTCAGTTGTCTGATGATAGGGCCGCTGCAACAGGAGAGCTGAGGAAGATTACTCGATGTACAAGGAATCGTGGTGGATGGCAGTTGATGACTATCAAGCCTCCAAGTGGGAGAATGTTGGGTTTGTGGAGGCTTGGGCTTGACTTTTGGCCCGGCCCATGTTACGAAACCCTAGATGCACTCTTCCTATATATATTGCATACTTGTACTTGTAATCGGCACCACAAGTGAAATAAGAAATTCCTCATGTTGCAGCCGTGGATTAGGGAAACCGAACCACGTTAAATTCTTGTGTGCCGTTTCTCTCTTGATTCTTGCAGATTATTTGTGTGTGTTGTGTGTTTAATTCCCAACAATAACATCATATGATTATTTTGCATCAACAAGTGCATTGTGTGTTGTAGACATTGCACCGGACCAAAATTGGGGGGGTGCCAACCATCAATCTTTTTTTTAGTTTTTTCTAGTGCAATAGTGATGTATCGCCATCCTAATGTTTTCAAGACAGAGCACTTGATTTCATGGGAAGAAACTACACATATTGCTGGCTTTGTCTCATATTTTTTTAATATCTCAAGAGGCAGGTCGATTACAGATAGGTTGCCAGATGGGATTTTTTTGCGTCAACTTTACATCTCCTGTCCAAAAGTATGAGTGGGAGCCTCCACCTTGAGAACAATGTGGTTTTTATAAATAGAGATCCAACTCCTCTAGAAGAATTAATCAATAAACAATATAAAAACAATAATCCCTTCTCATCTCTAGATGACACGACTCTACCTTGCGTGTCTTTCCCCTCTCCTCCTCGTCTCAATTTTCTGGAGCTCATAGACATTAAAAGTTCTTCCCTATCCAATACGAGTTTGTATTAAATTACTAAAGATTTTTTTACTAATATATCCAAGTTGGGCACTATAGATTTTTTACTAACATATCCACGTTGGGCACTTTTGACATTCATGCTCTAACTTGAGGGGAGTAATTAATATCATTCACTAGAAAAATTGAGTTCTTCTGGCATCAAATTTTGCCACAAATACTTTGTGTAGCAAGGTATTTGTGGCAGATTTTAGAATCATTTAATTAAATAAAAAGATTATTTTGTAGAATTTTTTATGTAGTTTTGAACAGTGTGATTTATAGTTTTTATTTATAATTTATCAATCAATATTTATAATTAACTTTGGGTCTGTCTAATTAACTAATTAATTATTTTTAATTAATTAATTCTTATAGGTCGTGTTTCGGGCATTACAGTTAAGCTACTAACGACTAGTTAACAGGAATGGCCTGTTTTGTGCAACAAAATGAAAGTTCGGATTATTTATGATGAATATTTTATTTAATGTTTTTTTTGAATTTTTGCTTAAATTTTAATAATGATTTTCTACCTAACGTCCATCAATTTTTTAAATATTAGTCTTATCTCAACAAAAAAATAAAACCATAGATATAAAAATAACAAAATCATCAAAACAACTAATACCATACAAAATTAATGAAATAAAAATATAACTAATAAAAGTTAAACTCAAACTGATAAGAAATACAACTAAAAAATATGGAATGATAGTTTCTAATGTTTTTGACACTATACGGATGGATTATTAATGTTTTACTTCCTCCCGTCGGTAACAAATCAAAATAAAAAGAAAAAAATGAATTAAAAAAATTATTTTTGATCTTATTAATACCCTGAAAAATGGAAAGAAAAATAAAAACTAAAAAATTATTTTCTTACTTCAACGTATTTTCATTTTAGTTATTTCTTAATAAGATTTTTTTAGGGTTTCAATGAGAATTTTTTTATTTCATTTTTATTTTCATCATTTACCAGTAGGAGGAAGTAATATATTAATACTCCGTATAGTGCCTAAATGTTAGAACTCCTCACTCCGTTTACTTCAATTTTAGTTTTATTCCTAATAAGTTGAGGTTAGTTTTTATTGATATCTTTTTATTTCATTAATTTTCTACTCCCACCACCACCTAAAACCCTTCATTTTTGAACAAAGATGCACCCTTAAAATGAGTAATTTTGGTATTATTTTCTAATTTTCTCTTACTTTATAATGGAGTAGAATGAGATATGTTAGATAGAGGAGTCATAATTAGAAAATAACATCAAAATTACACATTTTAAAAGCGTGCCTTTTTTTTAAACAGGAAGAGTTTTATGGGACGAAGGGAGTACGTTTTATGTTTTTTTCTCATTTTCATTATTTTTTACATCTATTTTTATATTTTTTTCATAGGTAAGACTAATCTTTAAAAAAAGGAAAAGAAATGGAGGGAGAAAGTCATTTTAAAAATTTAAGGGAATTTTTTTTAAAAAAAATTAAAAAATAGATAATTAATCAAAAATAAACAAATCTTTCATTTTAATTTGTTGCGCAAAACATGTTCTATTAAAAATAAAGTTAAGGTTATTATGCATCACAATGAAATGTCATATTATTTTTGAAAAAACGAGTAAAGTTAAGATTATTTTAGATAATTTTTCCTTACATTAATCCTACTAAGCATCATTTCATATTAATAACACATACACGTCCAGCACTTGAATTCGATCATCGATGACAATTACGAGCATGTTTATTTTTTTCTTGTGGAACATTAAATCGATTTGCACAGAAGATCTGTAGAGTATTTCTATATATATTGTCCACAGTTCGAACGCTCTATAGATAATGCATTAATGCATGTGAAGGGTCATTTTGTAGGACACGTGTCTCACCATAGAAAACATGCATCAGGTTGTAATTAATTAATCTCTAATGTTACAAGACAATTAAATACTCCGTACGTAATGCAGTAATGAATAGGAACGTACGAAGTACTCCGTATAGTAATAAGGAATTGGAAGACGCGTAAAACAACAAGGAATTGAAGAGGACTGGGGCCGGGTTTAGTTATTTATTATGGACGACCCTGGAGAATTATATTATTATTATGGCGAAGGAAATTAAACACAGAGGCGTACGTACAGCTGGTGCTAGCCATCAATATTATATTATATATCGATCCCTCTCGCAACGCGTTTTCCCTTTTAATCCTTATATAATTCATAAATAAAGTTTTTGTTACTCAAATTATTTTCAAATTATTTTATATGAAAAATGATATTAAAATAAAAAAATAAAATTACATATTTTAAAACTACATGAAAAGATGTACTCCCTCCGTCCCAAAAAGATTTACACGTTTCAAAAAAATTGTGTTCCACAATTCCTTACTCATTTCTATTAAAACACCACTTTTACCCCTTACTTTTTCAAACCCTACCTATCACATCATACCTTTTTTCCTAATAATCTACACATCACATCCTACTTTTACTCATCACATCAAGGATATTTTTGGAAAGTCAACACAAAATTATCCCTCCCTTAATTTCAACTTTAGTCAAAATGGATAACATTTTATGGAACGGAAAGAGTATAAAACTAGAGATGACATGATTATATTATTTTATCAAATTGAACACAAGAATAGAATAATAAAATGAATAAAATTTGACTCTATAATAGTAAAATGAAATTTTATTGTTGGAGGAGGGAGTAATGCTTCATGCTCTCATCATCACACGCCCCAGCCCACCTACCATACTAATCAATGCCGTATCATTGTATGAACGATGAAATTTTGGACAAGCTGGGGCTCAATGAACTAGGGCGCATTTGAGCTTGTTCCTTCCATTATTACAAACCAGCTAGACTCGAACCCGTGCGTTGCATGGCGTAAATAAAAGTTACAAAAATTAGGGAAAAAATTCCATGTTGGAATTCGACAGGATTCAATTAAAATACGAATATACAATGAAATATTAAAGAGGAGGACGTATACAATGATACAAATTGTTGAAACATTACATTATAAGTTTTGGAAAATTTCTTTATAAACTACATTTGTAGTTTGGTTCATCTTGCTTTGGTCATCATTGCATATCAAGATCTTTAGACCTCTGCGATTTGTGACACATGAAAGCGCTACATAAAGCTGACCATGGCTGAATACCGGCTTCTTCAGTAAAAGCCCAACATGAGACAATGATTGCCCTTGACTTTTATTAATTGTCATGGCATATGAAATCATAATTGGGAACTGTTTCCCTTGAAACTTAAAAGGAATTCTCGTATCTGACGGGGGTAAGCAACAATCGTGGGATAACGACTTCTTGCCTAATATTTTTCCCCATAAGCACATTAGCTTGAATAAGATGATTACCAAGTCGGGTAACAATCAACCTTGTCCCATTGCACAAACCCGAAGATTGATCAATATTCCTCAACAACATGATTGGGGTTCCAATCTTTAACTTCAACTCATGGTTCGGTACACCAGATGCTCGTATGTTATTCAGAAATTCTGGGGAATGCATGTCCAATAGAAAGTCTATGTTTAAATCTGATTTACAAACTGCATCTGAACTCAAGTAACTTTTAGCTTCTCCGACGTTGTTTAATGACGTCATGTATTCGTTAATTTCATCCACGACTTCTAGTGTTGGTGCGAGGATTGCTCGACTTTGCCAATATGTTGGATCATTTGCAATATTGTGGAAGTCTGGATATGTTGAATTTACTATAGATGCAATTGGATCACCTATAGTTTTTAACAACATATGTTTTGGGATAATGACCTCAGCAACTCCATCATTCTCTTGCCCTGCAAAACCATCACCAATACTCGCAACCCACTCTGCAAATTCTCTCATGCTCTCTAAGTTGTCATCGCGAGACATGTGCTGTAGACGCATGTTAGTTGTCAAGCCTAAAACAGTGCAATAATTACACAAATAGGAAGAGTTAATCGTAGCATTAACGATGTCTTTCCTTCTTCCCTTGGGTATGACGGGTAGAATTTGTCGAAAATCTCCCCCAAACACAATTGTCTTACCTCCAAACGGAAGATTGGAATTAGATTGGCAAACTCCACTCATTACATCACGCAGAGTTCGGTCCACAGCTTCGAAACAGTATTTGTGGGTCATTGGTGCTTCGTCCCAAATTATAAGCTTACTCATAACCAATAAATCTGCGAGTGGTGTCTTCTGTTTAATGTTACATGTGGAATTTTCATGGGGATTGATGGGAATTCCAAACCGGGAGTGAGCAGTTCTTCCCCCAGGTAACAACAGTGAGGCAATACCACTCGAAGCAACATTTAACACAATATCCCCTCTTGAACGTATAGAAGCAGACAAAGTTTTCCACACAAAAGTCTTTCCAGTCCCCCCATATCCGTAAACGAAAAAAATCTTGCCCTCACCCGAATCGACAGAAGCCATAATTGTTTCATAAGCGCAACGTTGTTCGTCGTTCAATTGTCCCATCATCTTATGATGTTCTTCTTTCAATGCATGTCGATCATATTGTAATTCGTCAAGAATTAGTCTCTTGCGAGTTGTTGATGCTGCATCTAGAATGGAAAAAGGCATGTCAACGAAATCTCGTAGACTCTTAGCTCGCATCCTAAGTAATATCTCTATCTCAATCAAGGCGTAATTTTTGATTTGATCTTCAGTTAAGAGTAAAACTGTGCATTAAATAAGTACTGTTAATTAAAGAGAATATAATTAAAAATACTAATAATATCATCAGTCATGAATTCCCAACATTATTCCCAGACATGTTTTGGCCTAGACATTGATTCGTTTGTCAATAGTGCAACGAATAAGAATCTCATCTGTTTGGCTGAACACCAAAAACTTGCTTCCTTAAAAGCATCGATGTACTCTCTGTCATCGTCTAGTAATCCCAAAGCATAACATGCATCACGATAGGTGTTGTGAATAACACCATTGACAGTTCTTAAATCTTCGTATGAAGTTAGACCTCGAACGATGTTTAGAAGAATTCTCATATAATATGTATCACCAGAGCCCGGTGAGACGTACAAAACACGTCCAATAGCAAACCCTCTTTGTCCTGGTACATACTCTCGATTTGCTTGCTTCCAAACAAATTTTTGCCAAAACTCGACATACGTGAGCGTCTTTGCAAGTGGATATTTATCATTTGCTTTCATCCAAGCAAGAAATTTACTCTCTCGTATACTCTCCCGAGTGTAAACATCACCTGCATCATCATCATCTTCAAAGAAAATCCACTGCTCACAAGGACGGTGAAAGCTTAAACGTTCAACATTAGGACATTTATATTGAATTCCAAATCCAAATATTCTCCATGTTGCCTCGCAAGGAGAGATATATCTGCAATCATAATAAAGTTTAATCTCATTTGGAGTTTCTGTTGGCTTTTTCTCCATACTTTATGTGCTAGCATAAAATCCTGCGGTGACACGGTCGTGGCCTTTGTTTATATACTTGAACAAATATTTGATGGATCACGATTGATTACACCATTCAACATTTAGGTGAGCCCCATACTTCAGCAACAAGTATCTATTGTGTGGGACTACGAACCTGTTATCCAACTCAACATTGTTCTTCATTATTGTCTGACCATTATTCCTTCTCCGATATCATGGGTAACCATCCTTGCCAATATTAGTTTCCTCATTGAATTCCTTTGGAAAATATTTAGAGCACTTGCCATCCTTCATGCAGGGCGAGTTTGGTGGATTCAAGCCACATGGGCCGTGAATCATAAAATCTCGAACGGAGTTGAAGTATGTTAAGTCATTAAATTCATCAGGCAACTCAGAAGATATGGTTTCATCAATATCTTTAGGCATGGGGAATTTATCTTCTTGACCCAAAAACAATAAGATGTGAGCATGTGGTAGTCCACGCTTTTGAAACTCGACAGTATAAACAACTGTAATTAAAACAGGGTAACAGTAATTAGAAATGATTATTTACCCAAGCCTGCCATTGTCCGTGTCGTTCTTAGCCTTGCGTTGTCTCGGGGATGGCCCATTCATCAACTGGATGTCAAGAATGCTTTCCTCCATGGCCAGCTTGAGGAAACCGTGTATGCCAGTCAGCCATCACGATTCCAGGATGCCAGTCTCCCTCACCATGTCTGCAAGCTGAAGAAAGCTCTATATGGCCTAAAACAGGCGCCTCGTTCATGGTACCACAGGTTTGCAGGGTTCATTTAGACCATTGGATTTCACGGTTGCAAATCTGACACATCTCTCTTCGTCTTCTCACATCCTACGGGAAGCGCCTACCTTCTTTTATATGTTGATGACATCGTTCTCACTGCTTCCTCGCCGACACTTCTTTAGAGCCTTATTCAAAAACTCAAGGCTGAGTTTGCCATGACAGACATGGGTGATTTACACTTCTTCCTCGACATCAATGTTCATCGCACAACCACGGGTCTCTTCCTCCATCAGACACAGTTTACCCACGATATACTTGAGCGCGCCGTGATGGTGTCCTGCCGCCCTATCTCCACTCCAGTGGACATGAAGGCAAAGCTCTCTTCCTTTTATGGCATGGCACTACCAGATCCCTCTCTTTACAGGTCCATCGTTGGTGCTTTACACTATCTCACATTCACTCGACCTGATATCACCTATGTCGTTCAGCAGCTTTGCCTCCATCTTCATGCACCGCGTGATGCTTATCTTACGGCCATGCAGAGAGTTCTCCGTTATCTTAGTGGCACCGCCACCCACGACATCTACTTGACTCGTTCTCCGACAGATTATCTCCAAGCCTATTCTGATGCTGATTGGGCTGGATGTCCTGACACCAGACGTTCTACTTCCGGGTACTGTGTCTTTCTGGGCGACAACCTGATTTCATGGTCTTCGAAACGCCAGGCCACCACATCCTGCTCGAGTGTAGAGGCAGAATATCGGGCTGTGGCCAATGCAGTTGCTGAGACATCTTGGATCCGAAATCTTCTTCTTGAGCTCCAGCAACCACTACGGCGTGCCACCCTCATCTTCTGCGACAACGTCAGCACCGTCTATCTCTCATCAAACCCGGTTCAGCACCAGCGCACCAAGCACGTTGAAGTCGACATACACTTTGTGCATGACAAAGTAGCACTCGGCCACATCAGAGTCCTTCACGTGCCCTCTTCTTCACAGTATGCTGACATCTTCACCAAAGGACTACCTTCACTACTCTTTCTCGAGTTTAAGTCTAGTCTGGGTATCAGACCCCCTCCTCATCGGACGTAGCCGAGAGCATGTTAAATATATATTCTATATTTAATGTAAATATATAGTTTCCTATTATTGTCTCCTACCTTGTATAGGATTAGGAATACTTGTGTATATATAGACATGTACTCCCACATACATCAATGAAAATTAACCTTCCTACATAAAGTACTTTAAAAAAGTATTTGTTTATTTGTAATCATATTATAATAAGGTTATTTGAAAGAGTATATTTCACTTAGACTTCGAATGCCATTATAGAAAGATTTCTTAATCACGGGTTGTAAATTCATGAGAAAAATATAACATTAAGATCAATGATTTTTATTGATAACAGTTTAAATACAGATTTTGAAACTTAGGGAATATATTCAGTAATAATGTGAAAGTAGATTAAGGTTAACTAGATTAAGGATCAATGCCGTGTGTGTGCAGATTTAATAAATTATTTATTTAGTAATTGCCATTTCTGTCCACTAATCTAATCTAATTAACCCTTAAAAAATGTTTTTTTAAAAGAGAATCCTCTATATACAGATCTTAATATCTAAATAAAGTATTAATATATATCATATCTAATTAATTTAAGAATTTTATTTATCTATAAATAAAAACATGTTTTATATCAAAGATATAATAATCTGATTACAGGGAGTATACATTAAAGTTTTCAGACAGCCATTGAACCCAAAGAACATGTTCAATAAATGATGTTGAACATGATTAAGGTTCAATTGCACATTAACAATATTTTTATGGAGGATATCCAGATTAGTGAAAAAAACTCCAAGGGTGGTGTGGTATAAAGAAAGGTATTATAAATGTGTGTCTCTGTGTGTGTATACACACACACACACACACACACACACATATCTGTATGTATGTATTTATTTATGTATTTTTTCAATTCTATCAATATTATTAATCATAGAATATTATATGAGGAACACTATCTTACCTTTATCTAATTCGTCTTCTGAATCATGCATGGAAGAGATTCTTTCTGTTTTGGTAAGCTTCCTCATTCCACTTGATAGAGGTATCACAGGTATCTGTTTGGAACAACTTATTTTTATTAAATCAATATATACACATTTAAATTAGAAGTTAAAACATAACAGCATTTCTTAAAATTTTTTGTTTAATGTTTCGAATTAGTAAATTTGTAGTATGATATTTTTTATTCAAAATGCAATAAAAAATAAAATTCCAAGAATCTGTATTTTGACTCCAATGCAATTTCATATGATTTGAAAGCTAAGTGTTGGCTCGAAATTTGCACAAATAAATCAAATGTCTTCTATTTCTAAGGTTGGATAAAAAATATTTTTAAAATAAGAAGAGGGTGAATTACTAACCTTAGAAAGGAAGGATTAATGGTGGTTATGAATGCTCAAGATCACCTTCAATGTAGTTGGTAAGGAGATTGAGAAATAAATGAAGAAAGAAGGAGGGTTAAAGTAGTGTAGTTGTACACCTTTATAGAGTATTAAATGCATGGAAATAAACATGCTATTAGAATAGGTGTGTGGCTCAATGTTTGGCTCATTTATTACTGCATAGAACTTTTTTTAATATACATTTTTCTTTATTAAATTTTATGAATTATTATTTTATTTATTATATATTCATTATATTGTATTTTTCTTTATTAATTTTTCTTACATCTTCGATTACAATTTTAAATGTATTAAAAAATATTTCCATTATTAGGTCACTGAATATTTTCCAAAATATTATGATCTAATATAATTAATTTCTGTTATTGAAAAAATAAACGATGTGTCATTCCTATAAGTTAGATTATTTTCAATTTTGTATTACAAATATTAACTCGTTTATTGAATATAAATAATATTTATATATTCTTACTTTACTTTTTATATACTCTTCAAAATCCTATTATAAATTCTTACTCTACATATAATCTATATACTATAAATAAATCTATAAAATCATATGTATTTTTTGAGAGCATAATATATACTCCGTAATATGATTTTTCACAAATTTTGAAAGAATTATATATATATATATATATATATATATATATTATATATATATATATATATATATATATATATATATATATTATATATATATATATTATATATATATATATATATATATATATATATATATATATATATATTATATATATATATATATATATATATATATATATATATATCACCGTTTGGGCCATTAATGCCACACTGGGCCACACACCTAGATTTAGTGAACATTTATGTTGATTGTATGCCACACCTTTTTTTGTTAGATTCACCAAATCTTGACCATTAATAGACACCAAACATACTTGGTAATATTCCATGTACCCCTCAGATTAAATGCTACACTGTTCATGAAATAATCAATACCTATAGCCAACATCTTAGAGCCGCACGCCATTTATTATTTAATAGAGCAATCTTCACGCCATTTGATGTTAGATTCATTTTAATATGATTATTGATAAACACACCAAGCATGCTTAATATCAATATATGCACCATCACATTAAATGCATTCACTTCTCCTAGGCATTAGGTACCAAAGACTTGCTTGGCTTTTTTTTAAACGTGTGCTTCATAAATCTATAATGTTTTTATAAATTTATTTTATTTGTTGTTAAATTAAAAAATACATATATATACATTATAAATTTTTTTTCGCAATGTATTTATTTTTTCATACACTATAAAATATACGAAAAATATTTTTATATGTAAATATACATACATACATACATACATACATATATATATATATATATACATATATATACATACATACATATATATATATATATATATATATATATATATATATATATATATATATATATATATATATATATATATATATATATATATATATATATATATATATATATATATATATAGCCGCACGCCATTTCATGTAGAAATGAATTTCGTATTATAAATATTAACTTATTTCTTGAATATAGATAAGTTCTATATATTATTATTTTGTATGTACTCTTCAAAATCCAATAATAAATTCTTACTCTAAGAATTCACTCATATTTTTTGAGAGCATAACATATAATATGATTTTTCACAAATGTTGAACGCATAATATATAATTGATTTTTCGGTGCATGCATGCATGCATACATACATACATACATACATACATACATACATACATATATATATATATATAGACACACACATATATATATACATATATACATATATATACACACACACACACACACATATATATACACACACACACACACATATATATACATACATGGATAAACGTAATGTCCACAGTGGGCCATTTATGCGACATTGGGCCACACACCTAGATTTAGTGGGCATTTATGTTGATTGTATGCCACACAGTTTTTTTGTTAGATTCACCAAATCTTGACCATTAATGGACATCAAGCATGCTTGATAATATTTCATATAACCATCACATTAAATGTTTATACTCTTCACGAAGTATTCACTACTTCTAGCCAACAACTTAGAGCCGCACGCAATTTTTTGTTAAATTTGATATTCACGCCATGTGATGTTAGATTCATTTTTATCTTGATCATTGATAAACACACCAAGCATGCTTAACATCAATACATGTACCATGACATTAAATGCATTCACTTCTTTTAGGCATTAGGTACGAAAGATATGATTGGCTTTTTTTAAAACGTGTGCCTCATGTCTTTATAATGTTTTATAAATTTATTTTATTTGTTGTTAAACAAAAAATACATGTACGTGCATTATAAATATTTTTTCGTACAAAATTATCATATATACGAACTATATATACATATATGTATGTGTGTGTGTGTGTATATATATATATATATATATATATATATATATATATATATATATATATATATATATATATATATATATATATATATATATATATATATATATATATATATATATATATATATATATATATATATATATATATATATATATATATGGGCCGGTTCCAGTGAGAATGGCTCTTGGTGAAACAAATGAGAATAAAGGATACACGTTGATATTGCAAATCTAAAGGCTCAAATTTGATCTAAAACTAGCGTCATTCACCAATTAATATGGTAAGTAAAATCAATTTAGGAATGGAATAGGTGCACAGGGGCATTACTGTACAAATGAAAAAAAATCGTGCGCATTAACTTCCACCTTTTTAGCCATTATGGGAGGAGTTGCCATTTTAAACTTCCACCTTTAATGATTTCTTTTTTGCTCTATGTTTTTAATTTGTGAACCATTTATCTTTTATAATTATAAATTATGAATAATTTTTTACTATTGAATATTTTATTTTTTGCTATATTTTAATGCATTTTCGTGGAGAAAGAGATTTATTTATTTGCATTATTTTTTTAAAACAAGTAATATGTTGTCTACAATTTTTTTTAATTTTTTTATATTTAATCGCCTATTTTTTTAATTTTCATTTCTTTCTTTACCATTTTGTATGAATATATTTATTCTCACGTGATAGGTCTTTATCTGAATATTCCATTCTAATAAATAGTTGCAATAGATATTTTAAACTATGCATGCATTCTTGATTTATCCTTTTGAATTAATGAATAATGATTGGTGAGTAACTTTTTATGTATTGAGAAAGTTTAAGAATGCATTGTACTCTATATTTAAAACAAGTGCAATACATATTTGAAAAATAGTTTGCCTATGTGGGATTCGAACCCACATCCGTAATATATACCGCTCTACCATTTGAGCTAACAGACAATAACTTGTTTTTTAAAGGGACACTCATCTTGCAGTCAAACCTTTTCTTTGAACACCACACAAACTTGTATTAGCACTAAAGTCTTGCATCATTCGATGTGTTTCTAACCCATTAAATACAAATTTTAATCTTTTAAAATTTGCACCATTCGATGTGTTTCTAACCAATTTTCAAATTTAACATAGAAAACTTTAAAAGCATCATCATTTGTAAAAAAAATTCACTATCCAAAATATATACATGCATCATATTTGCGTTAGAAGAATGTCAAGATCAAATGCATCAACTTTGATTATGAGAATGTACAATAATAGAATGCATTATCATTTATCTTTTATTATGAGAATGTATTGCCCTCTCGTGAAAATGCATTACCGTAGTTCTAATGGTGCACAATATAAAATAACAAAAAGTAAAAAAAAATTAAAAAAAAATGCAGCAATGTGCACCCATAATGAACAAATTATGCCACAATGTTGTCAATGTGAAAAAATGTCAACTAGGTAATAGAAAAAATAAAAAAAAAGAGAAAATTAAAGCATCAATGCACACCCCAAACAAATACATCACCACAAGAGCAGTCAAGCGGTGATCCAAAAATTTAACGTATGAGTGTGAGCATGTAGATTTTTATAACGCTGCCTTGATATGTTTCAATATGGAATGTAACCAATTTACTAAGTTCATGAAATGAGAACCTGGCAATAGCGATTGTGATAAATTAAATTGCAGTATGTGAACAATAACGAGCAACACCAATTTAAATTAATGCAATATGGGAATATAGTAGTCTTAACCAATAAAATAAAGATTAGTATGTATTAACATTAATCACAACAACCCCATCTGAATAGGCAAAAATACAGTAACCTAAGCATAAATTAGACTAACCAACTTAAATTTGCACTAGGAGAAACCTGAAAGTGCAGTTTGCAAAAGCTAAAACTAACATATAAATAATTAAACTCAATCAGAACATACATGTGTAGAGAGCATTTGAGAATTTTAGATGACAAAAAATACATAAAAAAATGCAGTAGGCCTGCTTTAGTGCACCAAAACATTAAAAAAATCATAATTACTAAAACAAAGCCTCACGATATTGGCAACACAATGAACTAACAATGCATTATCTTGAGTATGCATATGCACAGATTTTAAGTATTATAATACATAAAGCACTGTGATTCAACAAGTGTAAACAATTCATAAGGAAATAAATAGAACTCAAACATTATAAAACATAAAGGAGCAACCAAATGATTCGTTCTACAATTATATATATTATGATTAATTCACCATAAAACTACATTTCTTTGTTTAAAAAAATCTGATCATCGCCACAATCAGTCAATTAAAATACATATGGAGGTTGTTGTGAGGTATTAAGAGATCCCTTATTTGTATTGGGGCTGTCCTTATCACCAATTTCGTGTGTTTGATTCTCTAGGGCATTTTATCAAACACCTTGTGTTCTCCACTATACCTTAAACTAAAATTGAACAATCTTCTTCCTTTTCTACAAACTCAAAGTGTGGAGATCTGCAAAAGACTCTGCGAGCTCCTCAAAGATGTGGGAACAATGGGAGGTGGTGGTTCCAAGGGTAATGGAACTCCTACTCTGCCTCGGCGCACATCCTTGAATTTCCTATCCTCCCATCTAGATCCCACGTGAACCAAATACTCAATCGAGGCTCTAATCATATTGTGGGCCTCTAGTATGAGTTCTTGGATAACCATATCCAGCTGCAGCCCTCAGGCTAGTAGGGTAACAAGAGATCCACACATGATGAATGGACAATCGCCTATAGACTGGTCATATAGGAATCGTGCTACAAATTTTGCCACATTCACTGGCGTAAATGTTTCCAAACTCCAGAAAAGAGAAAATGTGACTTGCATACCACATTGGCATTGTTAAAACACCGAAAATAGCTGGCAGCCAAGGAACGGTTCAGGATTCTCCAAGAAGGTCTCAGTTAATGCCAGCCCAGTCTGTGGCATCTAGTGGGAAGTCAAAGACGTCTAGGTTTCCGTCCACTACAAGAAATTATGAGTTTCGCCGCATTTAATTTGCCACACTTGACTAAGTGTGGCAATAAAATTTAACACTTAAATATTTCTCCACACTTAAAAGAGTTGTTATAAATAATTTCATGTACCCACATAATTAAGTGTGCCAAATTAATTATATATACTTAATTTAAGAAAATTTATTTAATTTATTAAATTAATTACACTTTAGTAATTGAAATTCTAAAATTAATCCCTAACAACCTTAAAAAATCTAAGCCCGCTTATTCTAATTCACTAAAAATCTAATCCCACCCTTAAGTTTTCATTCTCAGCTCCATTATTCCGCCTAATAATTCATCTCCTCGAAAACCAAAATCTGTAAACCTAATCTATCGATCCATTCTCACTGGTTCTACGGCCTGCGTGCTCTCTAGACCTGGAATCGCCCATCTTTGTGGCGCACCATCGCGTTCTCTCTCTGGCGCACGCATAGCATTCATCTCTGTGGCGCACATCTCCTCTGGCCTACAGCAGTCTACATCAGTCCTTCAGCATCAATTTCACAATCCACCGGCCAGGTATGTAAACCTAATCTATCTTGCGTATCATCTTAGCATTCAATTCGTTTGGCCTGCAATTAGATTGTCTTGAAATTAGATTGTTTGAAATTAGATTGTATAAAAATCTATTTCGCTAATTTTTAAAATTTAGACTCTAAAAATCTGTACAGCCTTATTGAATTGCAAGATATTTACTCCTAATTGATGTAAATACTCAATAAAATGTATATGCATTGTTTTTTGATCTCTTATTCTTTGCTCTGTTTTCTGGAATGAGGATAGTTAATTCATATATGCAATAGAGGCATTTGTTTGCTCTGTTCTAAGCTATTATGGTGTGGCTTGCAAGTATACATTATCTAGTTGATACAACTTACGGGGGAATGTTTACATAATGTATTTGAAATTTATAAGAAGGCCGGTTGTGCTTCCTCTCTTAGACTAATGAAATGTTGGTGTTTCACCTTTTAGATAAATGAAATGTTAGGGGCTTCCCTTTTAGATAAAAGATGGTTCCATGAATTCTGAGGATCCAACTAGTACATCCCGAAACAACTATAATGCACCGTTTTTGTTATGGAACAGGGGACAGGGGCACATCACGGACTTAGATTTTGTTAAGATCCTAAATTCCATAGGTTTGTGTTTGTTTGATATCCTAAAAGTCCGTGTTTGACCAATTTCTCCATGCACTTCCCAAATATCTCCAAGCACTTCCTAAAAGTCCCTGTTTGACAAAATTTCTCCATGTACTTCACAATCACCAAACGAAGGGACTGACGGGTAATGATAAAAAAAAGTAATGGCCATAATGACTTCTAGTTTCATCATTTGGGATTAATCCCTTTTATGTTTTTTCAAACCTTTTGCCTATGACTTCTCGTTGGTAGGGACTTTGGTTCGGTTAATGTATATTTTTTTGGATATTACAAATGAATTGGCAATATTCTAAATTGAGTATACTAAAACTCACTATCTATGCTCAACCCTAAGCTATAATGCAATGTATATTGCTTCCAAGGAATCTTTTTGAAATTGTCATCCCATTAATGTCGTGACAACAAGTGAGCTACCCCTTACTTTTGGGGCTGTTTAACCTGCATGGTGGTAGTTCTTTCTATTGTTGGCAGCCCTTGTTCGTGGTCCGCTTGGCCCTTTCGGTTGGGGTTTGGGAGGAATGTTTGGGCAACTTGATGGCTCACTTTGGCTCACTTAGTTACTTTGGTTCTTGCGGCTTGTTGGGGCTGTTCTTACTTGGGTGATGTAGGTTATGTTTGCCGGATTTCCTAGTAATAAACAATATGAATCATGTAAGTTTATTTCTTTTAGCTAATGATATGAATTTCTCTTTAAAATATTACTCATTTTAACTTTTTCTTGATGAATAAATGATTGAAATTTATGAATTGTAGGTCCAATTATCTCGAGCTCAAATAGAATTTTTTGTGGACAAAGTGGTAAAAGATTACCCTCAAGAACTACAAAAGTATCGATCTCCAGCAAAAAGAGAATTTGTTCTTTTGTTCTTAGAGGGAGTGGTAAAAATCGAAATTAAATTAAAAGTTTGAAATTTTTGTTTATCTTTTTATTCTTCTAGAAGATCTTATATATATGTGTCTGTGTGTGTAATATTTGCAGGCTACTGGTTTGTGCAAGAACAGGGCAGATCCAGATCTGTTAAACACAGTACTACGA
Source organism: Cuscuta australis (assembly GCA_003260385.1). NCBI lineage: Eukaryota > Viridiplantae > Streptophyta > Magnoliopsida > Solanales > Convolvulaceae > Cuscuta > Cuscuta australis. Next base: position 1,035,729 of record NQVE01000206.1, on the reverse strand, counting down.
GAAAAGCTAGACAAATCTATACTTGTAAGTGCATTATATTGTGTGTGTGTGTGCAAATATATGTTTCATAAGAGTCTTCATGTTCATGCAATTTTTGTTCCTCTACCCATCCTACTGGAATCAGCTTCCTCCCTTCAAGAATTTTTGCCCTACTTCGAGTAACTATATGTGATGGAGAATATGTTTTTCTGAGTAGCTGTGGTATACATGCCGTAGGGTAATAATAGCCTCGGTCGTGGGACTCCCGGTAGCAATAATAGCCTCGGTCGAGGCACTAGTCCAACGAAAGGGAGAGAAAACACTTTTTAAACACTAGTCCAACGACCGAGGCTATTATTTCATAGTGTTAAACTTTTTAAACACTAGTCCGATTTAAGAAAACACTAGTCCAATGACAGGCACTAGTCCAGATCTGTTAACCACATTTTTGCATAAATTTCATAGTGTTAAACTTATTTAAACAACTAAGTGGCACTATAACTTTCATGTCCCTGACCCCAATTAATTGGGACTAAGGTGATGATGATATCATGATACTACATATACAAAGAGATGACCTGTAAGATGTTGAGCTCTAATTTTCATCTTCAATAATGCAGAATAGGAATATAGGATAGAGTTTTATCTAGCTGCTGCCTTTCACTGTTTTGCATGTCTTTTTATACATAGGTATCACTTTTTTTGCATAATTCTTATATGATAGAGATTTAATTCAAAGTTTTTTGGACTTTGCAGGTGTCAAACAAAGATAATAAAACAAGAAAAGATGGTAAAGCTTTTTTATAAACTGAAGTCAGGCTTATGCATGAGTGATTCCGCACCAGTTTGAATACAAAGTGAAGATCTACATTGTGCAGTGGTTGGAGGACATATCATAGTTTACTGAATATATATTGCATTCCTTTTTAATTTTGAACTCATTTCTTTTGACTCTAGATTTTTGATATACGTACTACCCATGGAGGTACTTATAATTTGATGATGGCATAGCTTTTTATATGCAAGATTAGTAAGTTAATTTAATTTAAACTTTGATTGTCTTGATTTTTAATTTATATGTATGTATGTGTGTGTGTCTATATATATATATATATATATATATATATATATATATATATATATATATATATATATATATATATTATATATATATATATATATATATATATATATATATATATATATATATATATATATATATATATATATATATATATATATATATATATATATATATATATTACGAATCTTTAAAATATTTGAAAAATACCATCAAAAACGATGTTTAAAAATTAGTTACAGAGTTGTGATTAGCCATACATATTTGTGTGCATATTATATTTATTTATTTATTTCAAGCAAATAAAAATTGCCGCATTTACATGTGCGGTGCGTTGGAAACACATATAAATGTCGCAAAAGACAAGATTAGCAACACTTACAAGTGTGCTTACCGTATTCATTTTGCCACACTTATTTTATGTGTCGCAAAATTTTCCCCACACTTTTAGCTGCCACACTTAGCTCATGTGTGGCGAACACTTTTTGCCACACTTATATATGTTGCGAAGAGCATTTTTAAGTGTGGCGAAAGACATAAATTCTTGTAGTGTCTTGTGTAGTATGTGGGGAAGGACACATCCAGGCGAGTGTTGGTACGATCAGGGATTGTGTATGGGTTGTGGGCAGGCTGGTCACTTTGGAAGGAACTGTCCCACTAGCCCGAACACTCCCCCAATACAAGCACCGACTCATAGTCAGACAACTGCACTGCAATAGATGCAAACTAAACGTACGACGGCAAGAACAAATCGATAAAGAAATCAGAATCAGTAGCCAGGGCGAGCTCCAGGATGCACTTATGCCATGATAGGACATGCAGAACCTCAATATAAGGAAGCTTTCAATGGTACGCTTCAAAATTTAACTTAACCACAATTATAAATGACGCTTGTTTCCTATGTCTTATCTGTGCAAATTCTGTGTGCATGTGTTTTGAGTAGACGTTAAACTAAGGAATTTCGGGGACAAAATTCTTTTAAGGGATAGAGAAATGTAACTTCTCGAAAAGCGGCTTAGTAGTTAGTCATTCTTTTAATAAAAATAAATATAATACTTTATTATATTTTGTGACTCAAAAATGTGAATTATTTGTAAAGTTGATCGTTTTATTTAAAAATTAGGTTTTCAGGTAGATCTCAAAAAATGATGACCAACGATATATAATTTGTTAAGTTTGGACTTTCGTATAGAGCGTGAAGAGTAAACTAGATGTTATCGTTCAATAAATAAATATAAAGATTTTGAAAATATAATATTAATAAATATTAATAGATTGTTATTCTTTAATCTCTTGTTTCCTACCCAAACACGGTAATGGAAACCCAATACCCCCCAGCCCTTATATATACCTATTTATAATTACAGAGTATGGAATGGAGGACTTTGGGAGCATTAAAACATATATTTACGAAGTGTCTTGGGTGCGATACGGAAGAGGGAATGGAAACACACTGCGACCGGGAAGAACACAGGGCTCTGCGATCTAATTGAGCCAGCAAGTTCACCAATAAACAGCCGCCATAGTTCGCCATCTTCTTCGCCGACTAATTTGTTGATTCTTTTAATTTGTAAAATAATTGAGGTGAGTGCATGGACATCTAACTTTAGAATACGTGTATAGGTTTGAAATTGACGTTCGTTGTTTCGTGTGATTGATTATGTGATTTTTATGGCCTTTTTTATGGCCTTTCAGAAATAAGATCACATTAGGGATAAGATTTTTATGGCCTTTTTTCTGTTTCGGCCCAGGCATATGAATTCTCAAGACCGGCCCTGCCACCGCCACAAACATCATGGATGCAAATGATGACATCGAGTCAAACTTTATTGATGAATGTCGACATAGACATAATTGGCCAAAATGGAACAAAGCAATCTGGGCAGAATTGAAATCACTTGAAAAACAAATTCTTGGGCCTATAGTTCTTGTGCCAAAAGACATGAAAGTAGTTTTTTTTCAAATGGGTTTTTTTGCACTAGCACAGTGAAAAAATGTGATTTTGAGATATAAAGTCTGACTTGTTGCTCAAGGTTTTTCTCAAATCCTGGGGATAGATTATGAATAAACTTAATTCGCAGTAGTTTATGCAACTACATTGAGATTTTTGATAGACATGTCTGTCTTTGAAAAGCTCCAAATGTGTTTAATGGATGTAGTGACAACATATTTGTATGGATCTCTAGATATTCGGCAGAATGTGGCATAATCGTCTCAGTAAATATCTACTTAGAGAAGGACACAAAAATGATCCAATTAGTCCATGTGTTTGCATCCATAGATAGAAAACTGTTGGACATGAGTTCAAACCCCTTTATTATTTTTCTGGAATATTTTCGTGGTTTGATAAATGACAAACAGGATGATGAAATTCAAACGATGATCGAAAATTTACTTTTCGTACCGAGAAAAGAAAAGAGGCGTATCAAGAAAGTTACGGGATAAAAATCAACACTCACCCCCACGCAGATTTTTGAAGTGAAGTGAAGACTCCGAAGACTTCTTAATTTTTATTGAGTCTAGGACTCTTGTAAGGATGACAATATCTTCTGCACAAAACAATTTAATTTCTGAGGGATAAAAAATTATTTTTGAGTCAGTTGAAAAATCTTTTTTTCTCTGTCTAAAATATTTTAGTGAGTCAGTTTCAAAATAAGTGTGTCAAAATTTCTTTAAAACATTTTTTAAAGTTACACAATTTTCTTTGGTGAGAAAAATATACTTTAAATATTTTTTCGTGTATTGTTTGACACACAAAATAATTTTTTGGACTCTCTTTTTCTCTCCCCTACTCAAATTCATTGAATAGGGAGATTTTACAAGAGGAGCGTGCCTTGTTATTCTCGTTGTCCCAAACAACGAGTTAGAAGCCAAAGTGCTTCCAATCGCACTTGGTTTGGGCCCTTTGTGTTTGCGCATTATTTTCATTTTAATCGATTATATCCTTTAAAATAATCGATTAGATCTAGCGCAATTTCTCAGGTTTGAATTCTTAATCGATTATTTCTATTATACAAATCGATTAGCTTGGACAGAACCTCCTAATCGATTTATTGCTTCAATTTAATCGATTTTTAAGCCTTTCGTTGGGCTGCTCAACCTTGATCAATAATCGATTATTTATCCTCCATTAATCGATTAGTTCGTACCGAACCTCCTAATCGATTATTTGTCTTCATTTAATCGATTATGATTCAGTTTTCTTTTCAGGCTTTTCGCTTCTGTACACTTTAATCAATTAAAATTCCTAATTTAATCGATTAATTCTCTCTGGTACAGAACATCAGCTTTCTTCAACGGCTTTATTTTCCTCAGCCTATTTAATCCTTCATTCTCCTTCATTTTCAACACACACCTCTTGCACTCCAATATATTTCTTTGAGCTATATTCATCGTTTGCTTCATCTTCCTCATCAAAATATTAGTTTTGAGAGTTAGAAATATTTTTTCTTTGAGTGCTATAGAAGTTGTCATCCATAGAGCTTAAATCTTTCAAACACTACTTTGCTCAATTGTGTGAGCTTTCATTCTTGTGTTGTAAACTCAATCTCATTTGAGTGTTGTTCTTAAGACTTGTGTGACTCAAGTCTTGTTGTTGTAAGAAAGTGAGGCTTGTGTGATTCAAGTTCTCAAGTTGTACCGGTTTTTCAAGCACCCGTTGAAGCTTGAAGATTAGTAGGACTTTCGAGAGAGTCTCTCGGAGGACTGGACTAGCCACGAGGTGGTGAACCAGTATAAATCCCGGTGTTCTTCTTTCCCTTACTCTCTTTACTTATTCCTGCGATAATTTTTTTTACGCGAAAAACGCACATTCTTGAAAACAACTCTATTCCCCCCCCCCTCTAGAGTTGCACATTTGTCTAACAATTGGTATCGGAGCAGGAAGTTCTTCGAATACGTTATTTTTCAGGAACTAAAAGATCAAATGGCATCAAGGATGTTCAACGCAGGAGTGACTGAGGGACAATCAACCACGAGGCCACCTTTGTTCGATGGAACAAACTACTCGTATTGGAAGGAGAGGATGAGAATCTTTATCCAATCCAACGACTACAAGCTATGGTTGATTGTGAAGAACGGTTGCGGAGTCCCGATGAAGAAAGTCGGTGAAGTAAATGTTCCCAAAACCGAAGAGGAGTTCACCGACGAAGATTGCAAAAAGATGGAGCTCAACGCAAAGGCAATAAACATGATTTATTGCGGTGTTAATGCGGATGACTACCGCAAAATTTCGCGGTGTGAAACCGCAAAACAAATGTGGGAGAAATTGGAGGTCACCTACGAAGGAACCGCGCAGGTTCGGGAGGCCAAAATCGACCATCTTACTCACGAATACGAACTCTTCTCAATGAAGAAAAACGAGAAGATTGAGGAAATGTTTGAGAGGTTCTCTAACATCATTAATCCTCTCAATCTTCTCGGGAAGACCTACACCGACCGAGAGCTCGTGAGAAAGGTGCTGCGAAGCCTATCCCCTAAATGGCGTTCAAAGGTGGATGCAATCGAAGAAGGTCGTGACTTCTAAACAACGACCTATGATGCTCTTCGAGGTAATCTTATTACCTACGAAACCACCCAACTCTCAAAGGTGGTTGAAGAGAGGAACAAGAGGTCTATTGCTCTACCCGCAACAACATCAACCCACAACAACGTTGATGATGAAGATGATGACAGCGACGACACCGACCTCGGACTCTTTGTCCGAAAATTCAAGAAGATGATGCTCAAGAAGGGAGCCAAGAAGAACACTCCACCCAAATGCTATGGGTGTGGTGAAATTGGACACATCAAACCAATGTGTCCGAAGCTCAAGAACGAGAAGGACAAGAGGGCACCAAAGAAGCAACGTGCCTACATCTCTTGGGAGAACGACGGATCCGGGAGTGAAGACTCAGAAATGGAGGAAGTGGCCAACTTATGCCTAATGGCCATTGAAGATGGTGATACATCAAAAGAGGTAAGTGATCAAGAACCTTCTCCCAATGAGCCTTTAACTCTTAATGATGTTGTTTGCATTATAGAAGATTTAGTAGGAATGTTCAAAAAGGCTTCCAAAGAAAATAATGAAGTTAAACAAAAAATCCTGATTTTTGAGAATGATGTAAAAGAACTCAAAAATATAAATGATAAACTTAAACAAGAAATTATCTCTTTTGGAAAAAGGCCACAAGAACCTTCAACTACTTCTTCTTCTACATGCTCTAGTTGTACTTCATTAAAAGCTAAAGTTGCTACTTTAGAAAGTAAATTGGGAAAGTTCAATAATGCTTCAAACACCTTAGATAAAATACTTAAGCAAAAAGTTAGTATTGGTGAAGGACTTGGATATAAGAAAAACCAACCTAGAAAAACAACATTTGTTAAAGCTAGGGGGAATAAAAATGCTAGGATAAATAATCAAACTAGAAGAGCACATCCTAGCAAACCTAGAACTCATTACACTCAACCATATAGGATGAATAATCCAAATGTTATTTGCCACTATTGCAATAAGATAGGTCACATTGCACCCGTGTGCTTCACCAAAATTAGGCATTTTCAACAAACGCACACACATCGCACATATGCTAACCAAAAAGGACCCAACAATATATGGGTACCTAAACCGTCTCCTTGATATCTTTTTGTAGGTGTGCTTGAAGGCTTCGAGTACCTCTTGGTATCTCGATAGCGGATGCTCCAAGCACATGACCGGAGACGCATCCAAATTTAGGAGTTTAGAGTATTTCAAAGGTGGCAATGTCGTTTTTGGTGACAACAACAAAGGAAGAATCATTGGAAGTGGCACCGTCGGAAAGGACAATGCTACAACCATTGAGAACGTTCTTCTTGTTGAGGGCCTCAAGCACAATCTTCTTAGCATTAGCCAATTGTGCGATAGAGGTAACCGTGTCATTTTTTATTCTAGAAAATGCATTGTAGAACGCTTGTGTGACAATAAGACTATTCTTTGTGGTAGTAGAGTAGATAACATTTACATGTTTGATCTTGAAAATTCCCCGTCTACTTTAGCTAAGTGTCTCATTACCAAAGAAGAAGAAACATGGCTATGGCATCGTCGAATAGCTCACGTTAATATGGATCATCTTAATAAGTTGGTTTCAAAAGACTTAGTAATTGGTGTTCCTAAACTTAAGTTTGAGAAGAATCTAATTTGTGATGCATGTCAAAAAGGAAAGCAAGTAAGGGCCTCGTTTAAGTCAAAGAACGTTATTTCTACGACTAGGCCATTACAACTTTTGCACATGGACCTCTTTGGACCTTCAAGGACTATGAGTTTAGGAGGTAATTACTTTGGCTTTGTTATTGTTGATGACTATTCGAGGTTTACATGGACACTCTTTCTTGCTCATAAGTATCATGCACTTAATGCTTTTAAGAAATTCATTAAATTGGTTCAAAATGAAAAAGATTGTCACATTTCATCCATAAGAAGTGATCATGGGGGAGAATTCGATCAAGATGGTTTTGATGCCTTATGTGACGAATTAGGCATTGAGCATAACTTCTCGACCCCCCGTACACCACAACAAAATGGAGTGGTTGAACGGAAAAATAGATCTCTTGAAGAGATGGCTAGAACTATGCTCAATGAGGCAAACCTTCCTAAATATTTTTGGGCGGATGCCGTGAGTACCGCGTGCTACGTGTTAAACCGAGCCGTCATTAGACCGATACTCAAGAAAACGCCCTATGAACTTTACAAAGGAAGAAAGCCTAACATTTCCTATTTTCATGTCTTTGGATGTAAAGTTTTTATTCATAATAATGGAAAAGATAACTTGGGAAAATTTGATGCTAAGTCGGATGAAGGAATTTTCTTAGGTTATTCTCTTCGTAGTAAGGCATATAGAGTGTTCAACAAGCGTACTAAGACCGTAGAGGAGTCTATTCATGTTGTCTTTGATGAATTTGATGCTCGCTTGGCGAAGAAAGGTATTGTTGATAATGTTGCAGGTTCTTATGATGATGATGAAGAAATCGTTAAGGAAAAGGAACCGGAAGAAGAGAAAACGCAGGAACAAACGGAGCTTCCTAAGGAGTGGAGAACATTGAAGAACCACCCGATTGACAACGTTATTGGTGAAATAACGCAGGGAGTTTCTACTCGTAATTCTCTTAGGAACACAATTAATCACATGGCCTTTGTTTCTCAAATTGAACCAACAACCGTTTTGGATGCTATTAATGATGAACATTGGTCTATGGCAATGCAAGAGGAGCTTAACCAATTTAAACACAATGATGTTTGGGAATTGGTGCCTAGACCTAATGATCATTCCGTTATTGGCACAAAATGGGTGTTTCGTAACAAACTCGATGAAAATGGAGTAATCACTAGAAACAAAGCTAGGCTTGTAGCTAAAGGCTACAATCAAGAAGAAGGCATTGATTATGAAGAAACTTATGCACCGGTTGCACGTTTAGAAGCTATTCGTTTATTGCTTGCATTTGCATCTACAATGGATTTTAAACTTTATCAAATGGATGTTAAAAGTGCCTTCCTTAATGGTATCATTCAAGAGGAAGTGTATGTCGAACAACCCCCAGGTTTCGAAGACTATGAGTTTCCCGAACATGTCTTCAAACTCAAAAAGGCGCTTTACGGTCTCAAACAAGCACCTCGTGCTTGGTATGAACGGTTAAGCAAATTTCTTTTGGACCATGAGTTCAAACGGGGTCAAGTCGACACTACTCTTTTTATCAAGAAAGATAACCAAGACATCCTTTTGGTTCAAGTTTACGTAGATGATATCATATTCGGTGCTACTAACGAAGTTTTGTGCAGGGATTTTTCTGATATGATGCAAAGTGAATTTGAGATGTCGATGATGGGAGAATTAAAGTTCTTCCTTGGGCTACAAATTAGACAATGCAAAGCAGGGACATTCGTGTGTCAAACGAAATATTGCAGGGAGTTGCTTAAGAGATTCGATGTTACCGAATCCAAATCCATTGACACACCGATGAGCACCTCTTGCTATCTCGACAAGGATGAAAAAGGTAAAGAGGTGGACCTCAAACGCTACCGAGGTATGATCGGCTCTTTACTTTATCTTACCGCGAGTAGACCGGATCTTACCGCTAGGTATCAATCTTGTCCTAAAGAGTCGCACTTGGTTGCGATCAAAAGGATAATGCGATATCTCGCGGGCACGTTGAACGTAGGTCTTTGGTATCCCAAAGGTTCGACATGTCATCTTGTTGGCTATTCCGACTCGGATTTTGCAGGTTGCAAACTCGATAGGAAAAGTACCAGCGGTACTTGCCACTTATTCGGTCATTCATTAATCTCGTGGTTTAGTAAAAAACAGGTTAGTGTTGCAGTTTCCACCACCGAAGCGGAATATGTCGCTGCGGGAAGCTGTTGTGCCCAAATTCTTTGGCTAAAACAACAACTAGTGGATTTCGGCCTTATACTTGATCACATCCCAATTAGGTGTGACAATATGAGCGCCATTAGTCTATCGAAGAACCCCGTTCTTCACTCCAGGACTAAACACATAGAAATTAGGCATCACTTCATACGAGATCACGTCCAAAAGGGAGATGTCACAATTGAGTTTGTTGAAACGAAACATCAATTAGCCAACATTTTCACGAAACCCCTTAGTAGGGAGAGTTTCTTCCACATTCGGAACGAACTTGGCATTTTGGATATCTCTATGAACTAATTCATTTTTTTTATTGACTATACTAATTTGAGCGTCGGAGGCGCGATAAATTCTTTTTGCAGGGCTTTTATTGTAGATATCTCTTCCCTTGGTATTCAACCTAATTGGACTTGATTTTTTTTAAACAAAATCGATTATTCCTCAAAGAGAAATCGATTAGTCGCCTCTGTCTTTCTTAATCGATTACTCGTTTCTTTTTAATCGATTAAAATGCAAACACGTCTTTAGCGCTGATTCACCTTTTAATCGATTAATTTTGTTCAATTAATCGATTAGACTCATCTGTCCATATTAATCGATTAACCATCTCTATTTAATCGATTAATATCTTGAAAAGAGACATCTGGTTCTGCTTACTTCTAATCGATTAATAAACTTAACTTAATCGATTAGCCTCGGCTGTGTTCCCTAATCGATTAAATACTTGTGATTAATCTATTAATAGTCGATTTTTGCATTATATCACACCCAGTCTTCGTCTTCTTCGCCATTCCCTCTTTTCGAATCACAGAAACCCTAGCCTCTTCCCCTCTCAATTTTTTCTCAATCTTCATCATAAAATTCTCAAATTTCTTCCATTTTTTGCCAAATTTCATCAATTTCAAAAAGGAAGAATGCCAAGGTGTAAGAACGCTTCCTCGGGTCAAGAAACGGCGGCAGAGGAGAATGAGAGGCCATGGCGTCGTGAAGGGAGCAAGTACATTCACATTCAAACGGGTCTCGCCTTCAACACTGGGGCTTCAGTTGAGAGGTTCCACAACATCTTCCTCACGAAGGAGATCGTCTCTCCCAAGATCGTGAACAAGGACCTCTTCAAATCGGCAACCTATGCCCCGAGTAAGTCTATGTTCCTTCAGCAAGGATTGCTTCGTTTCATTCATTTGACGTATGAATTTTTCTGTCCAAATCTTATACGTCAATTTTATGCAAATCTTCGTACCACTAAGGGAGGTTCGCCATCTCTCATTTCCTATGTTGACGGCAAAACCGTTTTCATTGACGGTGCCGGTTTGACTTCTTTGTTTGGCCTTTGTCGCGGTGAAATTACCGAAAGCTTGGATGAAACATTCCAAGATGAGGCAATATGGCGACAACTCGGGTTAGATCATCGTGATCTCAAGTTTAGAAACTCTAGCAACCCGAGTGTCATTAATCTCACTTTAATTCAACGCGTCCAACAATACATTTTCTCATATGTTTTGTTGCCCCGTGATTCGAACCATGGCGTCGTCAACAAGGACGATATTCGTTTGTTTCACGTCCTGTTGAACGATGTCAAATTTGATTAGGTTCACTTCTTTATCGTTGCACTTAGCGATGTCACTCGCTTTTCCCATCTCCGTTTTGTCATCCCCATTATGCATATCCTTGCTCATTGCAAAGTAGACCTTACTCGGGACACTCAGGTGCCGGTTAAGAAGACATGTTTCATCACTGAAGCCAAGTTTTCCCGGATCGTGTATCGAGAGGAGGGCGATGCTGCACAAAATCTGGACTTGATCGTCGCCGAAGAAGAAGAAGAAAGCCAAAACGAGAATCAAGCTGAGTCATCTCAAGCCGGAGGTAGCCGAGCCACGGAGCGCGTCACTCGTCAACGGAGGACTCGTCCGAGAGAAGAAGCACCGGAACCATCTTGGGTGAAGAAGATCTTCGATACTCTCACGTGCATCCGAGATGACGTTCGCCAGCTCAACGAGAGGATGACTCGTCTTGAGCAATCTCGCTCCTACCGTGGCCCGCGTCACAGCTTCAGCGGAGGAGCTCGTCCGGCGAACTCTCTTTGATTATTTTCTCTTCTATCTTAACTTTTTATGATACATTGTTATTTGCTATTGTTGTTATAACTCTTTTGGTGAATGATGATGTTGCTAATATGGTTCTCTTTTAGAACATTTTGTCCCTTTGTGGCAATTCGTGTTAGAAGTTTTTTTTGAAAACTCTTACAATTTTTTTTCCTTCAAATCCCGGCATAAATTAAGGGGGAAGGTTGTCGGTTGATAATGCCAAAAGGGGGAAGGAAGGATCGTTGAGAAAACTTGTTTTTCAAAATTCTTTTTCCGCTTATTACTCCGATTATTTTTTGCTGCGCTTCTCTAACCTTGCAGGGGGAATCATTTAAGGGAAGTATTCTTTTCTTTGCTTTTTCTCAACTATGTTTGTCATTATCAAAAAGGGGGAAATTGTTGGACATGAGTTCAAACCCCTTTATTATTTTTCTGGAATATTTTCTTGTTTTGATAAATGACAAACAGGATGATGAAATTCAAACGATGATCGAAAATTTACTTTTCGTACCGAGAAAAGAAAAGAGGCGTATCAAGAAAGTTACGGGATAAAAATCAACGCTCACCCCCACGCAGATTTTTGAAGTGAAGTGAAGACTCCGAAGACTTCTTAATTTTTATTGAGTCTAGGACTCTTGTAAGGATGACAATATCTTCTGCACAAAACAATTTAATTTCTGAGGGATAAAAAATTATTTTTGAGTCAGTTGAAAAATCTTTTTTTCTCTGTCTAAAATATTTTAGTGAGTCAGTTTCAAAATAAGTGTGTCAAAATTTCTTTAAAACATTTTTTAAAGTTACACAATTTTCTTTGGTGAGAAAAATATACTTTAAATATTTTTTCGTGTATTGTTTGACACACAAAATAATTTTTTGGACTCTCTTTTTCTCTCCCCTACTCAAATTCATTGAATAGGGAGATTTTACAAGAGGAGCGTGCCTTGTTATTCTCGTTGTCCCAAACAACGAGTTAGAAGCCAAAGTGCTTCCAATCGCACTTGGTTTGGGCCCTTTGTGTTTGCGCATTATTTTCATTTTAATCGATTATATCCTTTAAAATAATCGATTAGATCTAGCGCAATTTCTCAGGTTTGAATTCTTAATCGATTATTTCTATTATAAAAATCGATTAGCTTGGACAGAACCTCCTAATCGATTTATTGCTTCAATTTAATCGATTTTTAAGCCTTTCGTTGGGCTGCTCAACCTTGATCAATAATCGATTATTTATCCTCCATTAATCGATTAGTTCGTACCGAACCTCCTAATCGATTATTTGTCTTCATTTAATCGATTATGATTCAGTTTTCTTTTCAGGCTTTTCGCTTCTGTACACTTTAATCAATTAAAATTCCTAATTTAATCGATTAATTCTCTCTGGTACAGAACATCAGCTTTCTTCAACGGCTTTATTTTCCTCAGCCTATTTAATCCTTCATTCTCCTTCATTTTCAACACACACCTCTTGCACTCCAATATATTTCTTTGAGCTATATTCATCGTTTGCTTCATCTTCCTCATCAAAATATTAGTTTTGAGAGTTAGAAATATTTTTTCTTTGAGTGCTATAGAAGTTGTCATCCATAGAGCTTAAATCTTTCAAACACTACTTTGCTCAATTGTGTGAGCTTTCATTCTTGTGTTGTAAACTCAATCTCATTTGAGTGTTGTTCTTAAGACTTGTGTGACTCAAGTCTTGTTGTTGTAAGAAAGTGAGGCTTGTGTGATTCAAGTTCTCAAGTTGTACCGGTTTTTCAAGCACCCGTTGAAGCTTGAAGATTAGTAGGACTTTCGAGAGAGTCTCTCGGAGGACTGGACTAGCCACGAGGTGGTGAACCAGTATAAATCTCGGTGTTCTTCTTTCCCTTACTCTCTTTACTTATTCCTGCAATAATTTTTTTATACGCGAAAAACGCACATTCTTGAAAACAACTTTATTCACCCCCCCCCCTCTAGAGTTGCACATTTGTCTAACAAAAACATCATTGGAATTTATGATGAAATAGAAAACACTACAAATTAAAATATCTCATGAAAGAATTTGTAGTGTTGAGCCTATAGTTCCTTGAAAAACGAAGTGTTGGGCCTATAGTTCCTGGGGATAGATTATGAAGAAACTTATTCTCGATAGTTCATACAACTACATTGAGATTTTTTATAAACATGTCTATCTTTGAAGAGCTCCAAATGCATTTACTGGATATAGTGACAACATATTTGTATGGATCTCTAGATATTCAGCAGAATGTGGCATAATCGTCTCAGTGAATATCTACTTAGAGAAGGACACAAAAATGATCGAACTAGTCCATGTGATTGCATCCATAGATATAAATCAGTTTTTGTCATAATTGTAGTATATGTGATTATTTAAACATCATTGGAACTTATGATGAAATAGAAAACACTAGAAATTAAAATATCTCATGAAAGGATTTAAGATTAAAGATCTTGGGAGAACAAAATTTTGTCTTGGTCTTCAAATTGACCATTTGAAGGATGAAATTTTTTTCCACTAGTCAAATTACACGGAGAAGGTTTTGAAGCAATTTTACATGGAGAAAGCACATCCGCTCTCATCTTCAATGGTTGTTTCCTCCCTCAATATGCATGATGATCCATTCCCTCATGATAAAGAAATACTTGGTCCAGAAATTCCGTACCTGAGGGCTATCGAAGCTTTGATGTATCTGGAAAATAATACTTGACCAGATATTGCATTCTCGGTGAACTTGTTAGCCCGAAAAAGTTCATCCCCAACCAGGAGGCATTGGAAGGGCATAAAACACATTTTCCGATATCTCAACGGTGCCTTCGATCTTGGTCTATTTTATCACAATGGTGCCAATGCTACTCTAGTCAGATATGCTCATGCAGGATATTTGTCTGAGCCACAAAAGGCGAAGTCTCAAACATGATATGTGTTTACTTATGGAGATACCGTAATATCATGGAGACCGATGAAGTAAATTATGACTATCACATCATAAAATCACGCAGAGTTAATAGCTCTGTACAAAACAAGTAGAGAATGTGTATGGTTGCATTGAGTTATCCAACATATTCCGAGCAAATGCGGTATAGAAACAATCACTAGCCATCCGACTCCTATATATGAAGACAACACCGCATGCATTGCCCAAGTTAAAGGAGGCTACATCAAAGGTGATAGAAGCAAGCATATAGCACCAAAGTTTTTCTCTATTCATGATCTTGAGAAAGATGGAAAGGTTGAGATCGAGCAAATCAAGTCAAGTGAGAACCTCACTTATTTATTTACAAAAGCGTTGCCCCCAAAGAAATTTGAAGAACTTGTACATACGACTGGCATGTGTTGCCTCTGTCAATTATGCTAAGCTGAGAAAGAGAATTTTATGCATTGTACTCTTTTTCCATTGATCAGGTTTTTATCCCACTAGGTTCTTCCAGACAAAGTTTTAACGACACAGTACATAAAATTAAGATGAGTCTCAAAATTACGCTCATTTCATGGAGTAACCATCATTAATTGATAAATGAACATTCGTGTTATGGAATTAGTGAATTGACCATTTATTCGATTAATTAGAATCATGCTTCTCCATAGTTGCAGGAGCAAATTATCGATTATCACCATTAAGCTTTCATTTGTACAGTACTTGTACTATTTGTAATAGTGTTCCAACTAAGCCTCTCCACTCGATGTGGCAATCAGATCAATTGGAACAGTTTCTGTTTGGAATAATTTGGTTCAAATATATTTTGAATATATGTTATAATCAGTTCGGTTCAGATTAGTTAAGTTTAATTTGTGTGGAATCTAATTCAGCTACATACATTTTTTATTTTGGTTCGGTTTCAGGTTGGTTCAAATGCAGTTCGGATGTCAATCGGTTCAGGTATAGTTCATTTTGGTTCATTTTCGTTCGGGTATATTCCAGTTTCGGATATATTTGCATATATGGTATTTTCGAATTAAAATTTAATTTTCCGTTCTTTTTTTGTCATATCACATTTATCAATCTATCATCAATTACTCACCTCATATTATTTTTTTATTTTTTCTAATTATACTCCTTCACCCAAAATAACTTTCACTTTTATTTTTTTTAGTCATGCTTTATCAATTTGTATTGCGAATTATGAAAGAAAAGAATATCTGGTTCTAATATAAAATTAATATAATTGAATTACCAAATTACATACAAGTTGGTTAAAATATGTTGAAATTGAGTGAAATTGAATTAGTTTGATAATATTTGAGTGAAATTAATTGAATTCAAAACACATGTTTGGTCAATCATACTATATTGCTTGAGAGGGGGTGAAAACATATCTTCTTAATCGTTCTCTAGTTTGTATAAATTTAAATTAAATTCTCTTATATAAATTGTACTCCCACCATTCTCAAAAACACTCTTTTATTTTTTTCCACTTCCACTAAAACAGTTTTACTTTCTATTAAAAAATCACTTTTACCCTTAATTATTTTCATTCTCAACCTATCACATCATACTTTTTCTCTAATAATTTATCCATCACATTTTGCTTTTCCAATCACACATCAAGAGAAAAATTGGAAGTTAGCTACAATTTAACAGTTCCTTATTTTTATACTTGGTCAAACTAGGAATCCCTTTTTAAGAACGGAGGGTGTATTTTTTATTTTTATACAAATTTATAAATAAATTAAAATAAATTAAACACGTGTGAAATTTTTTATATTTTGTTTGGTTATGGAAATTCATTTTGGGACATATGGAGTAAGTAATATAAGCATATAACTAGTTCAATGGTAAAATAAAAGTAAATATTTGAAATCACATGAATGTAATTGTTTACTAATGTACATGAATATAATATGTTTATTGTCAGGCAGAATCAATTTTGGATATAATCGATTTTGGATATGATCGGTTTCGAATCTTACTGGTTTCGGGTCTTGTCGGTTTTGAATTTAACCATTTCAGATTTAACCGATTTCTGATCTAATTGGTCGGATCTAATTGGTTTTGAATTTAAATTAGGTATGGATATATTTAGTTCAGTTTCGGTTCGATTCAGATCATTTAAGTTATTCGGTTTTAAATCGGATCTTCACTTTTCAGATCATTTTGGTTTCGGTTTCGAATCATTCAATTTGGATAATCCATTCTAGTTCTGTTTTTCCAGGTCTACTATGATCTCCTTTAAAAATAGGAGGGTTAGGTTCGTGCAAATACATTATTAAGAATAAGATTAATATATCTCAGTAGTATATCTCTCTCTATCAATTATATCTGAGTATTTTCTTCTATTTTATACTCTCTCCGTTTCTTTAAACACTTACTCTTTAGTTTTTTTGTTTTTTCTAAAAGACTTGTACTTTCTATTAAAAACCAACTTTTATTCCTACTTTTCCTTACCCTACGTTTCAGATCATACTTTTTCATTAATAATCTACCCATCACATCAAGCGCAAAATTGGAAAATCAACTACAAACATACGCTCCTTGTTTATCCTAAAAGTCAAAGTAGGAATGTTTTATGAAACGGAGTAATATATTAGGCTAAATCTAACGGTTTTGGTATGAATTTTTCCTTAATTTATCTATCAAACATGACCATTTTGGCTTAATTAAAATGGATGGGAGCATCATACATTTAACGTATTTTTTTTAGATTTAAGTCATTTAACGTAGCGGAGTAATTAATAAGTTACCTTCTTGAATTGAAACTTTGTAGCGGCGGTTAATATAAATAAATAACACTCCCAAGCCTTAAATACTTCAATTTAATTCTTCGTCAGTCAAATCTTCTAATTCAATCACATCTTCGTTCTCATCTAAACTCTCCCATTATATTCATCGTTGTGAGACCAAATAAATTACACTCTATTACAAACTGAAGCATGTCTCGCACAACTTTCACTTTCTTGTTGTTTAGCCTAATTATAACATTAGCAATCTCCGCACCATTTTTAGAAGACGCCAAAGCCTATATTGTTTTTACAGATAAACCTTATCACTCTCTTGAAATCTTAACCTCCATTCTTGGCAGGTATACAATTTAAATGCTGTATTTTCTTTTGAAATATAATTTAAATATGCTCTTTTTTTCTTTTACTCCGTAACATATAAGCTAAATTCCACCGTTAATTTTTTAAGTTAATAGATCAAAATCTCGGTTAGCCTTTCAACTTTGATCAATTGTATTAAAAAAGAAAGTTTCCTCGCATGTATTTATAATGAAAAATGAAAAAAATGTATGAACTAACGGTAAAATTAACAAAGAACCCATCATGCAATATTAACGACACTAGTTTGAAGAATCATTCGTGGAATTTACAAAGTTGAATGAATAACTGTGCATGACTCAATAACTTGAAGGACCAACTACGAGATTTAGCTTAACAAATATTTTTTTGCAATGTCACACATTATTTCACCTTTATCTTTCATATTTCAAACAAATATCAAACGTAACTTAAAATGGTCTCAGTTCTCAAAGGTAAAACAACGTTTGTAATTAAAAAGTGAAATTTGCAATAAATACTACTAAAGTATATATATGTCATTTCATAATGTAATACTTAAACTTTTTTATTATCTAAATAATACTTGAATAATGTCTAGTGACAAGAACAATGTCCAGTGATGTTCGACATTTAATTCGAACAATGTCCAGTGATGTTGGACATTTACTTGTAAATGACCAGTGGACAATGACTAGAAGTACTACATTAGAATATAAAAACATAGAGTACTACTTTGAGAAAATCACTATATTTTAGTACTTTTTAAGTAAAATCCAGTCGTAAAAATTCATATGCTTGTTTTTGGATTAAGTTTGCAGAACTAACATCATGTGTCTAATGCCACAAAGGCTTAGGTTACATTTTTGTGACAATTGACCATGTTTTACTTGTTTAATACACAACAAAATAAAAAAGTGAACGTTTCTACGATTAAAATCACGGATTGAAGACATATTTTTCTTTAATTAATCAGAAGCTTGTCACTTTTATTTAATTTCGTTTTGTGTGCATGGCATGCTGATGTTTTTAGTAAGGATGAAGCAAGGAAGGCATTACTTTATGTCTACCAACTTTCTACTCAAGGATTTGTAGCAATTCTCACTCGGGAACAAGTCTCTCGTCTCTCTAGTAAGGCTTATTCATTTTAAGTTTTTTTGTCAAAGATATACTCCTTCCGTTCCACAATGAATACCACTTTTAAAACAGTATGTAAAATTTCATCACTTTTAAAATCATTTTAATTACAAATTGATATAGAAATAAAAAATATCTCGCATAAATTACACCGCTCGTTCAAAAGTACATAAAAAGTCCTACAAAATAATATGTGACAAAAATATTTTATTTTATCAGATTCTAAATAAGAACTTATAAACAAATAAAAATTCTCGAGAAATCGTAGTGGTAACAGGGACATCCATTTTAGGACGGAGGGAGTAGTTAGTATTTGAGATACTATGTGGATGATTCTATGTGCTTAGAAGCTTGTCAAATTTGCTTATAAACTATTTTTAACTTATAAATCATCATATGACGTGTTTTTCTATACTTATAATGAAGCTGACTTATAAACAGCTTATAAATCCAAAAAATTAGTATGTCTTACAAACTTATATTTTTAAGTTAGTTTTTCATTTCACTATTTTTGACCAGATTGCTTATAAAATCATCTATCACTTTTTCCACTCAATATGTTTTATACTCTCCCCATCTTAGAGTGTTCATCATGTTTTTACCTTTTATTAATTCGGTGCGGTTCCCATGACATTGGAACCCCATATCATGGGATGACCCGGGAGCACTCCGATGCCCGTTCGTAAAATTGACGGTTCCTACGCCTAACCCCCCCCCCCCGGTAAATCCCCCCCCCCCCACCCCCTTCAACTGCACCCACAAGTTTATTTTTTACTTTGGAGTTAAATTATGACTTCAAAGTCAAAATCAACTTGTGGGGTGCAATTGAAGATGGTGGGGTGTGTTCGGGTCGGGGCGGGATGAGGGGTTTACCAGTGGGGTTAGAGGGGGTAGGAACCATCAATTTTATGAACGGGGCACCGGAGCACCCTATTGACTTATAATTAAATAAAAATTGTATGATATATTTATTACGGAGTATATTATTAGATAAAACAATATTTTGAAAATATTTTACAAGATAAATGTAATAAGATTATTTTTGAACCAATACCTAATATTCCTTTCGTTCCACATAACATTTCATGCTTGAAAAATATGAGCTTTCAAATTGTGTAATTCTTGGTGTTATTTTCTAATTACCCTTAAAATATGTTATTTTAACAAAAAATAACACCAGAAATATTTTGTGGTACGAAGCGAATATCAATTTTATTGAATTAATGGTTAAAATTTTTCAATTTAAATTGTAAAAAATAAAAACTAAACAAACATTTCGTGACAGAAGTAATATTCAATTTGAATTTTCATTTTTCAGCTACACGATGAATACGTTTCAAATAACCACACTTTTTTTAATAGAAAACTCACCACAATTAGATTTCTAACTCGTTTAGGCGTTGTGAATTTAATTAGGTACTAACTTAAACTACCTCAGTCCTTGAGTATATTTGTTAAGTTTTGATTTTTTTAATGAATTATTTTCAACCTTTAACCTATAATTAAATAAAATATATACTCCATTACATATTAAGTAGATAAAATAATATTTTAAAATTATTTTATATAACAAATCTAATAAAACTATTTTTGTATTAATATCTAATATAATTTTTATTTAAATTGGGGTCAAAATTTACCAATTTCAACTGAAAAAAGTCATAAGCGGACGGATATTTAGGGAGAGAGGGAGTATCAATGTTTCTTTTGTGGTCCTAAACTTTATGTTCATTTTATGCACTTTAATATAAAAATGCTTTGGATAAATTGGGCTCTTTGGAAAAATAACTTTATGTCACTCAATGAAAAATATGAGAAAACTCACATTTCACATGTAGACCTTAGGATCATGAAGGCACCACGGATGTTTATTACTCTTCAACGGTTCATTTGACACATTTTAATTTGTTAGATACCTGTTAACATTATAAATTATACTTCCTTTGTTTATCAAAACTCTTCCTATTTCATTTTTCTCTTTCACTTAAATACTTTCACTTTCTATTAAAAAAATACTGTTATCCGTACTAATTCTTACCCCTACCTACCACATTATATTTTTTCACTAATAATCTAGTCATTACATCACATTTTTCCTAATCACATTAGAGGAAAAATTAGAAAATCAACTCTAAATAAATCTTCTTTATTTTTTTCCGAAGACAATATTTGAATTGTTTTCCTAAAAAGAGGGAGTGCATAGTATCATTATAATCCACTTACACTTAAATGAAGGAAATTTTTCTTTCTAACTTAATGTAACAAAGAATTGGATGTAATATATTTCACTTTTCAACTAATTGTAACAAAAATTGAATATCATCTAACACATAAACGAAATGCTAGAGTTTTTCTGTTAAAAACATCTTAAGCATTTACTATATATGGAGAGTAAATCTGCCCTGCCCCAACTCATGCCATATTGCCACATTAAGATTACACTACTTCCCGCCCTCCCCCCCCTCCACAAAATCCTGCAATGTTATCGCCTTGAAAACGTGTTTCTCCATTAATTTTACAATATTTTTATCATTTTAATTCAAAACTTATATAAATTTCATAAAAATATTTATTTACTTATTTATTAATAAAAGAAGATAAATAATAATGAATATAGTAAAAGTAATAAATTCAAAATTAACAAAAATAAATAAAAGGTTAACATTATTTAAATATTAATTATTGAAATTAAAAAAATACAATTGAAATAAAAAAAAGTGAAATTGAATACATTATATTATAAAAATGGTAAAATGAAAAAAAATGAAATTGAAAAAAAAATGGAGGAAGAAGAAGGCAAGAAGCTAAAGCTGGAATTGGGGTAGAAGAAGAAGAACACAGATCTGGACAGGAGGAAGAAGAAGAAAAAAAGGAATTGGGGCGCGACGGGCCGCTGCAGTGGGCGGCCGCCGCGAAACTGGCCGTTTTATCAGCGCGGCTTTGCGCCGCTATTTGGGCTAGCGCCGGGGCGTACGACGCGTTTCTCCTCTTGCAATGGGAGTCCGGCGCGGCGCTGCTTTTGGAAGGTTGCGTTGCGGCGGGTTTTTCCGCTTAAGAGCATCTCGGGTAAAGAGTGTATTGTTAGTATACACTTTATACAATATAATATACAGAGTACATTATAACCCTTCCAATGGATGGTGCAAATAATGCACTATTAGACCTGGCAAAAAATTGATCCGATCTGTTTTTTACTTGAAACCAGATCTGAAAATATTGGGTTTTGAACAAAGCTTTTGAAGACCAAATCCGAAGTTGAGTGTATCCGAAATGACCCGCTTAAAAAAGGTCAAATTCGACCGAACCCGAACCCGACCTGACCGACCCGCTAAAGTAAGAGTTTTTCAAAATCATACACTTTAGTACTCGTTTTTAATGTATAAATTTATATTTTCAGACAAAATTTTAATAATATTGCATAATTATCTTACTTTTTTCTAAAACTTAAGCATTTTTTAAATTCCTTATATTGATTTATATGCTCCCTCCGTCCCTAAATATTCACAACATTTGCTTTTTCAGCGATCGCGGGAACTTTTGTTTATTTCGACGTTTTCATTTGTTATTTGATAAAATAAAATATTCTTGACACCTCTTATTTCGAAAAATTTTTTATGTAGTTTTTTTATATGTAAATTTTATTTTTTATTTCCATACCAATATGTAAATAAAATGAATTGAAAAAACTTGATTTTTTGCCTCGGGAATACAAATGTGGCAAATAATTTGGGACGGAGGGGGTATCTAAATAAATTTTAGGATTTAAAATAGATTAATCTAATAGATTTAATAAATATTTTTAGTGTTAATGTGATTTTAAAAATTTAAAAAACCAATGTCATAACCCGTTGGGTCAACCCGAACCCGATGACACTGGGTCATGAACATACAGTTCCCAAACCGAACCCGAAATAACCCAAATTCAAAGTGACCGAACTTGAACCCGACCCGACTGACTGATTTGCCAGCTCTATGCACTATAGTTCAAAATACAATTCTCAACTTCTATATATACATTCTAATATTCACATCTTGTAAAAAATCTATTACTAAAATTATGCATGATTAATCTTTTTAATTCTTCTGATCCAATATAATTTATTTAAAATATCTAACTATTAGTAAATTATTATTACTCTTTCAATTACTTTTATAAATAATTTTTTTACTAAAATGTTGTAGTACGTTTTTTTACTAATTTTTTTATTTCTTGTTTCTTAATACTCTATAACCATAGTTTAAAATATATGTGTCATCAAAATTTTTAAAACTATATATATTTTCATAATTAAATAACTTAAAATAATAAAACAAAATAAAAATTTATTATATAGAAGATATGGTTAGAGTGGATATAAAAAAGTAGATGTGTAAACAATATTGATAGTATAAAACTAAATATAGTCTATCTATTTTTACATTTTCCATTGTAGAGGCTCTAAATGCCCTTATACTTTGTGATATGTAAGGGAATCTACGTCTATTTTGCAGAATATCCGGGAGTGATATCCATTATCGAAGACCAATCAACAGCGGACAGCCCTGCTGACACAAGATACAATTCTTAGCATTAGGAAAACTAGTATCACACCCGTGCGATGCACGGGTCATTTTTATGTTACTAAATTCAAATCATTTATCAATGATAAAAATGAGATGCAATAAAATATAGAGATTATACTCCGTATTATTTTAAGATAAAAAACATCATTGTTTTACAAATTTCGAAAGATTTCTTTATAGACTACATTATTGTACAATTTCTGAGAATAATTATAGTATATTTAGTTGTAATATGCTATTATAATTATAATAAGAAGGGTTAAGTTTTATCGAAATTGGGTGTATAATTATTCTTACCATAATTATTTTTTTCAAAATTGGGTGTATAATTGTATAACTTACCTTTTTGAATTATTTCCAATTTTCAAAAACTTACTCTTTGCATTTTTATAAATTACCTATATTAAAAACTTACGCTTTGGATTTGTATAACTTACCTTTTTTAATACGATAATTATTATAACTATAATAATTATATTAACTTCTGATGGCTTACAATTTTATATTACTCACGTTAACTATTATAAAAATAATTATATTAACTTCCGATGATTAAAAATGATAGTTACTTATTTTTACCATAATTTCAGACATTTCCAATCAGTAGTCAAAATAACGTTGGTTAATTATTAGCATATAATTCATTGATTCCATATTTATTAAAAAATTTACGCTCTGCAATTTTATAACTTACCTTTTTTTAATTATTTCCAATTTTAAATAAGTTAATTATTATATATATAATAATTATATTAACATCACGCTTACCATTTTATATTACTCACGTTAATTATTATAAAAATAATAGCTATTATTATATTTATAACTTTTTAAATAATTATAAATCCACAATTTCGGTCACTTACCATTTTAACATCATAATTATTTACTTACCTTTCGGCCATTTTATAATTATTATAAATATAATAATTATAATAATTATTTCTACAATTTCAGCCACAACAATTATTAACTTACCTTTTTTAATTAGTTCGAATTTTCAATACATTAATTATTAAATTTATACTTTTTTTAATAATTATAACTTCACAATTTCAGCCACTTACCATTTTAACTTCACAATTATTAACTTACCTTTTGGCCATTTTATAATTATTATAAATATAATATTATAATAATTATTTCTACAATTTCGGCCACTACAATTATTAACTTAACTTTTTTTAATTATTTACAATTTTCAATACTTTAATTATTATATTCATACCTTTTTTAATAATTAGAACTTCACAATTTCGGCTACTTACCATTTTAACTTCACATTTATTAACTTAACTTTCGGCCATTTTATAATTATTATAAATATAATAATTATAATAATTATTACTATAATTTCGACCACTGCAATTATTAACTTACCTTTCGGCCATTTTAACTTATCTTTATTTAATTATTATAAATATACTAATTATAATAATTATTACTATAATTTCAGCCGCTTACCATTTTAACTTCACAATTGCCATTTATAATTGTCATACTCTTTGGGCGGGAAAACCATATATTGACTACATGTCTTTTAAAATAAAGTATGTATTAATTACCAATTGTCGGTGTCATATTATTTGTTTCTTTTTTAAAATTAATTACCAATTATAAACGGTGTCATATTATGTATTCGTTTTTTAAAATGATTACGTGTTAAAACTGGTTATTACCGTGTGATAAAAAAAGGAAGAGTATTTATTATAGCTTTTAAACCATTTTTTAGATTAATAATAATAATTATTTTTTTGATTAATAATATTACGTTTTTAAAAAGTAATTTTTAATAATCGGAGATAAAACTGTTCGTATTCAAAAGGAAATTGGGACTTACCTTTTTTAATTATTTCCAATTATCTTTTTTGTAAAATTGGGTGTATAATTGTATAACTTACCTTTTAATTATTTCCATTTTTTTTGCGAAATTGGGTGTATATGTAACACCCTAATCCGTCTAGGTCTGCAGCTCCTTTCAGACTAAAGTATTGATTTGGTAATCGTGATAATTTAAACATTTCAAACATTTTTATTTATAAATAATATTCCATACATAATTGTAGAAAATGCGGAGTGTTTAATAATAATGCGGAAGCGACTTTTAAACATGTTTCATAACAACATAATTATTTATTTTGTTCAATGATCCACCACGACTGTCTCGCCCCTTCTGCTGCCAGGAATCAGCCAATCATTCATTCTACCTACCTGCGTGTAGCAAATAAAACACACTACACGCTCAGCGGTGAAGCTGAGTAAGCATATCTAAAGCATCGAACATCCAAATAAATTGAATCTCAATTCATAATAAACCATTTCATATCATGCACACAATATATGATTCAAACATTCATGATATTCTCAATATTTTATTTCAAGTCATTTGATATTCAATATCTCAACCATGCTCTTAAATCATTCTTAATATAAGGCCAAATCATTTTATAACAAGCTCTTAGCTATTCCTAGTCTAAGGCAACATTTCTAACCAGGCCCTTAAACTATAAATAGTTTAATGCAGAACACAAGAATCGATAATCCACCCTATGAGTCATGTGGATTACGTACCAACCAAACAATGATTTGTCGGGTGGGTGATATCCGGTCTGGATCCCGTACGTACGTTTTAACCCGAAATATGAATTGGTCAAGTAGGTATATCTTAGAGTACTTCTAGATATCCTTAATAATCATCATCAATATACAAGTGGGTATATCTTAGAGTTCTTCTAGATATCCTTAACAATATACACTGTTTTCATAATCACCATTAATTCATTTTTAATCATGACTTAATCATCAATAATCATTTTAATCAATAGGTTTATCATTCATATTTATCCATAATAATTATTCATCATAATGATCATTCAACATAATATTTAATAGCAAACAGCGGCCTAGTCTCGGGTGCTAACACCCGAACTTATCGTCATGCATCACATAGTGTTTTATATGCCAAAAACATCATTTATTATACAAAATCATATTTAAATTGTTCATAATTAATTAGTATTTTCAAAGAATATTTCCAAGAATATTTTCGGGACACTGGAATTGAGGAAAAATCGATTTATTCAATAAATTAATATAAAAATCTATTTTTGAATATATAGTAATCTATTAAATTTGTAAAATCGATTTTTCAACATATTTTAATCGATTAATTTGTAAAATCGATTTTTTCAACATATTTTAATCGATTAATTTGTAAAATCGATTTTAATATATATTTTAATCGATTAAATACTAAAAATCGATTTTATACCTTAATATAATCGATTGATTGTTTTTATTTTGATACACATTATCTGAACAAGTTTTAATCGATTTTTAGGAAGAAAATAATCGATTTTCGATCACTGTTCATTGTCTTCTACCTTCGGTCCATTTTCGGACATATCAATTTTAGTTACTAAACTTCAATTAAACTATTTAGAAATGTTCTCCAAGGTTTATAGATCATTTTAGAATCATTAAAACATATTTTTAATATCAAATTCAAGGTTTATGATTCTTGGTTATTCAAACATGTCAAACACAAAACTCAACCAAATGACCATTTATGAACGTAAAAACAACCTATATGAACATTCTAATCTTTAGA
This sequence comes from Cuscuta australis, assembly GCA_003260385.1. Lineage (NCBI taxonomy): Eukaryota > Viridiplantae > Streptophyta > Magnoliopsida > Solanales > Convolvulaceae > Cuscuta > Cuscuta australis. The sequence continues at coordinate 1,008,908 of NQVE01000206.1, read as the reverse complement.
TATATCTACGGGCTTACCTTGAAGCGTAGGGGAGGTTTTGAAGATTTTCCGGCGAACCTTCCGGCGACTCTATCTCACTGCTCCGGCGACCTCACACAAAGATGACAGCACCACTGCACTCTACTCTCAGCAAGGAACAATATAGAAGGAAGAATGAATTGTTTTGGTGATGAAATGAGGGAGTTGGGTTGTCCTTAAATAGCCCAGGGAAGAAGAAGAAGACACAGGTTTGCAGCTTCCGTGATTGAGCGGCGATTTGGAATCGGCGTAATTGAACAGGGCGCCGTTTGGTGTGTAGTCCCTGATTGGGACTAATTTTGGTCCCAGTTAGGGTACACTTTTTGTTCCAACTTTCTCCAAATTGAAATCCGATTGAACCGTTGAGATCAGACAGTCGAACTCTACATAATGATATGATTTTCATTATTTATTGACAAACTTTAGAATTTACTTATTTTTGGGTCCTTCTCAGTAATTAATTAATTATAAATTAATTAACTCTGATAGGCCTATTTTTGGGGCGTTACATTTCTCTCCCCCTTAAAATAATTTCGTCCTCGAAATTACCTGAGTCATTGGTTGAAGAGATTCGGATATTGCATCCTCATTGACTCTTCGGTTTCCCATGTTGCCTCTTCAGTCGAGTGATTCCTCCATAGCACTTTGACTAAGGGTACAGATTTGTTCCTTAATTGTTTGACCTCTCGTGCTAAAATTTGTACAGGTTCCTCTTCATAAGTCAATTGTTCGTCAAGAGTTACAATTCCCTCAGTCAAAATATGCGATGGATCGGAACGGTATCTTTTCAACATCGATACATGGAATACGTCATGGATCTTGTTCAATTCTGGTGGAAGTTCTAACCGATATGCTACTGGACCCACACGTTCAGTGATTCGATAGGGTCCAATATATCTTGGACTTAGTTTTCCCTTCCTACCGAAACGTAGCACTTTCTTCCACGGTGAGACTTTCAGAAACACCTTGTCATCAACATCATATTCGATCTCCCGACGTTTTAAGTCGGCATAAGATTTCTGTCGATCGGAAGCCACCTGCAGTCTTTCTCTGATTAGGCGAACCTTCTCTTCAGTTTCGCGAACGAGATCAGGTCCTTCAAGCTTTTGCTCGCTTAATTCTGTCCAGCATACTGGGGTTCTACAGCGTCTCCCATATAAGGCTTCGTACGGGGCCATTTGGATACTCGCTTGATAACTGTTGTTATACGCGAACTCCATTAGCGGTAAGTATTGTTCCCAGTTGCTTCCAAAATTAATTACACATGCTCTCATCATATCTTCAAGAATTTGAATTGTCCTTTCAGATTGTCCGTCAGTTTGAGGATGAAATGCCGTACTAAAGTTAAGTTTAGTACCTAAGGCTTTCTGCAAACTCTTCCAGAATTGCGACGTGAATCGCGGGTCACGATCAGAAATGATAGACAAAGGTACACCATGTAATCTTACAATCTCACGGATGTACAACTCTGTTAACTTCTTCAAGGACATATCGCGTCGAATAGGAATAAAATGAGATGACTTGGTTAATCGATCAACAATTACCCAGACTGCGTCATTTTTCTTAGCTGATAATGGAAGTCCAATCACAAAGTCCATCGTAATTCGTTCCCACTTCCATTAAGGGATAGTAGGTGGATGTAACAACCCACTAGGCACTTGGTGTTCAGCCTTGACTTGTTGACACGTCAGACATCGTGTTGTAAATTCAGAAATTTCCCGCTTCATTGTGGACCACCAATATGTCTTCTTCAGATCTTGGAACATTTTATTACTACCAGGATGCATGGTATAAGTGGTTTCGTGAGATTCACGCATTATGATATGATTTTCATTATTTATTGACAAACTTTAGAATTTACTTATTTTTGGGTCCTTCTCAGTAATTAATTAATTATAAATTAATTAACTCTGAAAGGCCTATTTTTGGGGCGTTACAGTATAATTGTATAACTTACCTTTTGTAATTATTTCCAATTAGGTGTATAAAAATGACAATTACGGTATTAAAATACCGTGTGATAAAAAAGGAACAAATTCCGAACGCCCCTACAGAAAAAAGAGGTTAAAATAACGTACAAAATTGTATAATTAGAAAACTTTGTACGAATTGATAAATTTAGTGTGATAAAAAAAGGAATTGTATTTATAGCTTTTAAACCATTTTTTAGATTAATTTTTTAAGATTATTAATGTTATGTAATAATTATTTTTTAGATATATAATTTTACGTTTTTAAAGGCATTGCGTGTAAAAACTAATATTAATTTTAACTTTATAATAATTAATTTGCCATTTGTAAATGTAATAACGCATGGAAAATTAAGCACATGCGCAAGTTTTTAATAATTATTATTATATTTTTGGCAACTTACCATTTTAAATGAACAATTGCCATTTGTTAATGTAATAAAAATTACCATTTTAAGTGAATAATTGCCATTTTTGTAAATGTAATAATGCATGGAGAATTAAGCACATGCGTAAGTTTTTAATATTTATTATTATATTATTTTCAGAAACTTATCATTTTAAGTGAACAATTGCCATTTGTTAATGTAATAACGCATGGGCGGGAAAAGCAAAGGTTGACTCCATGTGTTTTTAAATAAAGTATGAATTACCATTTTTAGTTGAGCATTCGTTACCTTTTTTATACACAGTTTTTATACCTTTTTTATACACGGTTATTTTAAACTACACGGCTATATGTTGATCACAATTACACTAATTTTATATTCACGGTAATATTAATTGAGTAATTACTCAATGACGGTAACTAAATTAAATTAAATTTCCATTCTTTACCTTTTTTACACACGTTTATATTAAATTAACATTCGTTACCATTTTAATTACACGGTTATATTAAATTACCATTTTTAGTTGAGCATTCGTTACCTTTTTTATACACAATTTTTATACCTTTTTCAACCTTTTTTATACATGGTTATTTTAATGATCCATTAATTACCATTTAGTAATTACCATATGGAGTGAAGAATTACCATATTCTCTACACCATGAAATGGGCGGGAAAAGAACAATGAAAATCCATGTCTTTTTAAATAATAGATAGATGTAACAAAATTAAATACGGAGAATTATCGAAACAAGACTATCACTACCACAACAAAAAACATTTGTCTCAAATAATTATGTCTATATTGGAATTTGGAACTATCACGCTAATTTAAAAAATCTAATTGTGTGATTGATATTTATTTAGTAAAATATATATCTTCGGTTCCTTAAACTCTTTTCCTTTCATTTTTTCTCTCAAACTTCTTTTTTTATTAAAAAACTATTTTTACCCTGATTGATTTTTATCATATCTATTATATCGTATTTTTTATAAATAATTTATCTATCATATCATACTTTTATCCATCACATGAAGGATATTTTTGAAAAATCAACACAAAAATATTCTCCTTAAATTTCAAAAGGTCAATAAGGGAAGAACTTTAACACTATGTTTGATTTAAGGAATTTGAAATGGAAAAGAGAAGAAAATGAAATGAAAAATAGTTTCTTGTTTGGATAGAGAGGAAAAGAAAAAAGTGGATGAAAAGCAAATGATAGGATAAAATAAAAGTAATTTATCTAAATAGGACTAAAACATAATGACTTTCTCAATATAGGACCATATGTTTTTATTTTTCAATGTAGGACCATTGATCATTATCTATTAGTCATTATTCAACAAAATGTCCATCATCACTTCGACATTATTCTTCTCACTAGTTATTATTAAATCCTATTTTGGGAATAAAAAAGTTTAAGTCCTACATTGAGAAATGACTTATGTTTTAGTCTTATTTAGTGCAAATTTCACTTTATTTATCTTTGTTTTCGTATTACGGTCCTCTCTCACACAACATTGCTCATTAAAAATTACATCATAGTTATTTAAATTTAATTTATAAAAAAGAAAACCCCCTAAATAGGAGTAAAAAATTTGTCATATCCTCAAAATAGGAGCTTAAACTTAAACTAATCTAAATAGGAGTAATTAATTAAGTAATAAAGATAACACCATAAGTAATATTAAATCTCCAATTAATATCATCTCTCTCTGCTCCATCTCCTCGCGGCCACCCCACCATGCTTCTCTCTCATTTTTGGCACCACCCTCATCATTTTCAAGTGTTGCCTCGTCAAAACTACCCCAAGTGTAGTACATCACCGCCGCCCCACTCCTTGCAGTGCCGCCGCACTAGTTTCGCCCTTTGCAGATCTGTCACGAAGCATCCATGTAAATCCGTCGCGGAGCGCCGCCTCTATCTCCCCCCCCCCCCTTGCAGATCTATCGCACCGCCTATATTAATCAGAGCTGAGATTGCCAGCAGTCACGATGACTATGATTTTGTTTTTCAATTAGATTCAAAATGCTTTATAATTGAGACTGCATCATAGAAGTAGGAAATACTTCCAACTTATAGCGTTCATCTTTTTTTTCTCCGAAAAATTGCATCTTCATTAGGCATTGATTTTGGTTTGGCTTTTTATTTTCATTTTTGTATTTGATTGTTTTTCTCTTAGTTGTGTTTAAATTTTACTCCCAATTTTAGCAAAATTTGGCGATAGTGATAAGAAGCTTGACATTGTATGTTGGCAATCTTGACATTTCACTTTCTTTTTGACACTTTATATTGACATGTTTGGCATTACGCAATAACATGTTTGGCATTATGCGATGACATATTTGTTAGTATGCATTATCGTCTTTGGCATTGACACCATTGCACTATGGTGGCGACAATGACAGTTTTGATCCCAAAGTTGGCAGTAAATTGCGACATTGAAAGCAGCAAATGGGGGCGATGGAGGCGACATCCACAACAAGTGGGGATGAGAGCGGTGGATCGTGGTGGTGATGACGGCAAATTTGCCGACCGTGGTGGTGTTAGTGGCTGCAATAATGTAGATGGTGACCGCATTTAATATCGACGACAGCAGGAGATTGTGGCGATGGAGTGGCGGCGACGACATTAGCGGCGATGGCGGCAGAGGTGGCAATAGTGACATGTGCGACAAGGGCTGTAGCTAATTTAGAATTTTTTTAAATTTATAAAATGTATTTAATTTCATATTTGTAATATGAATATAACTTCTATTTTGGTACATGGTCAATGTTTTACTTGTATTTCGCTCCTTAATTTTAAATCATTAAATTAATTAAAAGTTAATTACTCCTATTTAGGGGAGTTTATGTTTCAATTCTTATTTTGAGAATTTGTCAGATGTTGTACTACTACTTTAGTCCTTCTCCCTTTATAAAACATCCAACAAATATAAGAATAACTACAGATTTGGGACAAATAAAACATTTTGAAAAATCAATTTATGAGATCGACAAAGAAATACATATACTCCTTCCGTCCTAAAATGATCTTCGCAGTTCGGTTTACGAGGTTTGACTGGAATTATTTTCAATTAAATTTATTTGATTATAGATGTAAAATTAAAAATTAAAACTTATATATTTTACAACTAAAACAAAAATTCTACAAAATAAGGGGAAGCAAGATTATATTACAAGACATAATTAATTAAAGTTTGAGCATATATAAATAGTGGTTGAAAAGATCATTTTTTAAAACGGAGAAAGTACAAATGTTGGCAACAACTAGGGGTGGACACGGTACCGGTACAGTACCGGTACCGGAAACGGTACCGCCGGTTCCGGTACTGTTACCGTCGGCCGGTACGGTCCACCGGTTCCGGGAACCGGTACCGGTACCGCCCAATCCGGTACCGGTTCCGGTGCCCATTTTTCGGTACCGGCACCGGCGGTTCCGGTTCCGGTTCCGGTACCGTTACCGTTTTTTTTTATTTTTATTTTTTTATTTCATTCTTTCCTTTATCAATTTCATTTTTAGATTTTTTTATTTCATCATTTCCTTTAACAATTACACATTTACAATTTTACATTTTAAAAATATAATAAAAAAGCAAAAAAAAAAAACAAAATTAGGGGTGGCCGAAACGGTACCGGAAACGGTACCGGAACCGGCGGTACCGGAACCGGAACCGGTACCGGCCGGTCCGGTACCGGTACCGGTACCAAGGGGTGGCGGTACCGGAACCGGCGGTTCCGGAACCGTCCCGGAACCGTACCGTGTCCACCCCTAGCAACAACCTGAGCACCACCCAGCAACTTATTGTACAAAGAGGCATGTCAACAAAATCAAAGAGACAAGACAAAGCTTGTGAACGAGCCAATTACAAGACATAACAATACATATTGTGCAACTTGTTAGACGAAGGAGAGTCAACAATGGAAAGCAAGCATAAGGTAATCAAATAATTAATGAAAAGTAAACAAAAAATAATTTATTTTATCAAATAATCAATGAAAAGCAAGCATAAAATAATTTACTTTAAATGTCCTCTATTTTTATAAGTTATCAAGTTAAGACCTTTTTTTTGGGAAATTGTAAAATAATCCTTCACCTTGCTTCCTTGCCTTGCTCCCACACATTCCCGAAAACACAAAGAATAAAGACATACCCCTTGGACAGGGTCCTTTTCCTTCTTTTTTTTTGACTGGAGCAGTCCAAGGATGCCCCTTTTCCTTGTACTACTTCACAAAAATAAGACAAAGACACACATCACATGGTTTCTTTACTTGGGCTCACTTTAGCAGCTAACAAAAGCCAAAATAACACCTGCCTATCAAAACACAGGCCCATTTCATTGCTCTCTTTTGTTTTTTTTATACAAAAAGAACTTCTTGAAATGACTAGGAGGGATAGATAAAGTGGAAAACAAGCCTACCCAATTTAAAAAACTATTGGTTAACTAAAGCTTAAGAGGCAGCACTGAAATCATTTCTACTGCAATCATCATTTGAACCAGACAGAGAGTGTGTTTTGATCCCATCCCCTTTAATGTGTATTCTTTTGACTCTTTTCTGCAGAAATTGCCAACAGCCTTGAAACACCTTGAGTCCAAACTTCATACTCCCTTTGATCCCGGCACTCGAATTCGATCACTCCCCGCAAAACGGTCCTCAGCCCAAAGTATCGGAAATTCTCGCCGCCCTCCACCAAGTGCCGTCCCGGCCATGCCGGAAGGTCTTTCAAGACCTCAATCACCACATCTGCAATCATTCATTCAAATCAATAGGGAATAAACACTAATCAAGTTTGGTGGTCACTTTTTTGTCACTCATTCCACTCAAAAGCCTTTCTCAAATCCCTAGGCAAAGCAATTGGGTTTCTCATCATTAGAGAGACAAAAATAAAGTGGTGGAAGAAAGGAATAAGAGAGCCCAACTCACTCTTTTTCTTTTTTGTTACGGTCCCAGCAGCATGTCTGCTCTTCATTTTCAACATCACCTGTTAAAGGAAAAAGAAGGCCCAGTCAAAGTTCATATTGCATTTTGGGAGGATAAAAAGTTGAATCATTGTGGGTTTTCACCTTTGGTATGATGTAAAGTAGGGCACTTGAACAGTTGAAAACACACAAAGTGCTTTGTTTATGGAATGTTTGGAACAAAAAGAGAGGCTTAATTACCTGACCCATTCTGTTAATATACACAAATATTATCTTCGAATGAAGATCACCTGCAAAAAATAAGCAATGGAATCAACCCATCCACTCTTAATACAACATAAGCTTTCAGTTTACAATTAGAACCACTCTCATATCACACACCTTTCCGCGTTCGTTTTAGTAGCTCGGAACCCCTGGCAAGCAATTCCCGACTGCAAATGCCGAGAAAGTTTTCCTCTGGCACTAGAAGCTCACCACTTGAACAACCATGGCTACCCATATTGGCAGTTCCTCCTCCTCCTCCGCCACCTTTCTCTACAGGAATCACTGCTGCCATGTTCCAAACTTCCTTTATTCCCCTAGCCCTCAGTGTCGCCGCACCACGTAAAGCTACATTTCATTATGAGCTCAGTTTGAAATCAAAAACTCAAAGAATCATTTCAAAAAAAGGGTAAATTGGGCATTTACTACAATAATTACCGGTGGCGGCAGCAGCAGTGAGTGTCATGATATCCCCAGCAGATCGAACGTTTACAGCAGAGCTGATAAGGGAAGCTAAATGCTCGTGGTCGGCCCCCATAGACTCAGCAGCTTCGACGCACTGTGCAGCCACCAGAGTGGCAGCAGAGGCAACAGCCATGTTTGTCTTAGCCACACTCTCGTCCTTGCACGACCCGGCTGCTGACGTGGCAGCAGCCATGGCAGCCACTGCAGCCGCAACGCCGGCAACGGAAATGGCAGCATGTAACTGTGCATTGTGGGCCCTCGCCTCTTCTCTTCTCTTTTCTTTCCTTTCCTTCAGCCACCTTCCCACTGTCTTCCCACCACCATTATTGGCGCCGGCCACTGTAGCACCACTGTTCTTGAACTGGTTGTTCACTAGTGGTGGGTTACTTATGCGGCATAACTTCCCAAGAAAATACACAAAACTTCAGAAGTCTATTTCCATTTCCAATTTTGATCTCCATAAAACAATTCTCTTACCCTTTAGCCATTAATTCTGTTTAAACATTGGGAATCATTTTTCTTCTTACCCCTCAAATTACAAATCACAATTATTATAGTCTAGAAATCAAATTAAATCCTAAACAGAGTCACATATGAATATATACTGAGAAGAAAAGCTTTCTGTGGAAAGAGAAAGAGAGAGACCTTCGGGTCATCCAAATGGGAAGGGGAGGCCGGTGGGCTGTCACTAAGAGAGCCACCGTTGAGAGGCCCACTGCTATGAGATAAGCGGCCAGATGTGCGTGGTGATACATCCTGCTGTCAAACAAACATAACATCTTATCCTTCGTACCAAATATTTTATAAATAAATTCCCCCAAAAATAAAAGTATGAATCGACAAAAATAATCCTCGTTTGACTCAATAGTCAATACATCTCTCTGATTTATGAATAAATAATAAATTTATATAAATAAATATAAATATAAAATTAAAGAACCCAGGGACGCAGAAAGTGTGCAGGCTAGTGTCTTCTCTGTGTTCATAATCTCTTGAAGCTTTTTTTTTTTTAAATGACAACAAAAACATGGGATTGCCGATACCGCCTCAAGAACTTTGTGATTATCAGGAGAAATGTAGATTAATAAGGTCTACAAAGACAAAATTTAGGGAATAAATAGAGGGAAAACAAAAACAACCCAGATGCTTCCAAAACTCAGATTTATTTCCAAAAATTAGGACCAGACAAAGGAAAAAGAAACACCCAGATTAGAGCCAATATGTTCGGAATCTGTCTTTCACGCACTTATTGTATGATAAAACGATAAGGATAATGATGGGGTGCTTACAGACTGAGACATAATGCGCTCCATGATGAGTTGAGAAGTCTCGGAGGAAGCGAAAGAAAAAGGGTTGCCGGAAAGAATGGCCGCATCGTCTTCCAACTCGCCGACGATGTCCTCCGGGATGGGCGCGGAAGAGGAAGTGCCGGCGGCGAAATTCCTTCCCATGACAAGAGAAGGAGCCACAGCCTTGGAGATCTCGAGAGCAGATAGGCTCCAGGAACGGGCCAAAAATTCCATCGGCTCCCGCGGCGTCTCCGGCGGCCGGAACATCGGCTGAACCTGGTCCATTGGTTTAATGGGAAAGGGTTGGGATGAAGGTGGGGAAAGGGCGAGTGGGTTTCGGAAGCTGTGCTCTGCTGGGTTGGGAGAGAGGTCTGCTGCTTTAATAGGTTCGGAGTAATTCAGAGAGTGAGAGAGGCAAGGAGCAGCACAACAGTCTTGTGTGTGTTTGCAGAGTGAGAGAGAGAAAGACAAAAGGCACTGCTGAATTTGTCAGATAATCAAAGATATACGGAGTATGCATTCTTGCGGATTAAAAAAAGGAAAATGAAGAGTCTACCCCAATCCTACTTACAATTTTGTGAAATTGGTAGTCATTATGTTTTAGTCCTATTTAGATAAATTACTCCTTTATTTTTTCTCTTCTTCACAACTTTGATTTATTTTTGTATTTTCATTGATTATTTGATAAAATAAAATATTTTTTTACTTCTTATTTTGTAGAATTTTTTATCTAGTTTTTTAACATGTAATTTTTTATTTCTTATTAATGTACTAATTTGTAAATAAAATAATTTAATGTAGTTTTTTTATTCTTGACCTCTTTTATTTCGAAGAACTTTTCATGTAGTTTTTTGATATGTAAATTTTACTCCCTCTGTCTCACTCTCTTTGTCCACTTACCTTTTGGCACACCATCGAATGCACTTCTTTAATCCATTTTATCTTGTAATTTGTATATTAAAAAATTATAGAAATTATATATTGATAATCTATATGTTAAGACAAATCAAACAAGATCACACATGACTATATTTAGGCTTACACATTGAGAGAATTTGATGAGTCAAAGTGCTTAGATGAACAGTTCCAAAAGTCAAAAGTGGACAAAAAGAGTGTGACGGAGGTAGTATTTTTTATTTCTATACCAATATGTAAATAAAATGAATTGAAAAAACTTGATATTTTACCTCGTGAATACAAGTATGGCAAATATTTAGGGACGAAGGGAGTAGTATTTTCTCACCAATTCTGGTAAGAAATATTTTTATATGGGATTCATGGTTACTTTTCTCACTCACTCCATTGGTATCCTAAACAAACAATGAAAAATGTTTTATTTTGTGTGTTTTTTCATCTTGTATTTTCTCTTCTCCCTTTTCCACATCATCCAAACAAGTAGGTTACAAACAAGTAGGCGCAATTTTCTTCGAAGCAAATAGTCCCTCTGTATTGAAATAATCGTCTCATTTTTATTTTTAATCCATCCCGAAATAATTATCTTATTTGCGTACTTACCTAATAAAGTAAAAGATATGTGGTTCACAATCTTTTTCCTTTTTTACTAAACAAAGTTAAACCACACACACTTTAGTTTTCAAGTCTTTTCTTATACTTTCCAAAGTCAAAGTAGGACAATATTTTAGGGGCAGAGGTAGAAAAAGGTCTTAGAGTTTGCTGCTATTTTGAGTAAACAAATGTTTTTCCGTATTTATAATGAATGACTCCCTCTGTCTAAAAATATTTTCTTATTACTATTCATAGGGTTAAATTTTATTTTACTTTATTGCTTACTTTAGTTGCTCATTTCATAAAATAATATAGTTATATCACCTTTAATTTTTTAGATCTTTTGATGTTGTTTAAAATATGTAATTTTTAATTTTTTAATTCCACACCATTTTTCATATAAAATGATTTGAAAATATCGTGACGTGCTACGAGAAGAAAATACTGGGACGGAGGAAGTATTTGTTTTAAATAATTAAATATAATTTCAGAGATTTTAATCATCCAAAGGCCATTCCAAGAGATGAGTAATTTTATTATATAAATGTGAAGAGTTTTAGGGCCTGTTTGGGAATAGCTTTAGAGATTAGCGTTAGCGTTTTCAAAAGGCTATCTACGGGCAGCGTTTAGCGTTAGCGTTTTCAAATTAATCTGCACCGTTAAAATTTTATCCAAAACGCTAACGCTAATCTCTAACGTTATTCCCAAACAGACCCTTAATTAGCGGGCCTATTAGCGTTAAAGAATTAATTAATGACATAGAGAGACGCAAACTAAGAAAGTATAAAGTTGAAAGAATACTCTTTTGACCATACTATTATTCTAATTTTGACAATCTGATTCCAGAAATGAGATTGAAATCTAATTTGGAAGTGTTAAGTGAAAATCACATTCACTCTATTTCTGTCGTAAAAATATAAGCAAGTAATAATATCAAAATAATAGGGGACATTACTACCCCTAATGACTACTACCCACCCATCACCCCCTTTATTTGGTTATTGCAAAATTACTCCTCATTTGGCTATATCCAATCATATATATATATATATATATATATATATATATATATATATATATATATATATATATATATATATATATATATATATATATATATATATATATATATATATATATATTATATATATATATATATATATATATATATATATATATATATATATATATATATATATATATATATATATATATATATATATATATATATATATATATATATATATATTGGTTCAGGTGAGAATGCGATCTTATGAAAGAAATAAGAATGAATCTGATGCATTAGATTGTGAGATCTAAGGGTTAGGATTGCATCAAAATTAGATGCACCAAAATGGTTTGAAAATGCATCATGTAGAAATGCACCATAATCCCTTGAAAATGCATAATCTCAAAATCTGAGTGTAGGATGCAATCTGAGCCGCACGATGCATCAAATCTAAAGGCTAGATTTTATTCTTATTTCTTTCACTAAGGTGCATTCTCACCTGAACCGCCCCCTATATAGGGGTTGGTTCAAGTGAGAATGACTCGCAATGAAAGAAATAAGAATGGATTGCAGCCATAGATTAAGCCTGATCGAATTGATGAGATGTGAAGTAATGGCCACATACGTTGACTTCCACATATGGTAAGATTCAATTACGCATAAGAAAAAAAGGACCAAAATGTGAGATTAAGGTCATGATGGTAAATTAATGCATCTCATATTTCGGAAAACAGAAGGGTCGTATGAATATGTTGTCGGGTTCCATACTTAAATGGTGCATTCTCGGATTTCCACAGTGCATTCCCAAACAAGTCTTCATTTTTAATTAAATTTTGAGCTCTATTAGATAAGTTACTCCGTACTTTTTGTGCAAATCTGTTGCATCTTAGAATTTTGTAGGATAAATATGTAAATTGGGTCCTTTTTCAAAGCAAAATTAAGGTGTTTCCTACATGTATTAAACATACAAAGATTTCTTCCATGCACAAATGGGGTCTCGTGTAAATGATGTTATTATCAGAATTCATAGTGCACTTTAACAATTCCACAACGCTTTTTCTGACATTCAACACATTCACCTAATTCCACACACATTCTATAATTTCCATAATACATTCTCATATTTTCACAATGCATTCTGAGATGAGTCCTGTTTTTTAGCTTTAGATAATTTATTTTTCATTGTAAATTTGTGCATCAAAGAAGTTTGCAGGCCAATAAGTATATGGTTTTTTTACTTCGTGCTTACACAATGATTTCTTCTATATATATGTGCGCAAATGTGTTCAGCAGTCAGATATCATTCTTAGACTTCCAAATTGCATTACTATTAAATAATTTAGCGTCGGTCATGAGAATTTAAGGATCTAAGCCGAGAAGAGAAAAACTGAAAAAAATCCATTAACCCTAACCAATTAAATAATAAAGTATATTTGTCCTTAAAGTACATAAAAAATTATAAGGTATTATTCTCTCATCTTTTTCCTTTAAAAAACCTCTCTTCTTTTTTCCAACATAACACACAAAGTTCATAAATTTATAGTATAAATGACATGAAAAATAATATACAATACATTTTCAATATAAGAAAAATGCACTTGAGTTGGTTTTCAAGTGCACTTGTAAATGGGAGAAAATAACTAATGAAAGCATTAGGTGGAGAAAAACAACACAAATTGATATTAAAACAGATTCAGTACATAATAAATAAATCTCTAAAATTACATGAAGGACAATTGCTATTGACATACATGAAAACCTATTTAATTCTACATTCTACACTAACGTTTTGCCTCCTTGCTTTCTTCTTCCTCAATTTCTTCTGCATATTTGAAATGCTTACTGGACTTGTTTGTTCCCAACTTTGATATAGGCACGCATACTTTTGATGGTGCAGCAAACCTGTATAGTACTCCCTCCGTCCCAAAAAAAATGTTACGTTTCATTTTTTGCACATCCCTTAAAACACTTTTATATCGTCTCAAATGCCAAAAAAACTTTCAAAACAATTTCATGTTATAATAAAGAGTAAATATGGTAAATTTTAGAATTTTTAGATGTGAGTAGCCGTGCTTTTTGTGATGCGCGAAAAAATGAAATGTAACATTCTTTTTGGGACGGAGGGAGTAGTATAATGTACTATATACTTAAGGTAAGTGCATTAGGAACATTAAAATATGCAATATGATAAGTGAAAAATGTTGAGAACCTATGAAAAGTGTAATATAAGTATCAACATTAAAAATGTTTAATGAACAAACTGCAATAAGTTGAGCAAACAATGGATCCAAGTATTGCTAAAATGAATTGAAGAATATTACATTAAAATATTATTTTCATCTTGTATGCGATTAACCCATAAATAAAATTCACACATATATAATATAAACTATATAACATAACAATATAAAGTGCAATAAACTAAGGTCAGTTAGTGTGTAAAGGTGTAGTATATATAACCAATAGAGTTCATAGAATGTTACTGGTATAATATGCCATGCATCCTGTCTTTTAATGTGCAATGAATAAACTACATATTTGTTTAAAACACACTAATGAACACACCAAACTACCAAAGTTGCAAAGAGAAACTGTTAATACTCTTCTTCTTCTTCTTTTTGTTAAGGAATCAATACTCTTCTTAGAGTGGATATTATTGTTCATCCACACTCCTCATGTTAAAGTCTATTGTAGCACTAAATTTACTTTAATAATTTAAAAATAAGCATATTACACTAAAGTATTATTCATTTCTCATTGGCTATTAATACAAAACACACAACATAACTGTTGGAACACACTTTGTACGATAAACTAAAGTCGTGTTCATTTCTGACAGGTTTTGATAATTGCCAAACCGCCGTGGATATAAAGAGTTTCGTTGAATAACTCAAGGCGTGAAGAATGGCTTGGAACAAGACCTAAAAGACTCAAGGACAAGATCAGGAATCGAAGACTTAGTCGAGTCGGTCTTTTGTGATCAAAACCGACAATAAATTCAAGTCTCGGTTCTCAAAAAAAAGTCAAAACAATTTTTTACAAATCATAAAATATTTTTTGTGCATCAAAACAAACATTTTTGATGATTTCTTTTATTGATAAAATCCCTGGTCCTTGCTCAGAACCAAAACCACCTAAGTCGGCGTTCGGCTTTCGACGTTCGGCTTTCGGCGTTCGGTTTTTGGCGCCCGGACCAACTCCGTGGTTTTTAATATTTTAAACCTTGTTTTTACCTCTAAGCATTTTTAAAATGTTCCCAAATAATTATTTTATAAAAAACACTTTTGTATCTTGGTCAATCGGTCTAACACGTGAAAAACGGTCTAAACCGTAAGCACGTATTATACGACCTTGGAGACTTGGTTTTTACCAAACAAGTCTTGTTTTCACTATTTTATACCATATACAATATTTTCCAAACCTGGTTTTTATTTTTGGGAACACTTCGTTTTTGGACCTCGGTTTTTCAAAACGGGTTTCTGCTGGCTAGACTTTAGCTGGGTGATAATTGATTATCACCTTAGTGACAATCGACTATCAGCCCCTGCAGCTATGAACTTCCAAAGTTCTGAAGCACGCAATAATCGATTATCAGCTTTGCGATAATTGATTATCAGTCTTTGCAGCCAAAACCCAGAATCTTCTTAGAGGACCAATAATCGATTATCACTTGTTGACAATCGATTATCTGGGTTACCGTTGTCCTCCAACGGATAGAATTTTAAATTTTTGGACAGGGAATCTTTGGATAATCGATTATCAAGCTGTGACAATCGACTATCACCCTATGTCTCTGAAAAATTTGTCTTCATCCTGTTGGAAACTCTAGCAACAGATTTATCCCATTTTGGGCTATAAAATGGCACCCAAATCCTCTCATTTTATACACAATTCTTCAACATTTCAATACTCCTTCATTGCATAAGCATTCCTATTTTTTAGCTATTTGAGAGCCAATTCTTGAAGAAATTGTCGTGTTCTTGAGCGTTTACTAGTTCACTCATATCTACTCTTTGTGAGAGTTTTATTCCTGAGTGTTTAAGTGTCTTCATACACTTTAAGGGAGGTTGTTCCCTTGTTGTAAACTCGAAGGAAATTACTTGTTCCTCCGTGAGAAGTCTTGGAGTGCGGTATCTCCGAGTAAAGGTGTTGAGGCTCGTGTGACTCGGGTTCTCAAGTTGTATCGGTTTGTTAAGCACCCTTAAGCTTAACGGAGTTAGTGTAGCTCGAGAGAGTCTCTCGGGGGGCTGGATTAGCCACACGCTGTGGTGAACTAGGATAAAATCCGGTGTGCTCGTTCCTTACGCTCTTTACTTTAACGCTCTCGTTTTAATTTCCTGCGATTTTGTTTTAAACGCTATTCACCCCCCTCTAGCGTTGGGCCTTTATTCTAACAATTGGTATCAGAGCCATACTCTCTGAAAGACTTAACCGTTTGAGAGAAACGATCAATGGCTTCTACTCAAAGTTCATACGCAGGTTTAAGTGAAGGGCAATCCACCACGAGGCCTCCATTGTTTGACGGAACAAACTACACCTATTGGAAAGAGCGGATGAGGATTTACATCCAATCCACCAACTTTCTCCTTTGGAGAATTATCAAAAATGGTGAGAACGTGCCAATGAAGAAGGCCGAGGAAATCAACGTCCCTAAGACCGAGGATGAATATGATGCGCAAGACATCAAGAAGGTGGAAAACAATGCCAAGGCCATCAACATCATCTATTGTGCCGTTAACCCGGATGACTACCGGAAGATTTCTTGTTGCACCACCGCAAAGGAAATGTGGGACAAACTAGAAATCACCTACGAAGGTACGGATCAAGTCCGAGAAGCTAAAATTGATTTTCTAACCCATGAATATGAATTGTTTCGTATGAAGGAAAACGAGAAAATCGATGAGATGTTTGAACGATTCTCCAAAATCGTCAATGATCTTCATGCTCTCAAGAAGACGTACACGGACAAGGAGCTTGTGAGAAAAATCCTGCGAAGTCTCACACCGGAGTGGCGCTCCAAAGCCGATGCCATTCAAGAGTCCATCGGCATCACCAACGTCACCATTGACGGACTTAGAGGTAACCTCAAAACCTATGAGTCCACCATTCTATTCCCTTCTTTAGGTGAACAAAAGAAGAAGGGGATTGCACTCAAGGCTACCTCAAGCCAAGAACCCGCCATGGAAGAATCAAGCGATGAGGACAACGAGTTCGGGCTCGTCATCAAAAAATTCCACAAGTTCATGCGAAAAGAGTATGAACGAAAGGGAAAAAAGCATGGAGGACCACCCAAGTGCTATGGGTGTGGAGAAGTTGGGCACATCAAGCCAAAATGCCCAAACGCCAAAAACGAGAAGGAGAAGAAACCGTTCAAGAAGCACCGAGCTTACATTTCATGGGGAGGTGATTCCGGCGATGAGTCATCGGAAGGCGAAGAGAATGAAAGCGCCAACCTCTGCCTCATGGCACACGAAGAACCACCGGAAGAGGTATGTACCACTTCTAAAGATTCCTATACTTTTGATGATGTACAAGAAGCCTTTAATGAACTTTATGATGAATATGTCAACGCTTCTAAAATTAACAAGGATTTGAAGAAACAACTTACTTCCATGGAGAAGGAAGTTGATAAACTATCAAAAGATAATGAAAAACTTAAAGAAGAAAATAAGTTTTTCGGAAAAAGAAGCGCCGACAAACCGGAAAGTTCAAAATGTAGTTCTTGTATATCACTTAAGGATCAAGTTGCAAAACTTGAAGGAACTTTGAAGAAGTTTGGTGTTTCTCATAAAAACCTTAATGATGTTCTTGACAATTTGCAACTTACTAAACATGGCTTAGGTTTTGAAAATGAAACCAATAATAAGAAAAAAGTTGAGCAACCACCTAAACAACCTAATGCTCAACCTAGGAAAACTAAAATGAACAATAATAGACAATCTACATCAACCAGGAACACTAGACCACCTAGAAAGAACACTAGGATAAACAATGATCAAGTTAGAGAATCTAGAAACCATTTTCCAAATATGCATAAACAAAACTTTTCTCAAACTAGGGTCAAGCAATATAGAAAACCTAGTAACTATTATCAACCTAGGAGAATGCATAATCCAAATGTTATTTGCCATTATTGCAATAGGGTACGACATATAGCCCCGGTTTGTTTCACTAGGCATAGGCATTGCACTCAAAACCAATCACACTACCAACGTGCACCTAACGCCCAAGGACCCAAAAGGAATTGGGTACCTAACACCTTTTAAATTGGTTTGTAGGTGTGCTTGAAGGCATCAAGTGTACTTTGGTACCTTGATAGCGGATGCTCCAAGCACATGACCGGAGATGCATCCAAGTTTTTGCAAATCAAACCAACTAAAGGAGGAAACGTTGTCTTTGGCGATAATAGCAAAGGCAAGATAATCGGCATTGGTTCGGTTGGTAAAAACGAAAACTCCTCTATTGATAATGTTTTGTTGGTTAAGGGTCTTAAACACAATCTCTTGAGCATAAGTCAATTGTGTGATAAGGGAAATCGTGTGACCTTCGATTCCAAATCATGTACGGTAGAACGTCTTAGTGACGATAAGACGATTCTTCGTGGTGATAGAATTGATAACATTTACATGGTTAACTTAGATGAATCTCCCTCCGACTTTGCAAAATGTCTCATGAGTAAGGAGGACGATATGTGGCTATGGCATCGTAAAGTAGCTCATGTCAACATGAATCTTCTGAATAAATTGGTTTCACAAGACCTAGTAGTTGGCCTTCCAAAACTCAAGTTTGAGAAAGACACCATTTGTGATTCATGTCAAAAGGGAAAGCAAGTAAGGGCCTCATTTAAATCAAAGAATGTTGTGTCTACAACAAGGCCCCTACAACTTTTGCACATGGATCTCTTTGGACCATCAAGAACAAAAAGTTTTGGGGGAAACTATTTTGCCTTTGTGATTGTTGATGACTACTCTCGATTCACATGGACATTATTTCTAACTCATAAAAGTGAGGCATTTCATGTTTTCAAAACTTTTCTCAAAAAGGTTCAAAATTAAAAAGGCTTAACCACCGTAGCCATACGAAGCGATCATGGTGGAGAGTTCGAACGAGATCTCTTTACCGAGTTTTGTGACGAACTAGGCATCGAGCATAACTTCTCCGCTCCACGTACACCACAACAAAATGGTGTGGTGGAACGTAAAAATCGTTGCCTTTAGGAGATGGCTAAAACTATGCTTGATGAGGCAAAAATTCCTAAGTATTTTTGGGCGGATGCCGTGAGTACCGCGAGCTACGTGTTAAACCGAGCTGTCATTAGACCGATACTCATGAAAACCCCATACGAACTATACAAAGGAAGAAAGCCAAACCTCTCCCATCTTCGAGTCTTTGGTTGCAAATGTTTTGTTCACAATAACGGAAAAGATAATTTGGGTAAATTTGATGCAAAGTCGGATGAAGGAATTTTTCTTGGTTATTCATTGCGTAGTAAGGCTTATAGAGTCTTCAACAAACGCACCTTAACCGTTGAGGAATCTCCTCATGTTGTCTTTTCCGAAAATGATGCTCGCTTGGCGAGAAAGGTTTCTTGTGATGATCTTATAGATTCGTTGGAAAACATCTACGACGATGACAAAGTAGACAACTCAAAGGAAAGCCAAGATGAAGAAGTAGAGCCACCCGTAAACGAGGAACAACCACAAGAGGAGGAAACGCCAATGCCAAGGGCATGGAGGACTTCAAAGAACCATCCTCTTGACAAGGTGATCGGTGACATCAATCGAAAGGTAAGTATTCGTAGCTCTCTCAGGGACACCGTAGGTCACATGGCTTTTGTTTCTCAAATTGAACCTACAACCATTTCGGAAGCAATTGATGATGAACATTGGACCTTGGCAATGCAAGAGGAGCTTAACCAATTCAAACGAAATGACGTTTGGGAATTGGTGCCAAGACCCGATAGTCATACCATAATTGGTACGAAATGGGTGTTCCGTAACAAACTCGATGAAAATGGAATAATCACTAGAAACAAAGCTAGGCTCGTAGCTAAAGGCTACATTCAAGAAGAAGGCATTGATTTTGAAGAAACTTATGCACCGGTAGCACGTTTAGAAGCTATTCGTTTATTACTCGCTTTTGCTTCGTCTATGGATTTTAAACTATACCAAATGGATGTTAAGAGTGCCTTCCTCAATGGTTTTATTCAAGAGGAAGTGTACGTTGATCAACCCCCGGGCTTTGAGGATTTTGAGCACCCGGAGTATGTCTATAAACTAAAGAAAGCACTCTACGGTCTTAAACAAGCACCTCGTGCTTGGTATGAACGTTTGAGCAAATTTCTTTTGGACAACGGGTTCAAAAGGGGGAAGGTGGACACTACACTTTTTATCAAGAGTAAAAACGATAACATCCTCTTGGTGCAAGTTTACGTAGATGACATTATATTCAGTGCTACTAACGAATCTTTGTGCAAGGAATTTTCAAACTTAATGACAAATGAATTTGAGATGTCCATGATGGGGGAACTCAATTTCTTCTTAGGGTTACAAGTCAAACAAATGAGGGAAGGGACCTTCATTTGTCAATCAAAGTATTGCAAGGAGCTCCTAAAGAGATTTGAAATGGATGGCTCCAAAGCAATGGCTACCCCAATGAGCACCTCCGAGCACTTGGAAAAAGATGAAAAGGGTAAGGAAGTAGACGTAAAGAAGTATCGAGGTATGATCGGATCCCTTCTTTATCTTACCGCTAGTAGACCCGATATCATGTTTAGCGTTTGTTTACGTGCAAGGTATCAATCTTGTCCGAAAGAATCGCATTTAACGGCGGTGAAACGGATAATGAAGTATCTTCTTGGTACAATGAACGTTGGACTATGGTACCCCAAGGGGTCTCCTTGTCATCTTTTTGGCTATTCCGACTCGGACTTTGCCGGTTGTAGATTAGACCGTAAGAGTACGAGTGGGACTTGTCACTTGCTTGGTAGTTCTTTAGTCTCATGGTTTAGCAAGAAGCAAGTCAGTGTTGCGTTATCCACAACCGAAGCGGAATATGTTGCCGCCGGTAGTTGTTGTGCTCAAATCCTTTGGATGAAGCAACAACTTATGGATTATGGCCTTAGTATCGATCACGTCCCTCTTTGATGTGATAATACTAGTGCCATAAGCTTGACGAAGAATCCAGTTCTTTACTCAAGGACGAAACATATTGACATTAGGCATCATTTCATTAGAGATCATGTTCTCAAAGGTGATGTCGAAATTGAGTTCGTTGAAACACACAACCAATTAGCTGACATTTTCACAAAACCTTTAGAGAAAGAGTCGTTCTTCCGCATTCGTAGTGAACTCGGAATCCTTGACTCCACGATGATCTAAATTGTGCATTAATTATTATTTTTAGTCCTTACTAACTTGAACGTCGGAGACATTTTTAATTCTTTTTTGCAGGGCTCTTTGTTTTTAATTTTATTGTCAGGTGTCAAAGTCAGGGGGGACAAAGCAAATGGATTTTTTTTGTCTCCAGACCTGGTGTAAATCGATTATCATAACCCACAGGAGTTGGAGCAAAGAAACTGAAGGAGCCAACAATCGATTATCAGCATTAAGATAATCGATTATCAGGGGCGGCAGAACTTTCTCAAAAGTCAGGCGCAAACCAGCAACAATCGATTATCAACTATAAGATAATCGATTATGTAAGCCTGCAGAAGTTAAAGGCAACTCAGGCGCAAACTACAACAATCGATTTACAACCAGGCAGAAATCGATTATTGAAGCCTGCAGTTTCTTTGGCGGAGAATCTGAAGCCTCAGATAATCGATTTACAGGGAGTGTAAATCGATTATCAACGGCGATTTTTCAAAAATCTGACCGTTGCAGAGACGTTGGAGAGCAGTTAATGCCTTGTTTGACCATCCCAACGGATCTCTACACCTCCTCCACTATATATTGGTGATATCTACTCCATTTTTACTCATTTCAATCATCTCTTCTCCATATATTCATCATAATTCATCACTCTTGCTCCTATTCTTCATTTTTTTTCAAAAATTTCTGCAATCTCTCTCCCCTCTCTTGTTGCAATGGCAGGCGGTCAAAGAAAGCGTTCCCGCACCGGCAAGAACGTTGCTTCCTCCTCGGCTCCTCCACCACCGGTGCACAAGTATCTCGACGGGTCGTTCCTTTGGTTCAACAAACGCGAAGAGGCGACGCGGTTCTCGAAAAAGTTTGAGCATCGGGAAATTCTCCCTCCCCGATTCTCCACCGCCCGCTTCATTCATGACTCCATTCCACGTGAGGCACGGATTATCCTCGAACGTGGAAACTTCCTCGATCTCCTCTACATCAAGAAGGTCAATTATCAACCCTTTCTTTTTCGAGCTTTCTACTCGAACTTGAAAAAGGATGAGGACGGAGCATTGATCTCTAACTTCAACGGGGTGGACATCTATTTGAATGAGGAGAACATTCAAATCCTCACCGGGCTTCGTCGGGATGGACAGGATCTCGGGCTCTACGTTGGAGAAGAAGGAGCACGGTTCAACGAGACCGCTCTCTTGGAGGAAGTGGGCATCCGACACTTCGTCCCCACTCCCCAACAGCGGCGCCCTACGATTGCTTCCATGAGCCCCGTGTTTCGATTCATTTTTTATGTTTTGACACGGATTCTCAAGCCCAGGAAGTTCAATCACACCACTCTCTCCCAGGAGGACACAAAGACAATTCATGCGATGATTCACAACGCCAATCTCAATTGGTGTAAATTTGTGATGACTCACATGTTCACGGCCACCTCCGACAATCGGCCGCTCCCCTACGCCCTCCTTGTCATGGCGATTCTTGAAGAGTATAACATCAAAACCGATGTTGGGCCAAAGATAAAGGGGGCAAAGTATTGGGAGATTGATGAATCATCTTTCCACTTCGGCACCGACGAGACTCCGTTTCGACAGCCTCGTCCACGCTGCCAACCGAGAGCCACTGCCTCAGCCGCCACCACTTTGACCAATCCTTCTCTCGCCGAGCAAATGGCAGCCTTGACCGCCACTCTCTCTCGGATTGACACGAACGTCTCTAAAACGGCACACAACGTCAATACTTTGAGCCGTGAACTTCACGGGTATTTTGACTTTGTCAATTACCCGTACGCTCAAATGGTCCCTTACGTTCCTCCACCAAATTTCGGAGGTGAACAAAGTGGGACTCAAAACGTTGGTAGAGATGACAAGGTGGACGATTAAAATATTTTTTGTGCATAAAAACAAACATTTTTGATGATTTCTTTTATTGTTAAAATCCCTGGTCCTTGCTCAGAACCAAAACCACCTAAGTCGGCGTTCGGCGTTCGGTTTTTGGCGCCCGAACCAACTCCGTGGTTTTTAATATTTTAAACCCTGTTTTTACCTCTGAGCATTTTTAAAATGTTCCCAAATAATTATTTTATAAAAACCACTTTTGTATCTTGGTCAATCGGTCTAACACGTGAAAAATGGTCTAAACCGTAAGCACGTATTATACGACCTTGGAGACTTGGTTTTTACCAAACAAGTCTTGTTTTCACTATTTTATACCATATACAATATTTTCCAAACCTGGTTTTTATTTTTGGGAACACTTCGTTTTTGGACCTCGGTTTTTCAAAACGGGTTTCTGCTGGCTAGACTTTAGCTGGGTGATAATTGATTATCACCTTAGTGACAATCGACTATCAGCCCCTGCAGCTATGAACTTCCAAAGTTCTGAAGCACGCAATAATCGATTATCAGCTTTGCGATAATTGATTATCAGTCTTTGCAGCCAAAACCCAGAATCTTCTTAGAGGACCAATAATCGATTATCACTTGTTGACAATCGATTATCTGGGTTACCGTTGTCCTCCAACGGATAGAATTTTAAATTTTTGGACAGGGAATCTTTGGATAATCGATTATCAAGCTGTGACAATCGACTATCACCCTGTGTCTCTGAAAAATTTGTCTTCATCCTGTTGGAAACTCTAGCAACGGATTTATCCCATTTTGGGCTATAAAATGGCACCCAAATCCTCTCATTTTATACACAATTCTTCAACATTTCAATACTCCTTCATTGCATAAGCATTCCTATTTTTTAGCTATTTGAGAGCCAATTCTTGAAGAAATTGTCGTGTTCTTGAGCGTTTACTAGTTCACTCATATCTACTCTTTGTGAGAGTTTTATTCCTGAGTGTTTAAGTGTCTTCATACACTTTAAGGGAGGTTGTTCCCTTGTTGTAAACTCGAAGGAAATTACTTGTTCCTTCGTGAGAAGTCTTGGAGTGCGGTATCTCCGAGTAAAGGTGTTGAGGCTCGTGTGACTCGGGTTCTCAAGTTGTATCGGTTTATTAAGCACCCTTAAGCTTAACAGAGTTAGTGTAGCTCGAGAGAGTCTCTCGGGGGGCTGGATTAGCCACACGCTGTGGTGAACCAGGATAAAATCCGGTGTGCTCCTTCTATACGCTCTTTACTTTAACGCTCTCGTTTTAATTTCCTGCGATTTTGTTTTAAACGCTATTCACCCCCCCTCCAGCGTTGGGCCTTTATTCTAACAATAACAATATAAAATGTAATAATTAGTATGGAGCATACATTTAAAATTCTCAAAATTTATGTGGGGGGCAACTATGCTCAAGGTAAATGCATCAGGTAAAGGAGGCGTGTGCAGTACCTAAGAAAAACAATGCTACGTCTAAAAGAAGGAAATCCTAAAATATGACTGCACACCAACCTCGACCGACAAAAAAGGAGACTCAAAGAGGGACTCTGTAAGAGAGGTGGATTGGTAATCTTCCCATACGAATCCAGACTAGTTAGAAGGGAGGATCTAGTTTCTCAAATAAAAGCACAAAGGGGTAAGGTATCAAACTATGGAGTCCTTTACGAACCTTCAATAGTTGTGTCAAACTCCAAAGTCTTCATCAAAATCCATAAGGATACAAGATTTGTGGAAAGTCTAACTTGAAAGAAGAAGAAAACCCAATTCAAACAAATACCTGCAATTAGCGCAGAGAGCGTGGTCAGTTATTTCTCCTTTGAATTTGAATAGTGGTCTTAAAGCAGCCAGCCATGAAACGAGCCTCTTCTATACAGACCATCTTTTTGATTTTTGAACGGCGCACCATAGCCGACGGAACCCTAGAGCAGAAGAGACGAGAGCAAATTCTCACACCATTGAATACATCTATGACATAAAAGTCTGATCCACAAAATTGTTTAAGAATGATGGATTCATGAAGAACAGATAATGAAGGGAACTAATACGAGGATGCATACACATAAGGAAATGATAAAGCTTGTGATACTGAAAAGCACAAATTGTGTCCCTAAAAATTAGGAACAATTGAGTAGATTTAGGCGTGATATAAGACAAAGGCCAGGAGTTACTAAAATGCCCAAAAAATATTAAAGAGAAACATTAAGATTGATGAGATCGAACGGTTAAAAACTATTCTCATTTCTTTCATTAGATCTTATTCTTATTTGAACCAAACTATATATATATATATATATATATATATATATATATATATATATATATATATATATATATATATATATATATATATATATATATAAATTGGTTCTAGTGAGAATGCGATCTTATGAAAGAAATAAGAATGAATCTGGTGCTTTAGATTGTGAGATCTAAGGGTCAAGATTGCATCAGAATTAGGTGCACCAAAAAGGTTTGAAAATGCGTCATGTCGAAATGCACCAAAATCCTTTGAAAATGCACTATCTCAAAATCTGAGCGCAGGGCTCACTATCCCATCCTAAAATTCTATCATGGTATCAGAGCAGGTTCTGGGCCACCTCGTTTGTCAAGGTGTCCGTCTAGACGTTCATTCCTAGCGGCCCGTTAGTCTTTAGCTCAGTTGTCCGTATGAAGTATGTACCCAACGGCCTGTGGCCCGTTTAACACGATTGCTCGTCTGGAAGTACATATCCAGCGGCTCGTGTTCCTTTAAGGTGTTGGCACTCAAAAAAAATTCAAGGGAATGAGAGTTTATTTACAAGTGGTCACCTGATTAGATTCAAAATGTCCCGGTTGTCCACTTGAAGGGGAGTGTTAGAGTGTCATCCCACATTGGAAGTTCAAGAGCAAACTAATCGGGATATAAGCTCTTAAGTTGAACCAACTAATCGATTGGATTCAATCTTTTAATGTGGTTCAACCCAAATGTCTTATTGTCCAATCCAGTTTTCTCTATTCCATCCTAATGTGGTGTGTGTGTGTGTGTGTGTGTGTGTGACGCCCCGAAAATAGACCTATTAGAATTAATTAATTGATAATTAATTAATTACTGAGAAGGGCCCAAAAATAGATGAATTATAAAGTTTGTCCATAAATAATGAAAATTATATCATTGTGTAGAGTTTGACTGTCTGGCCACAACGGTTCAATCAGATTCCAATTTGGAGAAAGTTGGACCAAACAGTGTACCCCAACTGGGACTGAAATTAGTCCCAATCAGGGACTACACTCCAAACGACGCTGCTGTTCGAACGGCGCACTAGTCACACCAAATCTTCACAGAAATTTCACAAAGCTGGCTTCTTCCCCCCTTTTCCTATTATATAAGGAAACCTATCTTCCTCTATTCTTCACCAAAACACTCCATATTTCCTTCTATTCTGCTGCCCTGAGAGAGAAGAACACACTGGTGCTTTCAATTTCGTGAGAGGTTGCCGGAGTTGGGAGTTATCATCGCCGGAATTTTCGCTGGAAAATTCTCAAAACCTTCGTTTAACTTCGAGGTAAGCCCGTAGATATATCTAATGACTAGAATGTTCATATAGATCGTTTTTACGTTCATAAACGGTCATTTGGTTGAGTTTTGTGTTTGACATGCATGAAGAACCAAGAATCATAAACCTTGAAATTGTTGTTAAAACTTCGAATTAATGGCATTTAAATGATCTATGAACATTGGAGAACATTTCTATAAAGTTTAATGGAAGTTTGGTGGCTAAAAATGATTTTTCGAAAATCTGACCCAAGGTTGAAGACGAAGTACTGTTGCTGTTATGCAGCAACGGTCGACCGTACCGTCAGCACGGTCGACCATTACCGGACCAGTAGCTTCAGTACAACGGAGGCAACGACGGTCGACCGTCACCTGAAACGGTTGACCGTTCCAAACACAATTAGCTACGAAAATGCTATTTTTGGGTTCTAAAATCCTATTTTTGATACCAATTGATTATGATTATTATAAAAATGATTTTCACAATAAAAATGATGTTTTTAACAAATTAAAACATTATGTGATGCATGACGGTAAGTTCGGGTGTTAACACTCGAGACTAGGCCGCTATTTGTTATTGAATGTATGTTGATTGATCATTACAATGAATAATTATTATGGATGATGGTGAATGATAAAGCTACTGATTAGGATGATTATTAATGATTAAAAATGAATATAATGGTGATCATGAAACGGGTGAATTGTTAAGGCTATCTCGAAGACCTCTAAGATAGACCTCAAATTAGAATGGGCCTTGCGGGTATAAACATGTATATTCGGTGGCCTTGGGTAAAAACATACGTACGGGATCCATAAACCAAACTAGAGGAACTCGTTTGGGGATACCACCCAACCCGACAGTTAGTATTCTGCTGTTCGGTTTTCTGGATTTGTACCTTAAGCGAAGGCTAGTTTAAGAGTTGGTAAATCAATCGGAATATATGTACCTTAAACTAATGACCTAGCTTAAGAGTTGGATAGAAGTACCTTAAACTAGAATAAGTTTAAGAGTTGGTAATTATCACAAAATTGGCCTTAGACTAAGCATAGTTTAAGGATATTATTGAATATTGAATGTGAATGTTGATTATTGAAATATTGAAATAAAAATATTGATAATATCATGAATGACTTATTATTGTGTGCATGATATCAAATGATTGTTTGTGAATTGAGATTCAATTTGTGTGGATGTTCGACGCTTTAGATATGCTTACTCAGCTTCACCGCTGAGCGTGTAGTATGTTTTATTTGCTACACGCAGGTAGACAAAATGAATGAAGTGATGATTTCTGGCAGACGGGAGCGAGATGGTCGTGGTGGTCATGTTAAATGAATTAATGTTTAAAAGACATAAAATTATTATGTTTTGTAATTATTATATATTCAGCTTCCGCAACATTAAACTACTCCGTTATTATCTTGGATAATTTTATTATTAAATAAAGTTTTTAAATGTTTGAAATATTTTAATATTTACGAATACCAAGTTTATTTCTTTAGTCTGAAAGGGGCTGCAGACCTGGACGGATTAGGATGTTACAATATATATATATATATATATATATATATATATAATATATATTATATATATATATATATATATATATATATATATATATATATATAATATATATATATTATATATATATATATATATAATATATATATTATATATATTATATATATATATATATATATATATATAATATATATATATATATATATATATATATATATATATATATATATATATATATATATATATATATATATATATATATATAGGGGCCGGTTCTTGTGAGAATGCACCTTGTGGAGAGAAATGAGAATAAAATCTAGCCGTCGGATCTGATGCATCGTGCGGCTGAGATTGCATCCTGCGCTCAGATTTTGAGATAGTGCATTTTCGAAGGTTTATGGTGCATTTCGACGTGATGCATTTTCGCACCATTTTGGTGCATCTAATTTTGATGAAATCTTGACCCTTAGATCTCACAATCTAACGTTCCAGATTCATTCTCATTTCTCTCCTAAGATTGCATTCTCACCAGAACCAAAATCTATATATATATATATATATATATATATATATATATATATATATATATATATATATATATATATATATATATATATATATATATATATATATATATATATATATATATTATATATATATATATATATATATATAAGTTTATCCTTAAATTTAAAAAAGAAATAAGTGAAAATACAATGTTCACCATTCTTATAAAAAGGAGCTAAGGTGTGTATTTAACACCACACTACCAATTCTCTACGAGATAGTGAAGCCTTTTATTTAAAATATTGATTCTTTTCTCACTTCGGGACCATCCCTATAAAAAGGGACCGAAGTTACTAAACCCAACTGATTGCTTGTCTCTACTGCATGGAACATCCCATTTTCTAACTGTGACTGCTCTAGCCTCTAGGTGCATAATTTTTATATGGAGTTCCATGTTATTTTTAGAATCCTTCTCCTTGAGAGCTCAAATTTTCTATCTAGTTTCGTGCAGCTTTAAACATAGCTCTGTTAGGTATTCGTAGGGCTGTAAATGGATAACCAAAAATCGGATTAAACGGAAAAAATATGCATCCATTTTAAACAGATATTATCCGTATCCGATTAAAGACATCTAATTGTTAAATGGATACGGACTCCAATTGGGTATATATGAAGTTGAAGAGAAATAAACGTGGTTACTGAGGTTTGAGTGATGGCTACAATGCCTTGCTAATTTTAAAGGTTTGGGGATTGAGATCCACTGTGCTGGTGTTTTGATTATGCAGATTAGGAGCTACTTTTCAAGGGTATGGGGCAGAGAAGTTGTGCTGCATATCCCTTGCAGAATTTTTTCTAGACAGAATATAGATTATTTTTGGTAGTTTTTATCTCTAGATTCTTTTAATAATGAAATAGCACTTAGTCAATGCCTCTATGTTTCGAACATAGGGGCATACAATGATACAAGAGCCTTTGAGGCACCTTCAGAAACATTTGAAATTATTATGATAGCTCCGTCGCTTTCAATATTTTATTTTCATTTTGTTACTTTTTGTCTGTAACAATCCCAAAGTTTCTTTCATTCTTTGTCATCCAATCAAACTGAATTTTTTGTAATGAATCGCACGTAGTCAATCTTCATGAAGATTAGAGCTGGCAAATCGGTCGGTCAGGTCGGGTTTGGGTTCAGTCACTTCAAGTTCGGGTTATTTCGGGTTCGGGTTGAGAACTGTATGTTCATGACCCAGTGTCATCGGGTTCTGGTCGACCCAACGGGTTATGACTTTGGTTTTTTAAATTTTTAATTTAACATTAACACTTATATTTTCTATTAAATAAATTTAAAATATCAAAATAAATGTATTAAATATATTAGATTATTTTATTTTAAATTCTAAAGTAATTTTTAGATATATAAATCAATATAAGGAATTTAAAAAATGCTTAAGTTTTGGAAAAAAGTAAGATAATTATGCAATATCATTAAAATTTTGTCTGAAAATATAAATTTATACACTAAAAATGAATAGTAAAGTGTATGATTTTAAAGAATTCTTACTTTAGCGGGCCGGTCAGGTCGGGTTTGGGTTTGGTCGGGTTTGACCCATTTTTAGCGGGTCATTTCGGGTTTGGTCAACTTCGGGTTTGGTCATCAAAACCCTTATTCAAAACCCAGTGTTTTCAGGTCAGGTTTCGGGTCAAAAACAGGTCGTGTCATTTTTTGACAGGTCTAATGAAGATTCAAAGAAACAAAAGGTTTGTGACACTGAACTGGACTTCGGAAAAGACCTTTTAGCTTTTAGTATTTCTTTCTTTTCCGCTCGCCGGACAAAACAAAGAGATTTCTTCGCAAATTGAGGATCTTTAGTGGCCTCTCAATCGGAGTCAACGTTATATATAGTTTTGAACATCTCTCCGAGCAAAAAGAACCAAGGAATCTTATCCGAAAATGTTCCATTTTTTTCCGGAAACAAATCTTTCTCCCGTTCCATTTCAAGAAAGGATGGATCCCAAGAACTTGCTCGTTCTTTTCGGTGTTGAATGTTTTTTGATGAATCAATCTTGGAGTCATGTTGTTGCTATTGTTCTCTTGCTTTCGGTTTCTTTCTCTAATTGGCTGCCAATAACAAATCTTTCATCAACTCATGTTTTCATTAGAGCGTGCACTTCTCTTTACATCGTCAATAGAACGAAATGAAAAGTTCATCTCCTTAATTTTACAATTGCATATTCAACTCAATCTCGGCAGTTGTTATGGCGATAGTTTAAACCATAGGAGAGGGGAAAGGGAGTAAAATGGACGATAATCTTTCCAAAATAGGAATAATCTATCAAATGTCAACAGATAAAATGTTTTCAGCGATCTTCAACCTTGCAAGCATAAATAACAAGGGCGACTTCAGAGAAATCCGTGATGCACAAACTAGAATGAAGGCCTGTTGCAGATCTTCTATGCTCTCAGCTAGACAGTACCATCCTGCAGTAGAACAAATCCTTGATGAAATAGGCTAAATAAAAAACACTGGTAGAAATGAGAAAAAAGTCGGTAAAAAGACGGACTAAATTATACTCCCTCCGTCCCAGAGTATTTGTCCACTTTCATTTTTACACACCATCCAATACACTTCTTTATTCCATTTTATCTTGTAATTTGTATATTAAAAAATTATAGAAATTATATATTTAAGACAAATCAAACAAGATCACACATGACTATATTTAGGCTTACACATTGAGAGAATTTGATGAGTCAAAGTGCTTAGATGAACAGTTTCAAAAGTCAAACGTGGACGAATATAGCGGGACGGAGGGAGTATTACTTAATGCGAAAAGACTTGTTGATCAAGTTAATAAGGGTGCCCTTGAATTGATGTGCATCTAATTTCTTCTTCACTAGATTTACAAGTTTTGACTTTATTTTGCTGTTTTTCGCGGTCAAACACTAAAACACCTACTTTCAACTAATTTTCTAGGTCCAATATCCCATCATCCCTGCTGCTCCTAATCATGATTAATGCCTATATATATCTAAAAAGATGATAGTTACAAAACAGAAAAAAAGAATGGGAGGAATCGATTCCATTTGCAAAAGCATCACTTCCAATAATAGTGTCATGTTTGCAACTCTTTTCGGCCGTTATTGGTTTGCTAATTTACAATGCAAAATAGTGAACTCCACAATTAACAAGCAGACAAATGAAATTGATTTTAATCGCATATAACTTACTTTTCTGCGGCCAATAATGAGCAATTTTTGGTTTTACCTTCCTCATCCCAGCCTCTGATGAAAATATTGTTAGAACCCATAGTAACAATTAATAAAGCAGTTCAATTTCATGAATAATATGAAGAAGGTAACTCTCTTTGTCCTTGAATAATATTCATGGTTTGACTGCACAATTTTTTTAAAAAAAATGTGTTCAAAAGTAAAATGCTAGCATTTGCAATTTGTTTGGAGAGAGTTGTTAACAACAGTAGAATCCCATGGAGATAGGGTGTGAGGAGGGTGTGTGTACGCAGACCTTATCCCTAGTCGGAAGTAGAGAGGTTGTTTCCAAGAGACCAGCTCGAGCAATACAGCAAGCGCAGAGCACGAGAAACGAAGCATAGATAGAAAAAAGAGAGAAAGAAAGAGGACCAAGCATATGAAGCACAAAAAAAAGACAAAGAAAGAGAACCAAGCATATGAAGCACAGATAACAAGTATGAAAACTACCACCCTACCTAAGAGTCTACCCAACAAACGTAATAATATCAGTTCAAACACTCCTATCTAAGGTCATATCATCGGGTAAGGTCCACTGGTCCAAAAGTCTAATGTCATGGCTAACCACCTCTTTCCAAGTTTTCTTAGGTCTACCCCTTCCCACATTCCCGCCCACCACTGCAAGCCTCTCACATCTACGCATTGGAGCCTCAAGACTTCGCCATTTCAAGTGCGCAAACCACCTCAATCTAGCTTCTCGCAGCTTACTCTCCACAAAGGCCATTCCCACCCACCCCCGAATAACATCGTTCTGAATCCTATTGAGCTTTGTTTGCCCACACATCCAACGTAGCATCCGCATCTCCGCAACATGTAGCTCGTGAATGTGAGTCTTCTTAACCGCCCAACACTCTGCTCCGTACGACATAGTTGGTCTCACGACGAACCTCTAGAACTTCCCTTTCCTCCTGCCGAAATATTCCTGTCGCAAAGTACCCCTGAAGCCAACTTCCACTTGGCCCAAGCAGCTCCAATACGATGAGCAACATCCTCGTCTATCTCGATGATCGAGTCCAGGTAACAGAACTTGTCTCAGAAGAGAGAGTTGTTGAGAACCGCATATTTCATTCTTTAAAAAGAATGTGAAGATATCCTAATTTTATTTTGAGTAAAACACACACACGCGCACACACACGCACGCGCACATAATGTATGTACCCAAACAGCCTGTGTTTGACTTTGATGTTTAAAATGGTGTAAAATTGTTCGGGTACCCCATTAATTTCCTTAATTTCAGCACAAACATTTTGAAAATCTGTGAACATCTTATAAATTTCATTAATTAAAATAACCAAGTAAAACAGAAAAAATACATCAACTGATCAACATAGGTGATAGAAAATATCTTTAATACAACACCAAAGTACGATGACTAGGACCTAGACATAAGAATGAACTACAAATGGGGGAATGCAAGTATCATGAGCTTACATGGAAATGAAACCTTAACAAGTTTTCCCAACTAACATGCATCACACTCTATTATGGAGGTTTAGTAATTAAGTTAGCTAATAAAACATATATAATTAAATACTTATACACTTCCACCCTAAAGTAAACTTAACACTTTCTTTTTTTTGTTTGTCCCCCCCAAAAAAAACATTTCATTCCTTGTAAGGCATGCATTGTATGGTTCACTTTATTCCCCTGCATAAATCTCAACCACTAAGTTTCAATTTTTAAACTCCATGAAAAAACAAATGAGAAAATTAATTTGAGAGAAGGGTCGAAGGGGGTATATATCAACAAAACAAATGATACAAGTAGAAACACATCTTTGCAATTTCAGAACCACAAAAAAAGGTCAAATACCTTTCCATAGCTTCCTTCTTCATTTCATTGATCTGATTTTCAACGTCAAAGCATGCAGCTTGAATTTCTTGATTTTTCAAACACAGTTCATTCCATTGTGTGGACAAAGCATTCAGCTCATAGGCAGTATTTTGCTGGAGAATTGCAAAATGAAGCAAAAACTCCAAGTTAGGATGCCACTCAATGAAAAAAAATTGACAGATAAATACTTACTTGATGATATTTCCTTTCTCGATTTACACTTTCAATCTTTTCATTTAACTTAACGGCTTCCGACTGCATTCTGAAACAGAACTTCAGAGATTCAGTCCAAAAATCAATATGAAAGGTTCTAAAAGTGAACATGGTCAAAATTTTCATTTGTGATTACTATGTTAGGATTACAGTTTGAGCAGCTTCTTGTCACTACTTTAGGAATCACTGCAACAGAATTTAGTCTAGGTTATCTTTCTTCTTTAGCAAAACGATCTTTATCAGCAAACCATACCTGGCTAAAAAAGCCTCCAGTCCTTGGTTGTATAGCTTCCATGCATCAGGGCTGTGATTTAACATCAGATCTAGATTTTCCAGCCTACACTATGCAGCATTCAAGTTCATTCACCAAAGAGAACAGTGAACAGAAATGAAGGACGTATATAGGTGGAGATATGAAAGGACGGCATTACAAAATATGAAGTTGCGATGTAGGTCTCATGTGACAACAGGTGATATCAACATTAATAAAATATAGGGAGTATAGAAAATATAAAGTTTAAGGCACTCAAGGACAACAATATTTCAAACTTCTGGATACATAAAATATAAGGGCATTGTACCCATTATGGGTAATATAAGATTAGAAAAATATTATCTAAGCCCTGCTTCGGCTAGGGTTGTTATACTCCAGATCCTAGTTAAGACCGTTCGGAATAAGCGAATCGTAAATTTTGGATGGTAACTCAAATCGTAGGATTCTAGAGTAGTAGCGATGTTTAATGTATATGATATGTACATAACTTAAAAAAGTGATAAATCATACACATAACATCCAATTTAAGCTTAAGAAAAATAGAATCTAACCGAATCTAGAATAAAGGAAATATATTGGTAGTGTAAAAAAAGTATACTGTAATATGACAAAAAGAAAGAGTATACCTTTGAGAAAAATAAAAACTTACCGCTCAGTTGCGTGCTCTGTAGCCTTTTATAAGCTTATACTTCCAAAAAAACTATCACAGTCGGGATTGAGAAGTAGAGAGAGACGAGATGGAGATGCAAATCGAAAAAGGGAGATAGGAAGAAATTGAGAAACACAGGAGTTATAATAAAGGTAAGAGTTGGGAAAATAGAGGCATCCTACCGCTTGAAGATGTTGAACGACGCCCGTGAAGAAGCTGAAAAAGCACACGGGTCTGATAACAATTCAGGTGTGAATATTTCTCTTCTTTTTTCTAATGCCCACTTTCTCGGGTCGTATCGCACTGACAATCATTCTAAGAGTTGCCTCATTGATCGAAACGATTCCGGGAAAATCCGATCTTAGCAGTGATCTGGATTGATGATCTAAACCGGACTCGTACAATCATGGAATCTTATGACTCAGATCGCAAGTTTAACAACCTTGGCTTCGGCGGATGAAAATAAGAACAGATAATATGAAGAAATCAAATGCAATTATGGTTCACACTATCTCATATTGGAATAACTGCTTTTCACTCACTAAAGCCAGTAAAGCTCAAAAGAAACCTCTGCTCCCTCCCCCTTAATATCTGCTGCCCCATCCAACAATCTTCTTCAGCTTCTTGCCTTCTTCTCAAAAACTCAAAAGAAAATTGATATTATCCACTTGCATTCTGAAACTACTTGCATAGCTCAGGTGCTTTAGTAACATTACCTCCACCAAGGGAAATTTCAAAAGCCAGAAATAAAGAATAATTGTATATCACTATGTCAGTAATGTACGCAGGGGTGTGTAACTGTATACGAATATGGGTGGATGTCCATTACAAAATAATGAATACAGGTTGTGTGGTTTGACAACATCAGTTGTTGAGAAATTCCCTGGCATAGAGAGGGGACTCATAAAGTGATAGACACTTAACCGCAAGGTGAGGTAGATGGAAAACGATTGCTTGGATAGTGGCTGTAAAAAGAGACATCAAAGTGTCGGGGTTAGTGAGACATAGGTTGAATTGGGTTAAGGCTTATGTTGATGAGTTGATGTTGTTGAAATTAATTTGATATTAGATTGCACACCTTACGGCTTACTCTTCACCTCGCACCAAGAATGAAATAGCTATTCATGCGAAATCATCTCCTCAGGCATCAGTATTCTTAGGATCAAAATTTCTAAATCATCTTCAGATCTTCTGGTAGGACATACTATTCACAGGGTGCTCCTATTCCTCTTCCCTTTATTTATGCTAGCACTATTTAAGAATAAAGAAGATCCTGGAATTCAGCAAATGTGATAACCTTCTTGTTATTGCATCATGCAAAGTGACCTCTACCTCAGCACTCAAAGCACTTCACCTTTGACTCCTCTTTGGATTTTCTCTATCACGTATGATGTAATGAGAATGGGGATTCGAAAGAAATGGGAATAAGAATTAGAAAGGAATGAGAACAAAAATCAGAATCAGAAATGAAGGAGAATGAGAATAAGAAAGGAATGAGAATGAAAACAACAGAGAATTACAGAGGAATGAGAATGGGGATTGAAAAGAAATGAGAATGCCAATAGAAAGGAATGAGAATGAGAAAGGAGAGAGAATGAGCATTTGGATGGAATGTGAATGGAAATAAGGATTAGAAAGGAATGAGAACAAGAACTAAAAAAGGACTGAATGAGAATTAGAAAAAAATGATAATGACTGAGAATAAGATAGGAATGAGCATTTGGAAAAATGAGAATAAGAACAATAACTAAAAAGTAATGACTGAACCAGAATTAGAAAAGAATGATGATGACAACGAGAATTAGCAAGCGCAACCCTGACCGAGTGATCAATTTTTTTTTAAAAGAACTTGTGTCAAGAAAGCAAAAAAGGAGAAAAAGAAAATAAAAAGTATCTTAAGAAAAGGGCGTGGAGGTTGTTAGAGCTGAGCTTACCACATGGAGACTTTTTTTACTGTGCACGTTTCTTTTTTAAAGCTTCACAACATCACTATTCTTTGCAAAGTCTTCATGAGGTGAGCGCAACCATAACAACAGTCTTCTCTAAAAATAAATAGAATTCTCTACCATCCATTTTCGTTCAAACCTATCATCATAAAAATGTCCCTTGTATGTCCATGTGTGCCAAGTATTATTTTTAAAGAGACATGCTTAGGCATGCCTTTTTCCCATTGTGCCATCAAAGTGTATATGCATCCACACATTATTAGACTTCGAAATGTTTTTGAAGTCCTACTTCTCATTACTTGAGAAGCACAAGCATGTAGAGCAAGACGGTACACAAGCATCCAGATACACCTCTTTACATATGCTCAATTTTAGTCAATGCCCTAGTTCACATGCTTAATTTTAGGTATAGTCCTATTTCAAACAGTTGTAATGGGATAACAGATAAAACAACAAAGCAAAGTCACACAGTCTAATCTTTTAGGGTTGTCTAAATAAACTAATCACATGATTGTTTCCCATTTATAAATACGAGTCACCGTAGGGCATTTTATCAAACACCTAATGAGTAAGACATAAGTGTGAACAATACCTTATGACTTGATGCTGCAACAAGCTCTGAGCCTTCTGGAGAGCTTGTTTCCACGTAGATTCATCATTCCTTTTGTTTCCCTGGGGCTCTTCAAGTCCATATCTTGAAGTGTCAATTTGCACAGGAGGCTTCCCGGCTCTCACCCTTTCATATTCCCTTGCAAGCATTGGATGGTTCTGCAAATAGCATACAAATTTGAGCTACGAATCAAGTTCCAAATTCAACCGCTAGAATGCCAGATGCAAACAGAAAATCGACAGCTCAAGACTCCTGAAAATGGGAATTTGCGCTGAAACGATGAAGTTATATGTGTATACAAATACCTCGAATTTGAACTTGGGAAGAGGAGGGAGGTCCTTGAGAAAATCTGAGGGCTTTCTTGTGCTGCGGCGCATCTCTTCATCGACCAAACGGTCCACCTCTGCTTTGACCTTCGGATCACCATAGTCGTCGTCGATGTACGGTAAAGCGTCGATTAGCTCTGAGCCGCTGGACCAGGCCGGCCTAGCCTCAGGCGGCGCCTCAAGCATTAGAACGTCTCCCTTGTTCGTATAAGCCATTGCTACCCAACGCTGCAGGAGAAAGGCGTGCGCGTGTTGAAGTTAGAATCTACCTCACTCCTAAAATTAATTTCCAAGTTTAACTTTTGTAGTCAAACTTTTTGAACTTTAACTGTTTGTTACAGAAAAAATTCATTGAATTTTCATATAAATTTATTAGCAATAGATTCATTTTGAAACACAGTTTTGAAATATGTAATTTTTATAAAATAAATTTATATAAAAATTGAAATATTGATGGTCAAAGTATCGCATTGGAGACCGTGAAAAGTCAAATGGGGAGTTAATTTTAGGACGGAAGGAGTATTTCATAAAGCTATTTGTACCCCAAATGTTTGTATCCCATTTTGTATACCGCAGGTTTGCACCGACATTTAGGGTTGGTGTAAAACTAATTTTTATTAATGCACCAATACTGTGTGTCCGTGTAAATTTTTGTTAACGCACCAACACTTATGTCGGTGTAAACTATCAAAATGTTTGTCTATAACTGCGGTGTACAAATGGGGTACAATTTTTTGTGTAAGTGTAGCATGACCCTATTATTTATTATTCATATACAATGTCTAGAAATCACCTTAAATAAAAATAAACATAGAGAAAATGTCAAAATACAAGCTCCATATTTTTATCCCTAAAATTAGGATTTACACTATGATAATATGGTACTGTATGTAAAAATTGCACAATAATTTTTGGTATTATATATTGGCATAGTTGACATTGTAAATGTATTTTAACTCTTATTTTGGAAATAAAAATATGAAACTCCAATTATGATACATTTTCTATGTTTTACTCTTATTTTAATCTTTTTCCCATATCTAAAAGTATTGTGAAATGTCTATATACAATCTCACATTATTACAATGCAAACTTCTATTTCGAAATAAAAATATTGAACTCCTATTTTAATATTTTTTCTATGTTTTACTTTTATTTAAAATGACTAATGTGAATCAAATATATTTTTAAAAAACATGTCAAGAGGGTACAAAGTAGAAAATTACTCAAGGGTACCATCAATTTTCTGGTAATGACTCCTGAGTCCCACATTATTTGAAATGTATTATAGGGTACCCTTGATTTTCTAGTAAGAACTCTCAATGTCACATTATCCAAAATATACTCTAGGGTCATTAAAATTTATGATATTACTAGTATTTTGACCCGTACCATGCACGGGGTGGAACAATTATTTTTTTGTTTTTGTTATTTTTCATCGTGACAAAATTTTTCAAATATCAAACAACATAAAACATATTGAAGTCGCTAATAAAAAATCTACTATATACAATTAAAAATTAACAATTTAAAGTCTTATTTAAATTAGAATATTTTGAAACATGTTGAGGTATAAAATATTTTTTATGAAGTTATAAAGATTACCAAAGACATGTAAAACTAATAATTTCAAAATTATTTTTACTCTCGCTTATGAAATAATAATATGAATTTAATACAAATGTTTGACATTAACTTTTTTTACAATCATAAGTCAAAACGAAACATAAGCTATGGAAAATTATATTCTTTGAAACTTCAAGAGTAATCCTGTATGAAATGTGATGGATATCGGGTCCGGTAGGCCCGACTCCAGGCCCAAATAAAGGCCCATAATAGCCCAAAAGGTAGGTCAGACGGAGATGACGGCCAAGCCCGTTATTGCGCATATGGCAAGTAGATCAAGGTGACCCAGTCCAAGGGAAGAATGGGACACGTGGCCCACATCATCAAGTTGTGGACGAAATGGGAAGAGAACGAGACCGGAAAAGGGGGAATCACAACCCTAGGATCTCCATAATCCTTTCCACTTTGTATTATTTTAATTACAATATTAGAAATACTATAAAAGGGTAGAGAACCCGCCATTGTAAAGGGGGAGACGATTGAATACTCAATAGAAGAATATTATCGAGTGATTATATCTTCCTGATTCATATCTCGTTCTTGGTCCGCCATCTGATCGGGTTAATCCCATCATTGGTGCTTCCATTAAGAGTTACTATGAGATAAGGCTGTGAGATTATGGCCGGACGAAGGACGAGACGTAACACTGCTGCTTCCGCCCAGTCGACAGTAAGGTGTGACAACCCTGAGCAGGGTATGATCGTTCCTGTCAATGGGTTGGAAACAACATTGAATAATGTGGCTAACATGATGGCCAACATTATGGAACGATTGGATAAGGCTCTTCCAGGTCCATCCGGTATCCGGGACATCCCTGCCGGGCAACCCCGTCAGGTACTGCGTACTGCGAGTTCTCCTATCCTCCAGGAGCTTCATGATCCGGAAGAGGTTGAGAGGGAGAGACGAGCCATTGCTAGACGCCGGGCGGAGGAGTTGGCTTGGAATAGTAAGGTGAATGAGGACCGAGCCAAGGATGCAAGTCGGATCGTCGGCGATGGAAACGAAAACCCGCGAGGATCCGTCTTTGAAGAATCCGGATAAGGCACCCCAGGGTTGGATATGACCCCAGGCTAGCCAGGTGGCATCTTCTAACCGCGAACCCCGGCAGCGAAACGGCCGTGGTGGGATCCAAGCGCCGGTCCGGTCAATGGTGAATTTGGAGGAGGACGAAGTTCAAAGCCAAGCCAGGGTCCCAGCGCCACGGCGTTTGGGGCCGCCAGTACCGGAAACTGGTGAGTTCCAGGATCGAGGCAGCAGATCCGGGAGATGCAGAGGAAGATAAACAAGGGTCGAGTATTCACTACCCGGACGAATACTCCCCTGGCCCCGGAGATCTTTGCGGAACCATATCCGCAGGGATTCAAAATGCCGTTCGTTAAGCGTTATGATGGGGAGTCAGACCCGCAGGAACACATAAACAGCTATGTCCAGGTGATGATTGCCGTAGACGCCAGTGACGCACTCATGTGCCGGTGCTTCTTGCAGACAGTTGATAGCAAGGTCGCGGATTGGGTCAACCATATTCCTGCCGGGTTGATCCGGACATGGGATGAATTGGGACTACGGTTCCTAGAGCATTTTGCCGGGAACTGCCGTCCCAAGAAGCATTTCACTCACTTAGCTTCAGTACGTCAGAAGCATGGAGAATCCTTGAAGAATTTCCTTATCCGATGGAGGAAAGAGTCCAGGGAGGTTGAAGGAACCGACGATAAATCCATGTTGTCTATGTTCACAGCGGCATTACAGGATGGACTCCTTCACACCGATCTTACTACTCATCCCCCGGATACCTTCGAAGAAGCAATGGTCCGGGCGGGGAGGTATGTGACCCTGGAAGAAAGAAAGGAGGAAAAGAAAGAGAAGACTCCCAAAGAAGAAGAGAAGACCGGAAATAAGAAGCCGTTTAAAAATAAGAAGCAGGGTTTCCCGGATGGCCCAAGGGGCACAAGTCCTGGGACCTCGGAGAAGCACAAATCTGCCAATCCAGTCTTCACATTACCAGTGGCTGAGGTCATGGCCCACGTTGCACAGCAGGGACTCATGACTTATCCAACCTATTCTCAAAAGGTCTGTAATGTGGAGGATACTGGAAAGTGGTGTGCTTACCATCGCAAGAATGATCACAATACGGAAGATTGCTATACCCTGAAGAATGAGATGGCAAGGCTAATCCGTCGGGGTCATCTGAAGAAGTTCGTGCAAGATGGAGATGCGGGAAATCCCGGGAACGCTACGAATGGAAAGCGCAGAGATAAAGAAGTGGCCCAGGCTCAGACCCGGGAGAAACGCCACATTGGGCTTGAAGATGAAGAGGAGGATTCGGAACCTGCACCGCATCGCCAGAAGAGACACCACGGGTGTAACTTCATCATTGGAGGGAATACTGGCGGAGACTCAGCCGCAAGCC
Organism: Cuscuta australis; assembly: GCA_003260385.1. Classification (NCBI taxonomy): domain Eukaryota; kingdom Viridiplantae; phylum Streptophyta; class Magnoliopsida; order Solanales; family Convolvulaceae; genus Cuscuta; species Cuscuta australis. Next base: position 967,127 of record NQVE01000206.1, on the reverse strand, counting down.
GGAAGAAGTGGGCAAACGCGGCGATGGTCAACAAGGTGCTGGTCCCAGAAGGTAAGAAGCTGAAAACTGAGTCAATTGTATTTTCTAATGCTGATCTTCCGGAGACAGGGGTCCCCATAAGGATGCCCTAGTGATTACTATTGATATAATGGACTTACTGATCCACAAAACCCTTGTGGATACGGGAAGCTCCGTTAATATCATGTATATGGATACGTACAAGGCTCTTGGTTTGATAAGGGATGAATTGTCACCCATCAAAACTCCACTAACCGGGTTCACTAGTGACTCTATTGAACTAGAGGGGGTGATAACCCTCCCGGTTGAGATAGGGGATACTAAGGCTACCCGGAAGTTGGACATGGAGTTTGTTGTGGTGGGGATAATCTCCAGCACAAACATCATCCTGGGCAGACCCGGGTTGGAAGATTTGGAGTGTGTCATCTCACCTCGTCACCTATGCATAGAATTCCCGACCCCCACGGAGTTGGAATTGCCAAGGGATCTCAGAGAGTGTCCCGGGCATGGTATTTGAAGGCAACTAAACAGCCAGTCAAGTACGATACCCAAGTGGGAGAGGTGACTGCGCAGCTCCTGAGGGCTGAGAAAAAACATCCTAGAGTAGAAGTTGCTGGCGACATTGAAGAAGTGGAACTGGAGCCAGGCATGCCGGGAAGGTTGGTTAGGATTGGAAAGGGGCTGGGGGCTGAACTCAGATCACGAGTGATTTCAGTCCTTAGAAGGTTCAGGAGGGTCTTTGCATGGAGTCCAGCTGATATGCCAGGGCTGGATCACAAGATTGTAGTTCATCGCCTAAATGTCCTGCGGGATGCTAAACTAGTGAAGCAGAAACGGACTGAAATCCTGTATGAAATGTGATGGATATCAATTAGAATATTTTGAAACATGTTGAGGTATAAAATATTTTTTATGAAGTTATAAAGATTACCAAAGACATGTAAAACTAATAATTTCAAAATTATTTTTACTCTCGCTTATGAAATAATAATATGAATTTAATACAAATGTTTGACATTAACTTTTTTTACAATCATAAGTCAAAACGAAACATAAGCTATGGAAAATTATATTCTTTGAAACTTCAAGAGTAATCCTGTATGAAATGTGATGGATATCGGGTCCGGTAGGCCCGACTCCAGGCCCAAATAAAGGCCCATAATAGCCCAAAAGGTAGGTCAGACGGAGATGACGGGCCAAGCCCGTTATTGCGCATATGGCAAGTAGATCAAGGTGACCCAGTCCAAGGGAAGAATGGGACACGTGGCCCACATCATCAAGTTGTGGACGAAATGGGAAGAGAACGAGACCGGAAAAGGGGGAATCACAACCCTAGGATCTCCATAATCCTTTCCACTTTGTATTATTTTAATTACAATATTAGAAATACTATAAAAGGGTAGAGAACCCGCCATTGTAAAGGGGGAGACGATTGAATACTCAATAGAAGAATATTATCGAGTGATTATATCTTCCTGATTCATATCTCGTTCTTGGTCCGCCATCTGATCGGGTTAATCCCATCATTGGTGCTTCCATTAAGAGTTACTGTGAGATAAGGCTGTGAGATTATGGCCGGACGAAGGACGAGACGTAACACTGCTGCTTCCGCCCAGTCGACAGTAAGGAGTGACAACCCTGAGCAGGGTATGATCGTTCCTGTCAATGGGTTGGAAACAACATTGAATAATGTGGCTAACATGATGGCCAACATTATGGAACGATTGGATAAGGCTCTTCCAGGTCCATCCGGTATCCGGGACATCCCTGCCGGGCAACCCCGTCAGGTACTGCGTACTGCGAGTTCTCCTATCCTCCAGGAGCTTCATGATCCGGAAGAGGTTGAGAGGGAGAGACGAGCCATTGCTAGACGCCGGGCGGAGGAGTTGGCTTGGAATAGTAAGGTGAATGAGGACCGAGCCAAGGATGCAAGTCGGATCGTCGGCGATGGAAACGAAAACCCGCGAGGATCCGTCTTTGAAGAATCCGGATAAGGCACCCCAGGGTTGGATATGACCCCAGGCTAGCCAGGTGGCATCTTCTAACCGCGAACCCCGGCAGCGAAACGGCCGTGGTGGGATCCAAGCGCCGGTCCGGTCAATGGTGAATTTGGAGGAGGACGAAGTTCAAAGCCAAGCCAGGGTCCCAGCGCCACGGCGTTTGGGGCCGCCGGTACCGGAAACTGGTGAGTTCCAGGATCGAGGCAGCAGATCCGGGAGATGCAGAGGAAGATAAACAAGGGTCGAGTATTCACTACCCGGACGAATACTCCCTGGCCCCGGAGATCTTTGCGGAACCATATCCGCAGGGATTCAAAATGCCGTTCGTTAAGCGTTATGATGGGGAGTCAGACCCGCATGAACACATAAACAGCTATGTCCAGGTGATGATTGCCGTAGACGCCAGTGACGCACTCATGTGCCGGTGCTTCTTGCAGACAGTTGATAGCAAGGTCGCGGATTGGGTCAACCATATTCCTGCCGGGTTGATCCGGACATGGGATGAATTGGGACTACGGTTCCTAGAGCATTTTGCCGGGAACTGCCGTCCCAAGAAGCCTTTCACTCACTTAGCTTCAGTACGTCAGAAGCATGGAGAATCCTTGAAGAATTTCCTTATCCGATGGAGGAAAGAGTCCAGGGAGGTTGAAGGAACCGACGATAAATCCAGGTTGTCTATGTTCACAGCGGCATTACAGGATGGACTCCTTCACACCGATCTTACTACTCATCCCCCGGATACCTTCGAAGAAGCAATGGTCCGGGCGGGGAGGTATGTGACCCTGGAAGAAAGAAAGGAGGAAAAGAAAGAGAAGACTCCCAAAGAAGAAGAGAAGACCGGAAATAAGAAGCCGTTTAAAAATAAGAAGCAGGGTTTCCCGGATGGCCCAAGGGGCACAAGTCCTGGGACCTCGGAGAAGCACAAATCTGCCAATCCAGTCTTCACATTACCAGTGGCTGAGGTCATGGCCCACGTTGCACAGCAGGGACTCATGACTTATCCAACCTATTCTCAAAAGGTCTGTAATGTGGAGGATACTGGAAAGTGGTGTGCTTACCATCGCAAGAATGATCACAATACGGAAGATTGCTATACCCTGAAGAATGAGATGGCAAGGCTAATCCGTCGGGGTCATCTGAAGAAGTTCGTGCAAGATGGAGATGCGGGAAATCCCGGGAACGCTACGAATGGAAAGCGCAGAGATAAAGAAGTGGCCCAGGCTCAGACCCGGGAGAAACGCCACATTGGGCTTGAAGATGAAGAGGAGGATTCGGAACCTGCACCGCATCGCCAGAAGAGACACCACGGGTGTAACTTCATCATTGGAGGGAATACTGGCGGAGACTCAGCCGCAAGCCGGAAGAAGTGGGCAAACGCGGCGATGGTCAACAAGGTGCTGGTCCCAGAAGGTAAGAAGCTGAAAACTGAGTCAATTGTATTTTCTAATGCTGATCTTCCGGAGACAGGGGTCCCCCATAAGGATGCCCTAGTGATTACTATTGATATAATGGACTTACTGATCCACAAAACCCTTGTGGATACGGGAAGCTCCGTTAATATCATGTATATGGATACGTACAAGGCTCTTGGTTTGATAAGGGATGAATTGTCACCCATCAAAACTCCACTAACCGGGTTCACTAGTGACTCTATTGAACTAGAGGGGGTGATAACCCTCCGGTTGAGATAGGGGATACTAAGGCTACCCGGAAGTTGGACATGGAGTTTGTTGTGGTGGGGATAATCTCCAGCACAAACATCATCCTGGGCAGACCCGGGTTGGAAGATTTGGAGTGTGTCATCTCACCTCGTCACCTATGCATAGAATTCCCGACCCCCCACGGAGTTGGAATTGCCAAGGGATCTCAGAGAGTGTCCCGGGCATGGTATTTGAAGGCAACTAAACAGCCAGTCAAGTACGATACCCAAGTGGGAGAGGTGACTGCGCAGCTCCTGAGGGCTGAGAAAAAACATCCTAGAGTAGAAGTTGCTGGCGACATTGAAGAAGTGGAACTGGAGCCAGGCATGCCGGGAAGGTTGGTTAGGATTGGAAAGGGGCTGGGGGCTGAACTCAGATCACGAGTGATTTCAGTCCTTAGAAGGTTCAGGAGGGTCTTTGCATGGAGTCCAGCTGATATGCCAGGGCTGGATCACAAGATTGTAGTTCATCGCCTAAATGTCCTGCGGGATGCTAAACTAGTGAAGCAGAAACGGACTGAAATCCTGTATGAAATGTGATGGATATCAATTAGAATATTTTGAAACATGTTGAGGTATAAAATATTTTTTATGAAGTTATAAAGATTACCAAAGACATGTAAAACTAATAATTTCAAAATTATTTTTACTCTCGCTTATGAAATAATAATATGAATTTAATACAAATGTTTGACATTAACTTTTTTTACAATCATAAGTCAAAACGAAACATAAGCTATGGAAAATTATATTCTTTGAAACTTCAAGAGTAATCCTGTATGAAATGTGATGGATATCGGGTCCGGTAGGCCCGACTCCAGGCCCAAATAAAGGCCCATAATAGCCCAAAAGGTAGGTCAGACGGAGATGACGGGCCAAGCCCGTTATTGCGCATATGGCAAGTAGATCAAGGTGACCCAGTCCAAGGGAAGAATGGGACACGTGGCCCACATCATCAAGTTGTGGACGAAATGGGAAGAGAACGAGACCGGAAAAGGGGGAATCACAACCCTAGGATCTCCATAATCCTTTCCACTTTGTATTATTTTAATTACAATATTAGAAATACTATAAAAGGATAGAGAACCCGCCATTGTAAAGGGGGAGACGATTGAATACTCAATAGAAGAATATTATCGAGTGATTATATCTTCCTGATTCATATCTCGTTCTTGGTCCGCCATCTGATCGGGTTAATCCCATCATTGGTGCTTCCATTAAGAGTTACTGTGAGATAAGGCTGTGAGATTATGGCCGGACGAAGGACGAGACGTAACACTGCTGCTTCCGCCCAGTCGACAGTAAGGAGTGACAACCCTGAGCAGGGTATGATCGTTCCTGTCAATGGGTTGGAAACAACATTGAATAATGTGGCTAACATGATGGCCAACATTATGGAACGATTGGATAAGGCTCTTCCAGGTCCATCCGGTATCCGGGACATCCCTGCCGGGCAACCCCGTCAGGTACTGCGTACTGCGAGTTCTCCTATCCTCCAGGAGCTTCATGATCCGGAAGAGGTTGAGAGGGAGAGACGAGCCATTGCTAGACGCCGGGCGGAGGAGTTGGCTTGGAATAGTAAGGTGAATGAGGACCGAGCCAAGGATGCAAGTCGGATCGTCGGCGATGGAAACGAAAACCCGCGAGGATCCGTCTTTGAAGAATCCGGATAAGGCACCCCAGGGTTGGATATGACCCCAGGCTAGCCAGGTGGCATCTTCTAACCGCGAACCCCGGCAGCGAAACGGCCGTGGTGGGATCCAAGCGCCGGTCCGGTCAATGGTGAATTTGGAGGAGGACGAAGTTCAAAGCCAAGCCAGGGTCCCAGCGCCACGGCGTTTGGGGCCGCCGGTACCGGAAACTGGTGAGTTCCAGGATCGAGGCAGCAGATCCGGGAGATGCAGAGGAAGATAAACAAGGGTCGAGTATTCACTACCCGGACGAATACTCCCCTGGCCCCGGAGATCTTTGCGGAACCATATCCGCAGGGATTCAAAATGCCGTTCGTTAAGCGTTATGATGGGGAGTCAGACCCGCAGGAACACATAAACAGCTATGTCCAGGTGATGATTGCCGTAGACGCCAGTGACGCACTCATGTGCCGGTGCTTCTTGCAGACAGTTGATAGCAAGGTCGCGGATTGGGTCAACCATATTCCTGCCGGGTTGATCCGGACATGGGATGAATTGGGACTACGGTTCCTAGAGCATTTTGCCGGGAACTGCCGTCCCAAGAAGCATTTCACTCACTTAGCTTCAGTATGTCAGAAGCATGGAGAATCCTTGAAGAATTTCCTTATCCGATGGAGGAAAGAGTCCAGGGAGGTTGAAGGAACCGACGATAAATCCATGTTGTCTATGTTCACAGCGGCATTACAGGATGGACTCCTTCACACCGATCTTACTACTCATCCCCCGGATACCTTCGAAGAAGCAATGGTCCGGGCGGGGAGGTATGTGACCCTGGAAGAAAGAAAGGAGGAAAAGAAAGAGAAGACTCCCAAAGAAGAAGAGAAGACCGGAAATAAGAAGCCGTTTAAAAATAAGAAGCAGGGTTTCCCGGATGGCCCAAGGGCACAAGTCCTGGGACCTCGGAGAAGCACAAATCTGCCAATCCAGTCTTCACATTACCAGTGGTTGAGGTCATGGCCCACGTTGCACAGCAGGGACTCATGACTTATCCAACCTATTCTCAAAAGGTCTGTAATGTGGAGGATACTGGAAAGTGGTGTGCTTACCATCGCAAGAATGATCACAATACGGAAGATTGCTATACCCTGAAGAATGAGATGGCAAGGCTAATCCGTCGGGGTCATCTGAAGAAGTTCGTGCAAGATGGAGATGCGGGAAATCCCGGGAACGCTACGAATGGAAAGCGCAGAGATAAAGAAGTGGCCCAGGCTCAGACCCGGAGAAACGCCACATTGGGCTTGAAGATGAAGAGGAGGATTCGGAACCTGCACCGCATCGCCAGAAGAGACACCACGGGTGTAACTTCATCATTGGAGGGAATACTGGCGGAGACTCAGCCGCAAGCCGGAAGAAGTGGGCAAACGCGGCGATGGTCAACAAGGTGCTGGTCCCAGAAGGTAAGAAGCTGAAAACTGAGTCAATTGTATTTTCTAATGCTGATCTTCCGGAGACAGGGGTCCCCCATAAGGATGCCCTAGTGATTACTATTGATATAATGGACTTACTGATCCACAAAACCCTTGTGGATACGGGAAGCTCCGTTAATATCATGTATATGGATACGTACAAGGCTCTTGGTTTGATAAGGGATGAATTGTCACCCATCAAAACTCCACTAACCGGGTTCACTAGTGACTCTATTGAACTAGAGGGGGTGATAACCCTCCCGGTTGAGATAGGGGATACTAAGGCTACCCGGAAGTTGGACATGGAGTTTGTTGTGGTGGGGATAATCTCCAGCACAAACATCATCCTGGGCAGACCCGGGTTGGAAGATTTGGAGTGTGTCATCTCACCTCGTCACCTATGCATAGAATTCCCGACCCCCCACGGAGTTGGAATTGCCAAGGGATCTCAGAGAGTGTCCCGGGCATGGTATTTGAAGGCAACTAAACAGCCAGTCAAGTACGATACCCAAGTGGGAGAGGTGACTGCGCAGCTCCTGAGGGCTGAGAAAAAACATCCTAGAGTAGAAGTTGCTGGCGACATTGAAGAAGTGGAACTGGAGCCAGGCATGGCGGGAAGGTTGGTTAGGATTGGAAAGGGGCTGGGGGCTGAACTCAGATCACGAGTGATTTCAGTCCTTAGAAGGTTCAGGAGGGTCTTTGCATGGAGTCCAGCTGATATGCCAGGGCTGGATCACAAGATTGTAGTTCATCGCCTAAATGTCCTGCGGGATGCTAAACTAGTGAAGCAGAAAGATTGGTTGGCAAATGTAGTTCTGGGCATATCCGGGAGGTGCAGTACCCGGATTGGTTGGCAAATGTAGTTCTGGCACCCAAGCCCCCTTCGTGGAGGATGTGCGTCGACTACACCGATTTGAACAAGGCATGTTCCATGGATCCGTTTCCTCTCCCCAACATTGATCAGATGGTGGACGAGACTGCCGGATCAGAGTTAATGAGCTTCATGGACGCTTTCAGTGGCTACCATCAGATTCGGATGCATCCGACTGATGTTGAAAAGACAAGTTTTATGACCCTAGAAGGGCTGTACTGTTACTTGGTGATGGCCTTTGGGTTGAGAAATTCCAGGGCGACATATACCCTGATGGTTTCTTAGGAGTTCAAGGCTGTCTTAGGGCAGACCATGGAAGCGTATGTTGATGACATGATTGTCAAATCCAAAGAGGCCCGAGACTATGTCCGGGACCTTGAAGAGGTCTTTGAAATCATGATGAAGGTAAATCTGAGATTGAACCCGAAGAAATGTATTTTTGCTGTTCAGGGTGGGAAATTCCTTGGGCACATGGTTAGCCGGAAAGGAATTGAGGCAAACCCGGAGAAAGTAAGGGCTATTATGGAGATGGAACCCCCGAAGACAGCAAAGGAAGTTCAGCGGCTGACAGGGAGATTGGCGGCTTTGAATCGTTTCCTTTCAAGGCTGGCAGAGAAGGCGCACCCATTCTTTGCGGTGATCAAGAAGAGGGCGACCTTCGAATGGACACAGGAATGTCAAGAAGCATTTGAAGAACTGAAGAGATATCTCGCAAGTCCGCAGGTTTTATCTAAGCCGGAACCTGGAGATGTTTTGACTCTATACTTGGCAATTGCGGACTGTGCCCTAAGTACTGTGATCGTGAGGGAAGAGCATGGGGCCCAGCATCCGGTCTATTACGTCAGCAAGACCCTGAGAGATGCGGAGCTAAGGTATTCCCGTCTAGAGAAGGCCATGTTAGCGGTCTTCTGGGCAGCGAAGAGATTAACTCCGTACTTTCAGGCTCACCGGATTGTTGTGCTCACGAATGAGCCTTTGGCGTCACTTGCCTGAAGCCCGGCGGCATCTGCTCAGATGACCAAGTGGGCAGTCTTCATCAGTCAGTATAACGTGGAGTTCAGGCCGCGCCCATCGATCAAGGGGCAGACACTCGCCGACTTTCAAGTTGAGTGCACTGCCAGGGAGATGACAAGAGCCAAAATTCAAACCTGGGTGGAAAATGACTGGTGGGTAATGAGCATCGATGGATCTTCTGGAGCTCGATCTTGCGGAGCAGGTATCGTCTTGACCACTCCAGAAAATTTCCGGATTTATTACGCTATCAGATTTCAATTCCGCGTATCCAACAATGAAGCTGAGTATGAGGCCCTGATCAACGGATTGAAGATTCTCAATAAGTTGGGGGTAGCCAGGGTTCAGGTTTACAGCAACTCCCGATTGGTGGTGGGACAAATCACTGGGGAGTTTGAAGCAAAGGAAGAAAGGATGAAAAGGTATCGAGACTTGTCCTTAGAAATGTTGGGGAAGTTTGAGTTTGAGCTTGAACACATACCCCGGGCCCAGAACGCGGAAGCTGGTGTTATATCCAAGCTCAGCGCAGAGTCACCAGAATACATAAGCAAATTAGCAAACGTCGAGGAGCTGGCAACCCCGAGTCTTAACAGAAATGAGGTGATCTGGGTATCAGCTGATCCCCCGGAATGGCTGGACAGGTTGGCCAAATACATTGAGGACGGTGAAGCCCCGGAGGATCCCAAGAAGCACGTCTGTTGCGAATGAGGGCACCTACCTACAAGGTGCAGGATGGAGTCCTCTATAAACGATCTTACAACGGTGTTTTACTCCGTTGCCTCAGGGCAGCAGAGGCAAAGGCACTCATGGAAGAAATACACGAAGGAGTGTGTGCTGCACATCAGGGTCCATACTCTGTCTCCAGAAGGGCGATTATTCAGGGATATTTCTGGCCAACGATGAAGAAGGATTGCGAAGAGTACGTACGCAAGTGCCCGACCTGCCAATAGTTCCAGAATATGCCCGGGAGGCCAGCCACGAATTACACGCCCGTCAGCTCTGTGATTCCCTTCTGAAGATGGGGGATTTATATTGTGGGAGCCCTGCCGAAAGGAGCTGGGCAGGCAAGATGGATTGTGGTGGCAATAGACTATTTCACCAAGTGGGTGGAAGCTGAGCAACTTGCTGGGATTACCAGAAGGCAGATGATCGACTTCGTCGGAACAAACATACTCTGCAGGTTTGGGGTCTCGAGACATATCATATCTGACAATGGAACCCAGTTTGAGGAAGCAGAGTTTCAAGACTTCCTCAAAACTTGGGGAATTCAGCATACAAAGGTGTCTGTTGCCTATCCTCAGGGTAATGGACAAGTGGAGAACGTCAACAGAACAATCATAGACGGAATAAAGAAGAAGCTACTTTCAGAAGGAAGCAAATGGGTAGATGAACTACCCAGAATCCTATGGACATACAGGACAACTCCAAGGAGAGCTACGGGTGACACTCCTTTTGGCTTAGCTTATGGTTTTGAAGCCCGGGCTCCCGCTAAGGTAGTAATCCCCACCAAGAGAGAAATGGAATATGACCTGGAGGTGAACGAACAGAATCAGGCCGTAGAGCTAAATTTTGTAGAGGAACGAAGGGATGAAGCACGGATCCGGGCAGAGAATTATCGTCGCCAGGTGAAATCTTACTTTGATAGCAAGGTGAAACCAAGGGCGTTCCAGGTAGGGGATTACGTCCTGAGGAAACGAGAGAAAAGTCAACCAACTAAGGGTGGGAAGCTGGCTAAGAAGTATGAAGGACCTTATATCATCAAGGCCGTTGTTCGCACAGGTACCTACAAGTTGGTGACTACCAAGGGGAAAGAAATTGATAGGACATGGAATGTAGAGCACTTGGTCAAATTTTATCAGTAAGAACCATTTTGTAAAAACGCTCTATTTAAGCTGTTTGTTTCAGTAAATTGTTCTTTACTTTCAAGCCAAGTGCCTTTGCGATTTCATTGTTCTATAGATTTCTTTCAAAAAAAGGGGGGGGGAGCACCCCCAGGCGATATAGACCCGCATTACAGGGAGGTAGATAAGTTTATGCCACCTGCTAAAAATAGGGGAGGTAGACAAGTTTATGCCCCCCCGGAGGTAGATAAGTTTATGCCTCCGTCAAAAATGAAGGAAGGGTTGGGATTGGACTTTGAGGGCCATTACAATCTGGAATTCAGGAAGAACAGCAAGCAGACTTCGAGGGCTGAAGCTTAGTATTCCACCAGCACAGATCAACCGAGCAAAAAAACTTCGAGGGTTGGAGCTCAACTGATCTAAGGTAGATAAGAGTATGCCTTAACCCGGAGGAAAGGAGGCAAGGGGCAGATGAGGTAAGTTCCCCTGGCATGTCCAAACCCCGGGAGATGAGATTTTATACAGAGAATGATTTACATACTTGAATTAGAAAAGATGCAAAGAAACAACTATTAAGGACCACATTGATGGGCCAAAGTTTACATTTTTGGTTCACAAGAAAGGTTCCTAGTAAGATAAAAAAGAAAAGAAAATAAGAGAGTTCATCGATTGTTAATTTGGGGGTTGTATCTTTGAGATTAAGGAACATTCCTTAGTTTGGAACGCGGGGAAAACTCCTGGACGAAACAAGTGAATGCCTCTTGATATAAAATGAGGAAAAGAAATTTGATTTGCAGGGGCCTAGGCACTGAAGGAGGGCCTATTGCATCCATGCAGTCAACAAGAAGGAGGTGGGGGTCCCTTCCATGGGCTCCTTCTCTTTGACAAGGGACACGTTGTGGAATCAGCAGCCTCCCAGATGTCATAGTCTTCCCATGTCCCAGGACGGGGAGCTGCGACCCTTAATGAAGAACCATCGTTGGGAGACTTCAGCAAGCTTGGAGAAGCAGTCCGGCTTTCACATGAAGGTTCTACCTTAACAATTGGCAGAGAACGCCGAAGTCTAGCCCTGCGCATCCTCTGATACGAGGCGAAGTCTTGGAGGGTCATTGAGCCCCAGTCTATCCTTCCGGGTGGGAGCCTGGGTGGACTAGGAGGAGATGGTGCAGGGAGGCGATTGTTGGATAAAGTCTTGAGAACTCGCCGGGACTCAACCCAGCCGTGTCGTTGGACTGAGCCGGAGAGGCGGAGGAATCATCATCCGAAGAAGAAGATGTCCCGGAAGGGGTTAAGCCGATGACGACTTTTCTCCGAGACTTACTTGCCATGGTGAAGAAGTCAGAAAGGGATGGACTAGCAGCTAACCATCCTTTCCCATTTATAATGAAAGGGGAAGGAATAGTTGGGAAATGGTGAATGCGATTAAAAGGCGTGATGGGCAAAGCGATTGGTGAACGAAGCGGTCGAAGATTCCCGATGTTTGACCAGGGGTTTCGCCACTTAAGTGCATGGGCCAGTTAGTTGGTCCCATCTGCGTTTTTGGAAAGACGTCATCCGTGGAAGGTAAGGAGTTAAATAAACTTAGGCTTCTACTTCATGCAGATGACGGCACGTGCAACAAAATGACAGGAGATAAAGGTTTTTCCATTAAATAGCTCAAACAGAAAATTACATTCTTTTGGGTTACAGTAATGGGCCTTATCCCAGATCTAGCAACAAAACAAAAAATAGACGGGAGATAAAGATTTTCATTAAATAACTCAAACAGAAGATTACATTCTTTTGGGTTACAGCAATGAACTTTGTCCCTGATCTACTCCTATCTTACTAACTGGAAGAATCTGAGGGCAAGGCGGATCAACACTTCTAGAATTTGAAGGAGTGTATTCGTTGACCCTTGCTTTCCTGCGTGAACCAGAAAAGAACCCCAGAGCGGGGGGGTGTGAAAAAAGCCCACCATTCTCTCTTGGTGACATTCAAAAGGGGCGAAAGGGTACTAACGGGTTGGGATTGAAAGCCATTCCCCCGTGGGTACCATCCAGTCACTCCCATGAAGACGAACAAGGAGGACGATAAGGCATGAGGGAGGGACTCAAGGCCTATTTCCGCTTATACGGAAGGTGGAGGCGGATCCCGGAAGGTTCCGTCCTTTTCCCTGCGTATAAACGGAAGCCTATTTCCCCCCATGTCATAGTCCCCCCACTCCTCAGATGGCTGTCCATATGACTGCTAAGGGGAGGGGGAACCCTGGGAGGAAGGCCTCGCACCAGAGACTAACCGGGAAGCTCCTGAGTGGGGATTGCGTCTCTTCTGCGGACGGGACGTGCCAGGACAGCTAGAAGAAACTTCCGTTCTGGCACCGTTAGGAGGGGCGCTGGAACCCGGAAGAGCACCCCCTGATTCCAGTTGGGGGAGATGAGGGTGATTCTCCTCCCTGGGCAAGGGAGAAGTCACCAATTGTTCAGAGGCGAGAGAAGGCCCAGAAGAGAGTTCAGGTGTTGGGGCCCCAAGTGAGGGGAATGTCAACGAAGAAGAATCAGAAGAAGAATCGGAAATAGTAAGATCAATGAAGACAACTCTGTTGGCATTATTAGCCAAAGGAGAAGTGCAAAGGACGCGGAGCCAGAGTGCTTATCCGATTGGGAGGCGGTTGCGGATTCCCGAGGAAAGCTAGGGTCGCCTCATCTTATTATTGGGCTAGGGTGAACTGGGCCCGGCGTAATTAAAGTGGGCCAGTCACTTAGTGCAATGATAAACAAGAAAAATAGTACATTGTGAATGCAGTTAAGCCCAAAGCCTAGGCGGATAAAAAAAACTGCTAAGTCCTAGGGCGGAGCAAGAATCCCAAAAGGAGAACAGTTAGCTTAATAAAAGGAGTCTGTGAAGACGGAAATACATCAAGCGTTATCAAGTTACAGCCATCTAAATGTTACAAAGCGAAATACAACAGTCAACAGAGAAAGATAAAGTCAAGACCCCGGGTCCACACGAGAATCCGGGGGAGAAAGAGGAAGAGGTAACCCGTAGTATGAGATGAAATCATCCAAGGATCGGTGAGCTGGAAGACCACTCCGGATCGCCTCATAAATGCAGTGTTGCATGTCAAATTTCCCTTCTTCATAAAGGGCTTCAACACGGGCAGACAGGGTGACAACCTCCTCTTGATGGGCAGCGATAGCCTTCTCCAGTTCATCCTTCTTTGACCGGAGCTCGCTTGCAGTCTGTCTCTCTTCCTTCAACTTCTCAAGGGCGAGCCGTCTCGCTTCCATCTATTTTAATGCGAGTTCATTAAGACGGGAACCCTCATGCTTGGCCTCTCGAAGGGAATTCTCCAGCTCAGAGATCCGGGACTCCTTGTCAACCAATTCAGCTTCCAGACTTCCCACTTTGTCTTCTGAAGCTGAGGCCTTTGATTCCAGAATGGAGATTTGTTCCCGGAATCTGTCGAACTGCATTTCCAGATCTTGAGTCCCCCTTTTATAAGCAGCAATTTGCTCTTGAAGGGACTGGACTCTGGACCTTTCAGTTGCTAGTTCTGTAGAGCTATTTTCCTTGAGCCGGGCATTTTCTTCTCGAAGGGCCTGAGCTAGTTGCTCTAGAGAATCAACTTTCTGTTGCAGAGCCCTGGCCGCCAACTCCTTCTCCTTCAGGGCCACCACGGCCCGGTAGTTCCCTAATGCTCCACCCAGGTACTCCTCAGTGAGGGTGAGGAGTGATTGTTGGGTCTGGGGAGGGGAAAGGAAGTCAAGAGAGAAGTAACTACAAAGAGGTAAAGAGATTCTTGAAAGGGAAGAGTACCTGCTCCATGGAGTAAAGAGCATTGAGGGCAAGCAGGTCGGGACGAGCCTGAGGGATTGTGGGCTCCTTTAACGACTCCTTCATCTTCTCCAGATTTGCTTGAATGGTCCCATGGGAGGCCTGCATGGAGATCAAACCGCGAGAGAACCCAGCCCATCCTTCCTTGAAAGCGGGATAAGTTTGCGGTGTGAACTTACGCCGGATGGGGACATTGAAGGCTGGAGGTGTGGCAGTAGAGCACTGTCCTTCCGGCTCTGATTGTTTCTCGGGCTTTCTTGTCATTTTTGGAAGAGCTCCCGTAGCCCTCTGCTCTTCGACCTCATTCTCCTTCAAGGGGGGAGTTTCTAGTTCTGTCTGCGCGTCAACCTCCTTCTCCGTCGCAGAAGAAATCTCTGGTTCTTTCTGCCCCTCAATTTCTTCCTCCACTTCTGGGGGAGCAGTTGCAGTTTGTGGGGAGGTATTGTTTGCCTCAGGCTGAGACTGCGCCACTGGCTTGTTGAGTGGTGCTTGGTCTGAGAGTCCATCTGCCTGATGGTCCAAGCTATCCGGGTTGGGTAGCTCAAAACCTCCGGGTGCAGCAACGGGGGTGGTATTCTGAGTACCTAAAGAAGTAGACAGGGGGCTGGGCGAAGCAGGAGTACCACCACCCTTACTCTTCTTGGGAAGGAAGTCATCATCTATGACCCCTTCTCGTGGCCGTTTCTGGGACGGAATGGGCCTCCTCAGCCCAGGGATAGCAGAAATGGGGACAACCTCCAGAGCAACAGTCGGCTTGCGGATAGACAAGGCAGTGGAGTTACCTTGGAATTGATTCCCGGGAGAGCTCATGGCCGGGTTTGACTCTACAGAAGAAGGAGCCTTCGATCTCTCGGGAGAAGGCACACATTCAAATGGAAACGGGTCAGGACCCAGGGGGTGGTAAAAACCCGCCTTCTTGTACAGTTGGGCATCTTGAAGGGAGTGGTGTGAAATTAAACCTTCTTTTTCTCTCAAGGTGTTGTACACTCCCTCCGCTAATTCTGCTGCAGCAAATTTCGTCCGGGAAATGGAACGGCAGAGGACAACACCCGGTAGATCAAGGGGGCTGTGAGCCGGGAACTCAATAACGAAGTATCTCAGTGACCATTTCTCATGCTTGAACTCGACCTTTTCAAAAATTGGGAAATGGTTGTGGGGATATAGGCTGTAGAAGGGGTACCACCGATACTGAAGAGGAGAAGGAATTCATCCAACGTTGGGATTTTGTCCAAGGCGCAGCACCGCAAGATGAAAGACGCGACATACTTGTGCGCGTTGGCAGTCAATTGACCCGGAGCAAATTCGAAATGGAGGTAGAGATCGCGAAGCAGACCGTGGAGGGGCAACCTAAACCCATTTTCCACAGAATGATATTGCATGACCATATACTTCTGGGGATTTGGATTGTGGGATAGACTAATCCCCCCAACGGCATCGGGATGGTGGACCCGGAAGCCCTTTCCCAGGAGCGCGGCCACCTCTCGAAGTTCGTTCTCCTTGATGATGGAGGGTCCATGGGTCCAGGTTTCGGGATCTGTAGGAGCCATTTTGGGAGAAGAAGCAAAGATGTGGGGAAATTGCAGTCGGAATTCGGGTTGGGTTAAGATTCAGTAACGAGAGGAAGAAGATGGGTCCAGAAGGGGTTATATCCGTTGAAAGGATGGACACGAGGCACTCGAGTGCGACGTTTCTGATCCGGCGCGAAAACCGAAGGCGGCTCATCATTAGTTTTCTAGCGACACGTCGCCAGAAAACTAGGGGGCTTGTGATGGATATCGGGTCCGGTAGGCCCGACTCCAGGCCCATAATAGCCCAAAAGGTAGGTCAGACGGAGATGACGGGCCAAGCCCGTTATTGCGCATATGGCAAGTAGATCAAGGTGACCCAGTCCAAGGGAAGAATGGGACACGTGGCCCACATCATCAAGTTGTGGACGAAATGGGAAGAGAACGAGACCGGAAAAGGGGGAATCACAACCCCATGATCTCCATAATCCTTTCCACTTTGTATAATTTTAATTACAATATTAGAAATACTATAAAAGGGTAGAGAACCCGCCATTGTAAAGGGGGAGACGATGGAATACTCAATAGAAGAATATTATCGAGTGATTATATCTTCCTGATTCATATCTCGTTCTTGGTCCGCCATCTGATCGGGTTAATCCCATGAAAATGATATATGGAATATAATGCATTTACGTTATCCTGAAGCTTCGGATATTTTTAATTACATTACACAATACAATTGCCTATTATGATATATGTAATTACAATATGCAATATAATTGATTCAAAGAATATATATATATATATATATATATATATATATATATATATATATAATATATATATATATATATATATATATATATATATATATATATATATATATATATATATATTATATATATATATATATATATATATATATATATATATATATATATATATATATATATATATATATATATAAAACTCTCCACTCCCTTATGGCCAATTTCCTTTGGGGCCAAAAGGATGGTAGGGCTAAATACCACTGGAGGAACTGGAATTTCACATGCCAAAACAGGACTACAGGTGGCCTAGGGATCAGGGACCTTCTTCAGATTGAGACAGCATACTCTCTCAAACTTTGGTGGAAAGCCCAGCACGATCAAGGTCTATGGGAACTTGTTAGAGAAAAGTACATGAAGAATGGTAACATCAAGGAACGACTCCCAGACTCCCGAACTTGGAAGAGAATATGTAGAGTGCACTCTCTTGGTACAACTCATATGCATTGGAACAATGGACATGCACTTAGGGATAATGGACAGTTCTCCCTCAAACATGCTTTTAATGCCACTGAAGAGAAACTCCCTGTGCTCCTCTCAACCAAATTTATTTGGCACAAAGCACAAATCCCAAAACTGTGTTTCTTCCAATGGAAGATCTTCAACAACTGCCTTCCTTTCCCTAAAAACCATAGAAGATTCAACCGGGCACTACCTAGTCCTTGCAGCTTCTGCCTCAACAACGAAGAAGATTTGGACCACTGCCTCCTGAACTGCAATGAGAGCAAAAAAGTGTGGAACTTTTTTGTAGGCCTTGTTGATGCTCCCATGCACACCTCAAACCTCGTGCTACGCCAGCATGCAATCTCATGGTGGGTAAGAGGTAACTTGAAAAGTTTCAAAGGTGCCTTGAGAATTATACTCCCAGGTTTCATCTCATGGAATCTCTGTAAGGCGCGCAACACATACACATATGGCGGGATAACAATGAATCCACACTGAATTATCCACCAAATACGCAAGCTCATTCAGGCCTGGGCATGGACTCACCGGAAAAAGAAGTGGTTGATACATGACAAAGACTTTGATGATTAGGAGATTGATACATTCTGGCGGAAAAGAACAAGACATCTACTTCATTCTAATTTTTAGAGTATATTTGTTTCCTCTCAGAACCCTGGTTGTAACTTTTATCTCAATAAAGTTCTTATATATATATATATATATATATATATATATATATATATATATATATATATATATATATATATATATATATATATATAATAAAAGGCAACATTTATTAAAAAGCAAAGAAAAAAAGAGAGATGGGGGTGGCCGAACCCTTTCATCGTGGCCAAGTGAAGTACAGAAAGAACAAAAGGCCAAAAGCTAAGGGAACAACAAAAGTAACAATACAAAAGAGGCAGAGCCAAGCACTGAAGATGAAAACCATAGGGGACCTTTTCCACACCAATCTGGTTCAGATCCTATCAAGAGCTAAAGGGTAAATAAGAGAGGTCCAAAAACTCAACTAGTGAAAGTTTCCAATTAAGTGTACCACCCTTACCCTTCTAGTGCTGTAGTTCGAAGTACAAGAACAAAGTTCCAATGTACACAGCTCACCCCTAGAGAGATTCAACTGCCTGGTCTCCTGATAAAGTGTTGTAAAAGACATGCTAAAAGAACCAAAAACCATGTGTGATTTGCCTTTGCTACAGAAAAGCCTCCTCCAACTGCCTCTTCCCCTCATTTGCAAAGAAAAATATCCGAAGGCCCTAAGTAGATCTAAGGTAACCTAAAGTACCTTTGACAAAGCCCATTGGGAACTCATAATAATAGACCAACAAAGAAATACCAAAACTAGTGAGATCAACAAGACCTAATAGTTGTACTATGATGCCCAAATAACCGTAGGACCAAAAAATCTCCATAATCATGTCAAAAACCAGAGAGTAAATTAATATGATAGTGCTCAACCAAAAATGGCTGGAGTGACCTCGCCCTCTTCTCCTGTTAAGAACTCCGCAACAACCTGCTCATCTCCTTTGGAGAATGAAATGAAAATTGGGTATTTAGAACCTTCTAGGAGAGCCATTTGCTTTTTCTCTATGCTTTTGACCGTCTCCCTAGTTGCTCTCAGTAGTTTCCCCGACATGTTTTGGACTAAACCTTGTTTAATTTTATCCATAATCACTTTCTTTGCCAATGCCTCTTGAATTTGACAAGCTACTGCCTTGAAGACTGTTTCAAAATATGCACCAAACGCTGGTTGAAATAGCCTTTGTGCTAACATTTCTTCCTCCCCAGTATTTGCCAAAGAAGACTCCTCTATAAATTTGACTTTTAGTGTATCTGATGCAATGTCATGCGCAAAGAGTTCTAAGGAGATAGAGCTAAGTAACTGTTCTTCCTTCACCCCCTGGCCCTGTAGTTCCTCAAACAGAAAAGATGCAGAGGGTTCTTTCTTTGTGAAAATATTCGGAAAATCATCCCTAGCTTCAATCCCCCCATGAAGTTTCATTACTTCCTTCAGACCTCTAACGAAAAGATTTATCCCATATATATATATATATATATATATATATATATAT
Organism: Cuscuta australis; assembly: GCA_003260385.1. Lineage (NCBI taxonomy): Eukaryota > Viridiplantae > Streptophyta > Magnoliopsida > Solanales > Convolvulaceae > Cuscuta > Cuscuta australis. Next base: position 947,905 of record NQVE01000206.1, on the reverse strand, counting down.
ATATATATATATATATATATATATATATATATATATATATATATATATATATATATATATATATATATATATATATATATATATAATGTCTTCTCTCTCTTCTCTCCCCCTCCCCTACCTCCTCCGCCTCTCTCCGCCGTCCCTTCCGCCTCTCCGCCAGCGCCCTCCACCGATCTCCCTTCGGCTCCAGCTACAACTACCAGCTATAAGCCAACCCCAACTTCAACCTCTCTCAAAAGCAAACCATCCTCTTCAACTCCTCCCCTCAATTATCCAGCAGCTCAAGTCAGCAGCTCCCAACCTCCTCCCCTTCTCCACTTGCAGCAACCTCCACCACCAAGGAAATCCAGGTACGAAGGAATTTCTCCTCTGCCACCCTACTCCTCAGTCCAAGTTCCACGCCATGACATCAAACGCTCCTTTGCAGATGTCATTGGCTCCTCCCCCCCTACCTACCTTCAATCCATATCCTCCAAAAAAATCTCCAAACACAAAGGTTATCCGGCAATCTCCTTCACCCCCTCGGAAATCAAATCCCTCTCTGCTCCCTACGAATTCTCTCTAGTAGGGAGATTCCCCAAATCCAGACCTCCACTCCCAGTCCTTAGGCAAGTCCTGGAACGGATTGGTTTCAGAAATAGCTACTCAGTGGGAGTCCTGGCCCCTTCTCACGTCCTCCTTACCTTTTCCAACGCTGAAGACTACCAACGATGCTTCTCCAAAAGGATATGGAAAATTCAAGGTTTCCCCATGCATGTCTTCAAATGGGGCCCAGAATTTCACTGTGATGAGGAAAGCCCTATTTTCCCAGTCTGGATCACGCTTGAACACCTCCCAATCCATTTTCATGACCCTCTTGCTCTCCATGCAATAGCTAAGATTTTTGGCACTCCTCTTATGTTGGATGCAGCAACCTCCTCAAAAACCAGACCTTCTGCCGCCAGATTATGTGTGGAACTTGACGTCACCAAGGAACTTCCGGCGAAGTTCTTCTTGGACAACGGCGGGAAAGGGTTGTGGCAGCAGGTCACGTACGAACAGCTACCCCAGTACTGCGTTGATTGCCACAAGTCAGGCCACTCATCAGGGGACTGTGCCAAGGGCAAAACTCCAATTCCTCTGTCTAAACCCACCACTACAACACCCCAAACAGGTACGACACCCACCACTTCTCCTCCAATTACTACAATCCAAACTACCCTTAAATCACATACCCCACAACCACCCTCCAATATACCCGTCCCAATAACTACCCTACAAAACCCTCACAATCCCAATCCTCCACGTCCTTCCACCATCTCCACCCCAAGCACTTCACTCCAAGAACCCACTCAACAATCAGCAAAGGACCCCAACCCTACCACCCCTCTCCTCAAACCCCCTGTGAATACCACCCCCCACATGACCCCATGGACATGACACTTCTTCAAAATATGTCTCCTAAATCAGCTCCTGCAAAATTACAGTGGCCTCCAATTTGTGACCTCAATTTCACAGATGCCAAAACCTACGTGGACTATGCACATTGCTTAGACAACGAGGGCAGTCTCAAGAGAGCCCAAAGTAGGCAATGCTCCACTCAAGAACTCAGGGAGTTCAGCACTTCCATAGCCTCTAAACTACCCCCAATCTCCAAGGAAGACATTGCCATAGACCTTACCCCATACCAACCAGCCAAGAACACCAAACGAAACAAAACTTCCCACCTACCCCCCAAATCTAACATGATCACAAGACAGCGTGCGAAGGCTTCACTATCTCTACCTCTAAACTCTCCTCTTTACCTATGAAGATTCTTTTTTGGAATGTAAGAGGAATCCCTTCCTCCCAAGATCGCCTTCATCAACTCTCACACAATCACAATGTCAAACTCTTGGGTATCCTGGAGCCCATGATACCCTCAACTCAACTGACCTCCATTGGTTACCAACTCAATCTCCACAAGGATCTTCATGGCCTCTCGAACAAAGCTTGGTTTCTTTGGGATCCTAATCACTTCACCCTAATTAACCACTATGAACAGAATCAAGTGCTTCATGGCCAGTTCACACATATACTCACTTCCAACACTTTCTGGCTCTCCATAGTTTATGGATGACATTCGGGAACTGCACGCCTCCCTCTTTGGAATTCTCTCAGGGCACACTCCTCCTCCCACAACCTCCCATGGATCCTAGGAGGAGATTTCAATTGCATAGCTAGTCCAAATGAACACAGAGGGAATGCACCACCATGTTACCCAAGCATAGAGGACTTCAATTCCTGCAACATAATCCAACCTCACCTTGACGGCCCCCTCTACACTTGGTCTGGCAAAAGATCCAACGACATGGTATCTAGAACACTTGACCGCTTCCTCCTCAACCCCAAAGCAGACAGCCTTTTCCCCAATACTCATTACTCCATCCACAACAAAACCACCTCTGATCACAACCCAATTCTTCTCCAATTCTCATACCAACCACGCAACACACCCAAACCCTTCCGGTTCCTCAACCTTTGGACTACTCACTCTTCCTACACCACCACTGTCAAGGCAACTTGGGAGGCCACCCACACGGGGAGGGAGATGCATGGACTCTATCTCAAACTCAAATCCACACAAACCAGTCTAAGCAAATGGAGCAAAGACATGTTTGGAAATTTCTTCACCGCTATAAAATTTGCTGAGGAGGCAGGTACTAGAGCAGAAGCAGATTATGAAAGCAACCCTAATGACCATACACGTTCCCTCTGGGGAGAGGCCAAAGCACAAATGTCAAATGGATCTCCCAAGGGGATTCTAACACTTCTTTTTTCTATGCAGCATGTAGGGCAAGATGGCGAAAGCAGCATATTCACTCCATCCTCAACAAACACGACAATCTCATCTCCAAAGTGATAGAGATCCTGGAAGCAGCTACTCACTACTATGCAGACCTCTACAGCCACCATCCCACCACCAACATGGAAGCAATCCTCCAACACATACCATGCACGATCACCGAAGCCCAGAACACTGCTCTTTGCAGACTCCCTTCCATTGAAGAAGTCAAAAATGCAGTTTGGCTTCTGGATCAAAACAGTTGCGCTGGACCAGATGGATTTAATGGCACATTTTATCGACAAACATGGGACATTATCCAAGCAGATATTTGTAGTGCCATACAAGAATCGTTTCTAGGTATCATTCCGCCAAAGGCCATGAGGAAATCCAATATGGTCCTAATCCCCAAAAAAGATTCCCCCACAACCTTCTCTGACTTCCGCCCCATCAGCCTTACAAATTTCTCTTCAAAAATCATAACTAGAATTTTGGCATCAAGACTCACCACCCTTTTGCCATGCATTATCTCCTTGGAGCAAGGAGGGTTTGTACCCGGAAAAGACATCAACGATCACATCCTTCTGGCACGAGAACTCATCCACCTTATTGATCGTAAAACAGAAGGAGGGAACCTAGCCCTAAAGCTTGACATCACAAAAGCCTTTGACACTATCTCGTGGGATTATATCTCGCAATGCCTAAACAGATTTAGATTCAACCAGAAGTTCACTTCCCTAGTAATGAACTCCATCTAACATAGCATTATCTCCACACTGGTGAATGGAACCCCTTCCAAACCCTTCAACCCCAGGAGAGGCGTAAGACAGGGCGACCCACTGTCCCCATACATTTTTATCATTGCAATGGAAGGCTTCACACGTTCCCTGAACAAACTTGTCTCCACAGGCCATCTCAAAGGTTTTAACACAGGCAGAATTCAAACGGTTAATCACCTATCTTATGCGGATGATGTGCTCGTGTTTACCAATGGTTCTATTCACAACCTCAAGAAGTTAAAAAACTTCCTTAGCAACTTTGAAGAATCAACTGGACTCCACCTCAACCTCACAAAAATCCAGATAATCTCACCAAAGCCTTCCTCCAATCATGCAAAACGCCAAAAAGACTGCTTGGGAATGAAACTAGCCTCACTGCCAGTGACCTACCTCGGCACTCCCATCTACAAAGGTATAAACAGGGTGAAATACTGCCAAGATCTCCTACGAAAGATTGATAACAAGCTCTCCAGCTGGAAAATGCACACCTTATCACAAGCTGGGAGGCTCACTCTCATCAAACATGTACTCTCCACCCTCCCTTCACACACCATGTCCTCCTCCAAACTTCCTGAGGGTGTCCTCACCATGATTGATCGCAAGCTTTGCCACTTCTTCTGGGGAAAACAGATGACCATACAAAGCATGCATGGATTTCTTGGAAAAAGATCTGCACACCTACGACAGAAGGAGGTCTTGGGATCCCTAACCTTCACACTCTTCAACAATCGCTAGGATGCAAGCTCTGGTGGAAGTATCATTTCACCTCCTCCCCTTGGGTATCCTTTCTCAAGCAGAGCTACCATCGCTCCGGGAATTTTACTACAACCCTTATTGATAGCCCAACTTGGAAAAGGATATGCCAAACAAATGACTTCTGCATGGAAAACTCCACCCTCAACCATGGAAGTCTTGAATGGAACCTAGGAGAAAATGGCTCCTTCTCTCTCAAAGAGGTAACTGCAAAACTCCCTGGCCCAAGAAATGCATCCCAAAGGCAAGCCTTTTCCTATGGAAAACCCTAAACGGTGCCACCCCCTTTGCCAACAACCTTGACAAACTAGGTTACAATCTCCCCTCTATGTGCCTCCTTTGCAAAAGAGATCTGGAAACTGACCTACATTGCCTCACGCAGTGTCCAAAAGCTTCCTATGTCGCTATCCAGAGACTGATAAATATCTGATCCCTACTAGTCTACTTGAGATTCAGTAACAGTTGATTTAACTGTACAAGGGTACACATCACATGCCTTGTGTTAAATCATGACATTTAGGACAGAAGGATAATATTTATAGAACGTCTTGTGTCGTAGAAGGTATTGATGAGATGCACGTCTTTTTCATAATCTGGGGGTAATAATGTGTTGCTAAATACCGCTTATTATCTATGGTATTAATTTATATTAATATCATTGCTAGTGTTATGGATACCTAAAGGGTCACACACTTAGGACTTGTAAGGGAGTAGTATACTACACTAGTGGGAGTAATACTAAATATATATAGTTGTGATAGTTATATATATATGTGTGTGTGTGTGTGTGTGTGTGTGTGTGTGTGTGTATGTGTGTGTGTGTGTGTGTGTGTGTGTGTGTGTGTGTATATATATATATATATATATATATGTATGTATGTATGTATGTATGTATGTATGTATTTCGAAAACATATGTATTTTAAAATTATATTTTGTTTGTGTCATTTTAATTATATGATAATTATATTTTGACAAAACAAATTTTATTTTATATATATATATATATATATATATATATATATATATATATATATATATATATATATATATATATATATATATATATATTATTTTTTATTTTCATCATTTTAATTATATGATAATTATTGAAGTCAAAATAAAATGTAATATTTTTTTAGGGTGGCCGAAAATTTCAAAGGGAAAAATACAAGACAAAATTTGATTTTCTACCTAATGATATATTTGATTGACATAATCAAATATTTGATTAACAAAAGGATATTTGTCTTGTTGTGTTGGTTGGGGACATTACACTAATCCTAATTTGTTTTTGTCCCTAACTAATTTCCTAGAAATTCTTTTAAGTGATGTTTTATAAATAAAATGCATCTCTTCCCATTTTGAAACACAAGATTCGGCCATCATAAGTTAGAGAGAAGAAAAATTTTATTTTGTGTTCAAAGTTATTTTTCTAAAGTGTTAGAAATATACACAAAATATTATAAAGAAATATTTATAAGATAAATATTTTTACTATATACTTATTACTCCCCAAAGTAGTATTATTATAGGTTTTACTATCCTAAATTAAACTTGCTAGCACAAGTTTAATCTAGGACTCCGGAGTAAGTTCGTGTGGATACGTTGGAGGCTTCATACGTTTGGCGCTACGTTCATCTCCTCAAAACCATCCCCGACCGTTTCTCCGTTCTCCGTTTTTCACCGCTAAGGTAAATTTCTTACTATAGCTACTATTTTACGTAAGTTGTTCTTGGGTGGAATCAAGTTTTGGACTCTAAATTTTTGTTTTCCGCTGCGTTATCCAAGCCTCGTTTCCCAACAGTGGTATCGGAGCTGGCTAACGAAGTTACTAGTTTAGTAGTTTTTACCGTTATTGTTTTTGTATGTTAGTCAATAAATTTTGGAGACAAAAATTTATCCCATTATAAAATTTAATTAGGTGGCCATATTTAGATACTGGACCTAATATAATTTTGTTTAGTACTTTTCAGAATTACTGTTTGGGGTATTTTTATATTATTCTTATTAAGTAGTTTATGTGTAGAATACTTGTTATTTGTGCCATAAATACTTAATATTTATGAAAATTAGATTTTATATTTTCTGGATATATTTTACATGTCAATATAACTCAGAAATTTTAAAATCTATTTTTGGAATTAATTTCCTATTTTTCTATTTTTAAATTCGTTTATTGAATAGAAAATAGGAAAACTTAGTTTTGACAATCAAAAATTAATTTTAATTAATAATAAGTTACAAACAGAGATTTTAAGCTTGTATAAAAAGTTTCATAAGTTTTAAGCACGTAAAAGTATTTATTTTGTATTTTTGAAGTAATTGGATCGGTACTATTCACTAGTCCGATTTTTAATTACTTTAAATTGAAAAATTAATATTTTAAATTCTAGAAAAATTATATTCTGGTTCTGGAACTTATTTTTGACTTGAAAAATAAATTTTGATATTTTTGGAATTTCAAAATATATTTTCACAATATCATTTCGGTTTTCTAGCTATGAAAAAAATGGTTTTCAAAATTTTAAATTTTATTAATTCTGGAATTTTTAGATATATATATATATATATATATATATATATATATATATATATATATATATATATATATATATATATATATATATATATATATTTTGAGGAGCCACAAAAAAATTTCTATTAAAGGAAGCAAAATTTTTTTTTGGGGGGTTGGGAAGGAGGGAGCATTAATTTATCAATATTAAAATCCTTTTATAAATGGCTCAAGCCAAAAATAGTAACTAATTTTATCGTAATAAATTCCCTTTAAATTTTCCTATTTACATTTCGGTATAAGTTTTAGGTGCATATAAGGGTGTTTTGCAATGCAAACAACTCTCTTGAGGTCAAGAGAAGACAAAGGGCCCGTTCCGTAGGACTTGGTTTTTTCTACATATTAAGTATTCTTATTAAAATTAGATCAAATCAGTCCCAATTGTTAGACAATGCATGCGTGCAACTCTAGAGGGGGGGGGGGTAAGTTCTAGAGTTGTTGAGAATGATTACCGATTTTCGCAGGATTAATAATATAAACGTAAGTGCAGCGGAAATAAAAGAGAGAAGGCAAAGAACACACCGATGTATACTGGTTCACCACCTCGCTAGTCCAGTTCCCCGAGAGATCTCTCGAAGCTACCACTACTTCCGTTAAGCTTACGGGTGCTTAACAAACCGTTTACAACTCGAGAACTTGAATCCCACAAGCCTCGACACAACCCCTCGTAGATATGCCCTCTATAAGACTTTACACCCAAGACTTAAGTCACATAAGTCTTGTACACCAAGAAGAACACTCTTCTTTAACCTCTCAACAATAGCTCTCAAAAGAGTAGGAATGAGAAAAAGTTTAGCTCTAATGGATGACAAGAAACCTCTCTTAAAAACAAATAGTTTTCTCTCAAAATAATATAAATTTCAGGAATGATTAATGGAGGATTAACACCTCAAGAATGAGGAGTATTGGAGTGTTTCTTGTTATAAAAAATGACCAAGGAAGGGTGTTTAAATAGGAGGTGAAGAAATATATCCGTTGGTCCAAGAAAAGAAGTTGTGATGAAAAATGCAGCATAATAATCGATTAAGGCATCATCATAATCGATAAGTGCATCACCATAATCGATTAATGCAGCTGAAAAAATCGATTAAATTTGCCTGAGCAAAATTCCTTCTGCGCGGAAAAGTGATAATCGATTAAAGCCAAAGGTATTAATCGATTAGTTCATTTTGGACAAGATAATCGATTAATTCCAGAGGTAATAATCGATTATTGCAACAATAATGCCCAGACATGAAGAACACAAGCATGCTGGCGAGTTGGAAGGATATTTTGGCATTAAGGCCTTGTTTGGGATAAAGGAATCAGGGGAGAAGGCTCCCAAAACAAGTAAAATAATTCAAATTCAAATTTGAATTATGAAAATGAATTTTTGCTGTAGAAATAGAGGCCCAAAAATATTTTGTGTGTCAAACGATGTATACGAAAAATATTTGAATAAAATATTTTTGCTTACCAAAAATATTTTCTAATATCAAAATATATATTTTGATAAATGTTTGACACACCTTTTTTAACTGACTCAATAAAAGTGTTTTGAACAGTTAAAAAGATTTTTCAACTGACTCCAAAAATACATATAATTTTTATTTTAACTCTCATAAAAATAATTTTGGAGAGAAGATTAATTTTGTCATCCTTACAATAATTCCTAAGACTCAAATAAATAAAAAGTCTTCGGAAATCTTCTACTCCTCCGAGTCCTCCGTTAGGCGCTCCGAACGCGTCTCGGACTTCAATAAAATCCTATGCACCTTCTTGAATACTTCAAGGAATGACACTTCAAGTCTTTGTGTGTGTCGTTGTAGCACTTTGATTTTGACTTGAGTAAATTCTGTTTGTGAATTATCAAAACCAGTGAGTCAACACTTAATAACACAGAAAGGGTTGAACTCATGCATTCGAACACCAATCATATCAGATCAGACCCAATCATATCAGATTAGATCCAATAAGATCAGATCAGATTTAATCAGATCGGATTAGATCCAATCATATCAGATTAGATGCAATCAGATTAGATCAGATGCAATCAGTTGAAGCTAGATCCAATCAGATCAGACCAGATCAAATCAAATAATATCAAACCTGGAAAAATATAAAAAATAATATTTATATTTTTCAAGGATTAAATAATATTTACTATTATTTAATTAAATTACATTACTTTATTTAAAGGTACACAAAACTAAATCTTAATTAATATTATACTTTTTAATATTAATATTATTATTATTATTGTATCTAAACTACAAATCATTATTTTTAATAACTGCTTAGCATGTAGAAATGAAGCATGGAAGCAATGTTAAAGCTTAAAAAGTTGAATTTTTCATACTTTAAAAAGTGTTGTTTTAAAATACTTTATAAAATAATTTTAATTTTTTTCTTCAAAATCATAAATATTTTATACTTAAAAAGACTTACTTTTAAACTTTAAAATGTCATAATATATACAAGGGTGAGTTTATGACAAAATTGATAGAGGTGAAAGGAATATAAGTGTTTAAGATTTTATATGATCTTTAATTTGTAACATGAAATATATTATTATGTAATATGCATAAAGAATGTGATATTTTTGTTGAATAGCATTCATATTTTCTAATATTTGGTTATTTTAATATCGATTATTTATTTTTCACAAAGATTAAAAAAGTAGTGGTATTGAAAGGATGTTTAATATTTCAAAAATAGTTTAAATATATTAATGATTAGCTGATTTTATAATTTTAATTACTTTTGTATGTATATTTGAATTGTAATATTTTAAAAATATTAAATTTTGTAATAATTTTAAGTTTAATTTAAATCAAATTTAAATTCATTTACACCAGACCTAATTAGACAAAATCAGATCTAATCAGACCAGATGAGATCCAATCAGATCAGATTCAATCAGATTATATTAGGTTGAATTAGATCCAAACAAATCAGACTAGATCTACTTAGATCAAATCAGATCCAATCAGTCAGATTAGATCCAATCAGATCAGATCTTCAAAAATTCGAATTAGATTTAATCGGATCAGGCGTAAAGAACACAGCCAAATTTGGAGCAAATGCCTACTGGCTAGATGAAGCCACACAATGCCCTGGAACTTGCTCGATCTATGTCTTTCTAGCAAAGAATTTCTATCGGGTTAAAAAAGAATATATGATTATTATTTATTGCTTTTCATATTCAATTGTTTCTTCTATAATTATTATTCTATGATTAAGATATTCTCTTGTAATCTCTATATATGTATTGAGATGAAACCTTCATCATTCTGTAGGACCAATTATTATCGAATTGCATTAAAGGATAGCTAAGGTCTCGCTCTTGAAGAAAGACCCAGCTCTTTCTTTCAACCGTGCATCACTGCTGGTCATCATTGTCGGCAGTCGACCGCCATAGGTTATGGCCTTGTCGTCACTTATCCCTTTTTTCTCTCTAAAAAAATTATGATCGCGCTTAACAATCGTCGTCCCATATCCCCTCTCTCTCCAAAAAAGATATTTATAGCGTGATCGAAAAATTAGAAAAATACATTTGTTTGTGTTTTATTTCAAGAGTTCGAGAGCATGGAAAACAATAAAGAAGCAGAAAATGTCCCACAAGCACAAAAAAGGTACTTGGTGTCGTCGCTTTAATCGTCAACTCTCTTCTCGAAAAACCTCAGCCAACACACTCTCAAGTTCGTTCGCCATGGAACGAAAATCTTCGTCTCTACTTCTAGCGGTTATCATCAGAAAACCAATTCTGCTGGCTTTTTTTAATATCTATGCTCCAATTTGTTTTTCGTTAACAACAATCAGTTTGCATAGAGATAATAGAAATTAGGGGATAAGTAGGATTCTTTATCATAGTCCTTATATATATTTTTTGAAAAAAAACAAACTGAATTAAATTTGAGGATGAACAAAGTCAGGAGAGGAAGAATCCAATACATAATAGAAGTTTGCCCATAAGCAACAGCAGCAAGAGAGTACGCACAAAAATTAGAAGATCCAAGAAAATTAAGTACTTCGTATGACTTTATTGTTAATGATGGTACTATTCAAATACGAATTGAGTATACCATATTTTTTCTAGTTTATTTACTCTTAAAAAATATGGACTATTTCAAGAGGACACTTTGCAGGTTCAAGACTTTAAAAATCATCCTAAATAGGACTAAAACATAGATAAAAGTACCAAAATAGGACTTTCATGTTTTTTTCCCGGAATAGAACTTTGCACTGTGATAATGTGACCTTGCATTGTGGTAATGTGGCAGTGTACATGTGCAAATTACTATGCTTTTTTGGTAATGTATATGACCATGGTTCGTAATGTAAGTCCTATTTCGGGAATAAAAACATGGAAGTCCTATTTTGGTATATTTTCAAAGTTTTAGTCCTACTTTGGTCTTTCTCCCTCAAAACTTTGGATCTTTGGGGCCCTATGGTTACAAATTTTAAGATGGGCCTATCCCTCTCCTTGCGCCCTTAGACCCTTTCCATTCAAGAAATGTATATTGAATTATAATATACATTCAATATTATTAACATTATCTTAGATATAGTTTTGATGCAAGTTTCCTCGAGATCAGAGCACAGGGCCTTTCGATGTTATGTGGATGCAGCCATATTCCGTTCCTCTAAAGAGGTCGCTTTTGGGAGCGTTATCTTTAATTAGGGAGGTTCCTTCTATGCTGCTATAAATGGAATGATGCAATGTCCTTTAGAACCGCAGTGATGGCAGAGGCTATGGCATGTCGAGAAGCTCTTACCTGGGCTAAAGCTAACGGGATCCAAGACGTGGAGCTCCTTACGGATTGTAGTCGGGTTGTGAAAGCTCTTCGTGAAAGAAATATCCAGGTTTATTCTTACCTTGGAACTCTAATAAAATATTGTAAGGCTATTTTAGCCCAGTTTCATTCGGCCTTGGTTTCTCATATTCCTCGGGAAGCTAATAGTATCGTTCATACGCTTGCTCGTAGAGCGATAACTCAATCTTCTACGTGGAATACATCTCCCCCGGAATGTATTTCCCATTTTTATTTTAGAGTAATTACATTAGTATTATTAATTTTTTTGGAAGAACATTATTAGCACTCCATCCGTACAAAAAAAAACCTTTCTTTTTTTCATCTGTCCCAATTTTTTTTTCATTCTCATTTTTATTAAAAAGTTACTTTTTGTCTATACTAATTCTTAACCTACCTATCACATCATATTTATTCACTATTAATCTCTCTATTAAATTCTACTTTTATTCATCACATCCAAGTACATTTTTGAAAACTCACTGGCAAAATACATTTCTCTTAATATCGTAACAAGCTAATGATTTATTATATCGTTGTAGAGATTTTATGATGAAAATAATTCATTTTTTAATCAATATTTGAGGTATTTTTGTACTACGTATTAATAATATTTTTTTGGTATCTTTGTGACGACGTAGATTATTTGTTCATTTTTGACTTTTTGTAATTAAAATTAATAAATTTTTACCATTAATTAAGTAAAATTCAAATTAGATATTTATACAATAAAATTTTTTATAGATCTATCTTGTAAAATATTTTCAACATATAATTTTACTGTGTCTAGTTATATAATTATGATTGGATTTTAAATTAATAATTTACAAAATTGTGGACATGAATGAGAATCGAAGAAGATAAACAATGTGATGAAAATCAATGCATTTAAATTACTAGCTAGTACTCTGTAAGTTTTCAATGCATAACAATCACAACTCAAAATATTATTTGAAGCATATAATAGTAAATATTTTCCCAGCCAACAAATAAAACATGGCGTATCATAACAGAAAGACATGCACGACTAGAAAAAACATGAATCGTATAAACGTCTAGCTACGTAGCGGATATAATATGAAATAAAATTGTGTAATGAAAAAAAAAACATCAAGACGATCGAAATTAAACAATATTATTGCACGATGACATGCTGGCTGGAAAATGCATTAATTAAGCGATACGGGTGGCGGCGGCGGCGGCGCTGATGAGAGCGAAAACGAACACCGAGAAGGATGCGGGCGAGGGAAGAAAAGCGCCGCCGGAATGTGAGGTCGGCGACGAGAAAGGCGACATGGCCGGCGGCGGAGCATATTGATCATGCAACGGGAGGACCCCCACTTGGAGACGCTGCCCGTCCTTGCAGTGGTCGTAGTTGCCGCTAGTGAAGTAGAAGGGGCCGCTCCTGTCCAGATAGACGGTGGTGTTGCCGTCGTCCGCCGCCGAGATGGGGTTGGTTGCGTCGCAGTGGTAGTAACCCCATTTGTCCACCTCCATCACGCTGTCATTCTTGTACTCGAAACCTGGCGGCAGGCCATGATAAATAAATTAAACGCCGTCATATTTTCATGCAATTTATATATCAATACTCAATTTGATGAATGAAGAAATAATGGGGTAACTTACGGATGGAATCGCCGACGTGAAACCTGCGGTTGGAAGACCAGTGGAGGTACATCTCGGTATGGTTTTGGTCGGGGCGGCGCCACCCCTTTGCGCCACCGACCACAAATTCTTCACCGGCGACGACAATTGACGCAAGAGTAGAGCAATAGAATGCCATCATGATGAAGAGGGCGGCGGGGATGCCGCCACGACGACGATGATGATTAGTAACCTTCTTCATTTCTATCTTGTGCTGTTTTTTTTTAATAAACACCAAAAATATTTCAGCTGCAATAATTCTATAATTGAGACTGTATATGCGATCTCTATATCTGAAATGACGAAGTGATGAATTGAATTGAAGTGTGTTGTGTTGTGTGGCTCGATGGGAAGAATAAATAGAGGGCGTGAACGTGGGTTGGTGGGTGGGTGCTGCATGATTATGGCATGGCCGGACTCTACGTGGAAGTTAGAAGTTAGTGGGATCGATCCATTGTTGGGTCGTCGCCGGTTGTGGATGGGAAGTTTAGTTACTTGAAAATACACCGTATTATTTTTTTGGAAAAATTATCAAAGAGAATAATTTCAATTTTATACTCCCTCCGTCCCTAAATAGATTACAATTTTTTTTCTCTCCTCTCGATAACTTTTGTTTGTTTACGCGATTATTTGATAAAATAAAATATTCTTGTCACTTCTTGTTTTGTAGAACTTTTGACGTAGTTTTTTAATATGTAATTTTTATATCTTATTGATATACCAATTTGTAAATAAAATGATTTCAAAAATTAAAATTTTTACTCCGTAACCCGCAATTTGTAATCAAATTGGGGACGGAGGGAGTAGTTTTGAGTTGTGTTAAAGGTAACGGGTAATTAACGGAAATGACTTGTTTTGCACAATAAAATGAAAGCTGAAATTATTTTTTATATAAAAATTAGTTTCAATTTTTTTTGAACTTTTTACATAAATTTTAAAAATGACTCTCTACCTCCATAATTTTTTTCTTCTTTAAAAAAATAGATATAGAAAATACAGAAAATGAGTAAAATAACTAAAATCATACAAAATTAAAGAAATGAAAAGATAATCAATAAAAACTAACATCAATAAAAACTAACGTTTCAGGCACTAGGAGTATTGATGTATTACTTCTTCCCGTTGGTAAAAACTAAAAAAAGAATAAAAAACAAGAAAAAATATTAATTTTTTATTAACACCCTAAATAAAAGAGATAAAAGTAACAAATAAGAAATCAAAAAATTGCTTTCTTTCTTCAATGTAATTTCATTTTATTTATTTCTTAGAAATAAATTTTTTAATTCTTTAGGGTTTTAATAAGAAGATAATTTCTTTCTTTCTTATTTTTCGTATTTTCATTTTTAAGAAATAGTACATTAATACTTCTTATAGTGCATAAAATGTTAGAACCCACCATTGCTTATATTTGTATTTCTTACCAGTTTGAGGTTAGTTTTTAGAAAAATTTGTACTAAATAGGACTAAAACATAAGTCATTTCCCAATATAGGACTTAAAAGTTTTTATTTCCTAAATAGGATTTAATAATGTCTAGGGGAAGAAATAATATCCAGTGATGGAGGTAGGACATTTATTTGAATAATGACTAATTAATAATGACCAAAGGTTCTATATTGGGAAATAAAAATATATGATCCTATATTGAGAAAGTCATTATGTTTTAGTCCTATTTAGGTAAATTACTCTAGTTTTTATGGATTATTGATACTTTCATTGCTTTAGTTTTGTATGATTGTAGTTGTTTTTCTCATTTTCATTATTTTTTATATCTATTTTTTTTCATTTTTCTGAGGTAAGACTAATCTTTTAAAAAGGAAAAAGAAACAATGTAGGTAGAAAGTATTTTTTAAATAAAACATTTCCCTAGATAAGAGTAAAAAGTATGAAAATACCAAAACAGGAATCTTAAGTCTTTTAAGAACAAAATTGAAATATAATGAGAGTGTGTTATTGTAAGTGTACGCGTAGGTAGTGTGATGGGAAATGATGATAATGTAACATGGAAGTTTGATCATTCAACAATCTGCAATCAGTGACGGTAGTTTGGTGGCTGGAGACGATGGATGCACGTGAGGAAGTGATAGTACGGAAGTCGCAGTGTGAAAATATGGTGAGTGTACTGTGGCAGTGTAACAATAATAATCTGACCTCTTATTTTGATCTTAAAATACTTAGGACTTCTATTTTGGTATTTTTATAAGTTTCTATACTTATCAAAGAAAATCTCTCTTTAAAAATTTATGGAAAATATTTCAAAAATATTATTAGAAAATAAAAATAAAAATTCATACAAAATAATTCTAACTTTTATTCGGTTGTGCAAAACATGCCATTTCTATCAATGAGTCGTTAGCGAAATTGGGTTATTATGCATTACAGTGGAAGGTATAATTATTTTTTAAAGAACATAAAGACCTTATTAAAGTAACTGGTATTATATTCTGGATAATTGTTTCTTATTTTGTTACTCACAAATACTTTCCTCTCATTTTTTCCTTCATCCAAACAAGCTATTAATAGAGGCACCAAGGTTCCCATGTTATTGCCCGACAATGTCATGGGATGACTCGGGGGCGCTTCGGTGTCTCGTTCGTAAAATTGACGGTTCCTACCCCCGTAACCCCCCGGTAAACCCCCCCACCCCGTCCTGACCCGAACACCCCCAACCCCCTTCAATTGCACCCCACAAGTTGATTTTTACTTTGAAGTCAAAATTTGGCTCCAAAGTCAAAATCAATTTGTGGGGTGCAATTGAAGGGGTGGGGGGTGTGTTCGGGTCGGGGCAGGGTGGGTGGGGTTTATCGGGGTGGGGAGGGGGGGTTAGGGGGGTAGGAACCATCAATTTTACGAACGAGACACCGGAGCACCCCCGGGTCATCCCATGACATTGCCGGGCAATGTCATGGGAACCTTGCCCCTAAGAGAGGTGGTAATTGGGTCAACCGGATAGTGTCCGTATTGGATTTTTTCGGTTCGGATATCTTTCGGATATATGTTATAATCAGTTTAGTTCGGTTCGGTTTGGATTGGTTTAATTGAAGTTTGGTTTTGATTTGGTTCTATACATTTTTCAGTTTCGGTTCAGTTTCAAGTCGGTTCAAATACGGTTCAAATAAAAATTGGTTCGGATAGATTTCAGTTCGGATACAATCTGGATCGAATATATTTTGGTTTTAGACCTAGTTCGGTTCGGCTATATTTCGGTTTCAGATATGTTTCAATTCAGATATATTTCGATTGAATATATTTTGGATATATATTATTTTCTAATTAAAATTTAATTATCCATGTTTATTTTTTTTAGTGTTATCACATTTATCAGTCTATCATATATTAATTAAAATATGATATTTTAGTGTTATCATATTATTTTCTAATTAAAATTTAATTATCCATGTTTATTTTTTTAGTGTTATCATTTATTTTGGATATATACACCTCATATTATTTTACTCCCTCCGTCCCTAAATATATCTCACATTTCTATTACCGATGTAAAATATCAAGTTTTTCAATTCATTTTATTTACATATTGGTATAGAAATAAAAAATAAAATTTACATATCAAAAAACCACATGAGAATAAAGTTTTTCGAAATAAGAGGTGTCAAGAATATTTTATTTTATCAAATAACCAATGAAAACATAGAAAGAAACAAAAGTTCCCGTGACTCCTGAAAAAGCAAATGTGAGATATATTTAGGGCCGGAGGGAGTATATTTTTTCTAATTATACTATCTCCACCCTAAATAATCTTTCTTTTTTGAATTTTGAGTCATATTTTACAAATTTGGACTACAAGTTATGAGAACTATATACGGAGTATTGAATAATGATATAAATTTAATATAACTAAATTAATTTTAAAATTTAGTTTTGATATATCAAATTTTTATCACATCTACTAATATCTCTATGTTTCTAAACGCAATGAAAAAATATAGATTCATATATCGTTACGCTCCAATTCAATACAATTTGGTAAGAATTGAGTGAAATTAGGTAAAATTAAGTGAATGTTAATAATATTAATCCTAAAGATTTGAATGAGATTGATACAATTGAGTGCAAAATTTATAAATTATCTGAGTGTATTTTTTGAAATTATAAAAAATTAAATTTCATAGAGTAAAAAATAATTAATTTTACACTTAAATTTAATGGTGTAGATCAAATTTGAAAATGATAACACTAAACGCTGTCGCTAGAAAACTTTTTCAAAACGATAATGCTCACCACTAATATTTTTGAGTAATATCGAGTGAATTGGTTTGAAACGAATCAAATTAACTCCCAATCCAATAAATTTATTGTAATTGAATGAAAAAATTTAGTTTTCCATATAATTTTGAATTCATCATATAATCCTTCTGTCCCAAAAAATATCACACTTCACTATTTAAAAATTACAAAAAAATTATTTATTTGTGCGTTTTCATTGACTATTTGATAAAATAAACTATTATTCTTGTAACCTCTTATTTTGCAAAACTTTTCAAGTATTTCTTTAAATATGTAAACTTTTTTTTCTATACCAATTTTTAAAGTTTAAATAAAATAATATTAAAAAACTTAAAAATTTGCACTGTTTTGCGTTATCTAGCATTCTTTTTGAGATGGGGAGAAGTTTTTTTAAAATAAAATTATTTTAATTAGATTTTATAACTTAAAACTGAAATTAGTACTATATTTTTAACATCCTTTAAAATCAAAGACTTGATTTTTCATGTCTAATCTTTCCCTAAAGTTTTTCCCCATTCCTCTTCACTTTCCTTCTTTAATTTTATCACTTTCTTACGCCACCATTATGCTCATTCTCAATTCCATTCACATTTAACATTCAGGGGATATGATTGGTTTCGATTTGGTTCGGATTTATGTCAGATATGAATTATTTAGTTTGGTTTCGATTTGGTTCGGATCATTTCGGATTTTCTGTTATAGATCGAATCTTCATTTTTCAGATCATTTCAGTTTCAGATAATTCGATTCAGATAATCGGTTATGTTTCTCTTTTCTAAGGTCTAGCTATTAGGGAGAAAAACCAAAATAGCACTCTAAGAGCATTAAAATACTCTAAATAGCAGTGCTATATGTTTCATACATGTAATTCCGATTTTGTCCTTTAATTAAACAGTATATGTTCATTATTCACTGCCAAAAAATATGATTATTTTGGGCAGTGTGGTTGTTCACTCGTAATTGTGTAGTGGGCAGTGTAGTTTTTTATATGTGAGTTTTTTATGTGGCAGTGTAGAATGAATATATGTTGTTATATCTTACGGCGATGTGTAAATGTATTATTGTGTTCCTTAATTTCATGTTGTAGTGTAATGTCCATTGATTTATGTGGCAGTGATTTCACGTATTAATTCTACACTGTCAAAAAATGTATGACTAATTTCATCTATGAATTCCACACTGCCCAAAAAATGTATAGCTCTTTTTATGTATGAATTCCACACTATTTTCATGTATGAATTCCACACTGCCAAAAATGTATATGATTGTTTTCATTTATGAATTTCACACTGCTCAAAAATGTATGACTGATTTCATGAATAATCTATTATACCAAAACACACTGGCCAAACATGGGCTTGGCTTTTTTTGATCTTTCTTGATTTTGAATAATGTTAGAAGATGTTAGTATTAGACATATGTTGAATTTCATTTATGTGGTAGTGAAAAGAAACGGATAATGAAGCACACTGGCCAAAACATAGGACACAACACACTGTCAAAAAGTATACCTAGATCACAAGCATTCCACACTGCCAAAAATCTTTGAGCTTACACTTCATACTTTGTTTATTAAAGTTATTCAAGCACTTGTCATTTTGGTGATTTTTTTGTGTCCGCTTCCAATGAAACTCAATGAATAATTTATTACATTGTGATTTTTAGATATAAATCCCATTCGACCAAAACACACTAGGCAAGCATGGTCATAGGACATTTCCAAAAAGTGTAGCTAGAAGTTGATTATTCCACACTGTCAAAAAAATATCACCTCCTATTCTGTAACACGTTTCCATAACGAACTCTTGAATGTTCAAACCCAATAGTCATAGAACAAAGCACATGGCTTTTGCACAATATGAAATTCAATTCATAATTCATAACATTGGCAGTTTCATATGTATGTCTAATTTCACTGCCATATTATTAATGGAAGTTAATAAAGTATATAAAAATTTGTTTAGGTCGCTAACTTTTATACACTATCATACTTTCACTCTTGTCTGCCACATTATATATAGAAGACATATTCACTGCCAAAAAGTGTTTGCATAACATGATCAATCTGTACTGCCCATATATTTATAGTCACCATATTGAGTAACACATTTCATAACAATCTCTTTCATGGTAAAACTCTATTGTCATAAAATCAACCACAAGCTATTTGCACAATATGAAAATCAAATAATAATTTATAAATTGGTAGTTTTATATGTAAGTCACATTGTCACCACTTGTTTATAAAAAATTTTATGTAGTTTTTTTAATATATAATTCCTATTTTTTAATTATACAATAATTTTTACTAATATTGATTTGAAAATAATTTCAATCAAACATCGTAAATCGAATAAGAGCCCTATTTTGGGATAAAAGAAGTATTTATAATTGGCATATTTTTATGATATAATTTTGATATATCATATTTTTATTATATATATTTATTCAAAACTACATTTAATTGATTGACGAAAAAATTTGATAAAAAAGAGTATTATGCCACTATGCACAAAGTATACATTATGTGAGACCGAATTTGATATAGGAGTTGAAAGGGAAATTGAAATAATTGATAGTGGGATGGATAAAAGGGATTGATAACATAAAGGGTATGATTGGAAGAGATTGACAACATAAATAGCTAATTTGGTAAATAAACAATAAGCAGTGCTAAATGCGTAGTATTATATGAGTTAGAGTGCTACGTAGGGTGATTTCTTTAGCTATTAATGCTACACAAGTTTACACGCTCACTTAAGTTTTAAAAGTTTGCAAAATGCCCCATGTCACTTCCTTTCCATTTACTTACGAGTGGCTCAAGAGTAATTATTTTTACGAAGTATTTGTTATAATTTATATGGTATGCTTAATATACATATTTTTGTTTAACTACCATATATGATATTTTTTATTTTTATTTTAGATAAAATAACTTAATAAAAAATGTATAATTTTAAAAAAACAAAAAAAAATTATGTGGTCTAAAATAAGTCTTCACTTATGGATATTAAAAAATTAATATATAAAAATTTATAAATTTCATCTGTGCATCTGTGTCACTATGGTATATTATGACAAAATACATTTAAAATTTTATAACAATATTATTTGTAAAAATTTTGATAATATACATTTTTTCAAGAAGTAGAATAAATACGGAGTATAAGATATACGGAGTGATGGAAAAGAATTCCACCTGATCATTCGACTCTAGGACCGAAGTGGATTATTGAGAATGAATATCTAGAGCATGAGAATATATAACTTATGCTATTAGATCACTAGGTTTAGCTTGAGGGTTCCGATGGGATCCTCCTCTACTTATAATAATTACATAATACATTTGAGGTAGGTGATAAATAAAGTAACTAAATCACGCATGATTCTCAGCCAGATTCGTACAAATTGCCACCTTCGGCTGCGCAACTGTTGTGGACATGTATCATTGCAACCCGACCCAACTATAGCGTATCGTCACTCAGCGTTCCAAAACCTCCACGGGCCAATAGGGCTGGACACTATACCGGTACGGTACCGTTACCGGTGACGGTACCGCCGGTACCCCTACCGTCACCGCCGACCGTCCCGTTGCTACGGTTCCAGGGAACCGGTACTGGCACCGCCACCCACGGTACCGGTTCCGGTGACAGTTTATCGGTACCGGCACCGGCGGTACTGGTACCGGTTCCGGTACCCATTTTTACTTTTTTTCCTTTAATGTGTGACAGACCTGCTCACCTGCAAAAAAAAGAAATAATTAGTGGGGGACCCCTCAAATGGCTAGAATACCGTTGAGGGGAGGGGGGTTGGGGCTAGGGGGGAGTGGGGGACTATTAATATACACTATAAATATACAAAATCACACCATTCTCAAACTCTCATTTCTCAATCTATTCTTCATTTCCTCTCTAATTCTCTATTAATCCCTATTATATACGGAGTATATTAGTATATTATATAATATATAAATATATACTCATATAATAATACTCATATATTTTATATTCAATATATATTTAATATTTTAAATATTTAATATAGTCCTTTTTTATCAAAATAAAAATATATTAAAATGTCAAGAGAGTCCAGTAGAAGGTCCGTGGATATGGGCATTGTGAACCAAAGTTCGAGGAAAGGCAAAGCTAGAGTCACCTCTAACGGTTCGAGCTCACGTGGTTCTCTAGGAAAACACTCCGTCTCTCCCTTCCCTACTATCCTTGATCAAATCGTGGGTGACGCTATGACGGATCAAGAATTCGAACAATATTTGGGAGGTAGAACCGACGCCAATCTTCCAACTCTTGAAGATATATTCAAGGACATTGATGAAGCAGAAATGGACGTGGAGCCTACACCCCAGAGCAACAATCCTACCGACGCCGACGAGGAAGCAGGTGAGCCCGAGACCTCTCTAGGTCTAGGGAAAGGTAATAAAATTAAAATCTGATTTATTTGTTTATCATTTTTCAAAAGAAACAAAAAATGGCGAAGTTGTTGGAACTTGTAATTATTGTGGCACCGTCATTAAAATGGGAATTTCCAGCGGTTATGGTGGTCCGGAAAAATACCTAAGGGCGAGGCACCCTGTGGAGTACGCCAAATACGCGGCGAAAAAGAAGGGACGACAAGAAGTGCAAACCCAAATTTCTCGGTTTGGTAACAGGGGTAAGAGCGGCCTTTTTGCTTATAGCAATAAGCAAAATAAGCAAAAAATGGCCGAAATGATTTGTGAAGAAAATTTGCCATACATGTTTTTTGAAAACCTCAAGCAAGAGGTTTTTCAAGAAAAACAATTAAGCGAGAAATTATTTGACAATATAAAGTTGAAAAAATGAAATTGGCAAATTTTTTCTCAATTTTAATTCCCTTGTTATTATTTGTTCTGATATTTGGAGTGAAACATATCATAATTTGTCTTAGATGGGTGTTACTTGTCATTGGATAGATAGTGATTGGATTATGCATAAACGTGTTCTTGCATTTTGTGATTTCAATGACTCTCATACTACTAAAAATATTTTTCTATTACTTGTGCATATTTTGCAAGAATACAATTTAGTTAATAAATTGTTTGCATTTGGTTTTGATAATGCTACTAATAATAATGCTGCTATTCTTAGACCTAAAGAAATTTGCCCCCTACTACGAGTATGGGTAAATTTCTGCATCAAGAATGTGCTTGTCATGTTTTAAATTTATGTGTTCAACAAGGATTAGAAGCTGTGGGGGGGTTTGACGAATATTAGAAATGGAATTAAAAAAATTTGGGGTAGTCGTATTCATACAAAAGCCTGGAAGTCATTATGTAAATCTAGGGATAGAAGACCAATAACATTTGCTAAAGATATCACCATTAGATGAAATAGTACATACAAGTTGATAGTACAGATTCTAAGCTACAAAGAGGAACTTGCTGCATTTCTTAGGAATGAACTTAGTTTTATGATTTCATTGAATCAATTTGTTATTGTTGAAAAATTGAATGTCGTATTAGAAGTTTTTAATAACGTAACTCTTACTTTCTTGCATGTTTGCCAACCAACGAGAAATAGGTTTTTTAAAGATGTGTTAGAATTGCAACTTGTTTTCGTGAAAGTTTATTTAGCTAATCCAGAGTTGTACTCACATGTCTCTCCTATGAGGGATAAATGGTGTGCTTATTATTTGTACATTCCTGATATTTATAAAATTGGTATTATTTGTGATCCTCGCTTTAAGAGTGAAAATTTTAAAATTCTGATTGACTATTACTACACTTGTTTTTTTAAATGAGAATCATTATTATCACATTCATTTAATAGAATGCACAAAAGAAAGAGATAATGCTGTTAATCTTTTTGAGGCTTTATTTAAAGAATTTCAAGGAGTATACGGTAATGTATCGGAAGAAACAGCACCTCCTCCGCCCCCAAATCAAAAAAAAATGTTTTAAAGGAATAGTCGGTGGGCTTTTGGCAAAAAGGAAAGTGTGGTCAGCCTTCGACGAGTTCAGGTGGATGGTACAACTGTAAGCTCGCACAACGAACTTGCTATGCACCAAGGGGTGCCATGCAATTACGACGACGACGACGATGCAGAGTTTGACGTCCTCGCATGGCGGAAGCAGAACGAGCACATGTTCCCATGTCTCGGAATGCTAGCGAGACAAGTTTTATTCGTCCTGGTATCAACCGTAGCTGTGGAACAAGAATTTAGTTCTAGCGGCAACATTCTAACCGACTACCGAAGTTGTCTTAGCGTTGAATATCTTGAAAAACTTGTTTGCAACCGAGATTGGCTCTTGGCGAGACGTCGAGCTCAAGAGTCAGGGTACGAATTCAATTCTGAACATTACATAAATGCAACCACAGATGGAAGCCTTAGTTCTGAGGAATAAGTTTATAAACTTTTTTTTATGTTAATGTAAATATGTAGTTTTTTTTAAGTGAGCGATATATAAGCTAATTCAAGAGTTTCTTTACGATTCTTTACCTCGTCGCTTTTTTTGAACCGTCAAGATATTAAATGTAGTTGTTCGTGTATTATTCATTTTACAATATTTAAATAACAACTACATTTTTAGATCTTTTATTTCATTATTTCCTTTAATAATTATACATTTACACTTTTAAAAATTTTTAAAAAAAAGGGGAATTGCCGAAACTGGCCGGTACGGTACCGGAACTGCCGGTACGGGTACCGGCACCACTACCGTTCAGTACGGTAACGGTATCAAGGGGTGGTGGTACCGGAACCGGCGGTTCTGGAACCGGAACCGTACCGTGTCCACCCTATACCGAACCATAACTGGTATAGTGTGGCCCCGTATTCCGGTACTGATGCCCTCTGCTCACCCTGCCGTAACCGTACCGTAACCGGAACCGTAACCGTACCCTAACATCGCGTCTCCCTACTGCACAAGACTGAAGAAACTAGTGACTGAAAAAAGGCCATGTAGGCGCGATTGACCATTTTCTCACCACATAATCCGAATACAGAGCCGCAATTATCCATTCATCATAACCCACCCACAAAATTCAAATCGATCCAAAACCCATATTTCCTTCTCTTACACTCCCCAACCCATGAACGTGAAAATGGCGGCAATGGCTCTGGTTTTCTCAACAGTGGAAGCAGTAAGTCATCATCAGTACCCGGTGGTTCTAATACCCGGAAGCGGCAGCAACCAGCTGGAAGCCCGGCTGACGCCGAAGTACAGATCCTCAAGCTTGCTGTGCAACCGGTGGTACCCTCCGAAGAAGGACGCGGGTGGGTGGTTCAGGCTGTGGTTCGACCCGACCGTGCTGTTCGGACCCTTCACCAAGTGCTTCAACAAGAGGATGATGACTATTTATGATCCAAAGACGGGTGATTACCACAATGCCCCTGGTGTTGAGACTAGAATCCCTCATTTTGGGTCAACTGAATCCCTGCTTTATTTGAATCCCAACCTCAAGTGAGTCAGTCAGTCAGATCTCTACTCTTAGAATTTCCTTTTTATTGGCTAATTTCTTGATTGTAAATACTACTCCGATCCGGAGTATTACGCGATACCCTCACAACCCATACCGAATAGTTGATCATTCCTATTTGCTGACAATCATTTTTAGCATTTGAGCTATTATTAAATGAGGAGTAATTTTACACAATTTATTTGTGTAAGATTCTTAGACCAATTCAATTGGAGCACATATGGTGTAATTGGTCGTTTCTACCCTTAACCCCGATAAACCCCCAAGACCGCATTGTCCCGAACGCAGTGGCGGATCCAGGATCCAACAGTAGAGGGTGCAAAATAGAGAAAGATATCCGTGTCTAGTAGTTACCGGAGACATTTAAATAAAAATAAGTCTCACAAGTATTTTGTCATACACATAGTTTACAATAACATTTTTTTATTGAAATTAGGGAATTTTATTAATGGAATCGAAAGGAGGGGACACTCTCATTATAGAGAGAGGCCTTTACAGAAGAAGAACAATCACAAAAATTACAATATTCAATGAAATTATATCCTTTGGTTGCGTCTTCTTTAGCCAACAAGTCCGCAGGCTGGTTTCCTTCTCGAAGAGTATGAGATGTCCATATGTCATTGTTTATGATCATAGCCCCCCAGGATGTCAATTGGTTTACAATAACATATATTGATAGAAAGAAATAAATAAATAAAAAGCATACTTGGCAAATGTCACAAGTAGAGAATTTGTCGTAGAGACTTCTTCATCTTCATCTTCTTTTCTTGCTCTTCTTCTTATTCGATATGGAGCAGTATATAGTATTAAAAAATCAAGTTGGGAATTGCAGTCATTTGCTCTCACTTGGCCTTGTCCCTGCCCGAACGGTACCCCAGCACCCCGGCCAATTTCATTACAACAAATTTTATTGACTTTCAGGTCATTATTTTACCAAAATTTGGTAAAATGAAATTAGAGGGGTGCTAGTGTGCGTTAGGGACAGGGCGGGCTAGGGGGTTTACCGGGGGTTAGTAGGGGATAGCAACAATCAATTTTACGATCAGAGCACCGTACGTTCTCCAATTATCTTGGTGTAACTACCTTACACCAATAAATTGGTATAAAATTACCACCCCCTCTCTTAAATAAATGTACTTCGTATATGGTATTTTCTTCGTTTTTTATCCATCCAAACAACTTTTTTTCTCTTCGTTTTTCTACATTTTCTTCTCTCATTTTGTTCCCCATCCAAACTTAGTTAGTGTTACTTTGCAACCTGAAAAAGTTAGAGGGCCTTCATCTCGCAGAAAATCAGCATGTAGATGAGTAGATCTATTTTTACAAATGGAAAAAGATAAAGGGTCATTTTGGACCCTTTACCTTCAAAAATAATGTATATACACTTAGATATGGTCTATGCTATTTTTCTACGGTTCATCAATCAATTAGATTTCATACTTGGTATGACTATGCTTGCTTCTAATTTGCAGGAAAATCACATCATACATGGAACCTTTGGTAAATTCTCTAGGAAAGATAGGGTACATAGATGGCAAGAACCTCTTCGGCGCCCCATACGACTTCCAGTATGGACTAGCTGCTGGAGATCACCCCTCGTTTGTGGCCTCAAAGTTTCTATCAGACCTCAAAAACCTCATACAATCATCCAGCAATTCGAACGGAGGCAAACCGGTTATCCTTCTCACGCATAGATTAGGAGGCCTATTCGCCCTGCAGCTGCTGAACCGGACCTCAATCCCCTGGCGCAAACAGTACATCAAGCACTTGGTCGCATTGTCCGCTCCGTGGGGCGGAACAGTAGACGGAATGCTAACATTCGCGTCAGGGAATACACTAGGAGTCCCCTTAGTCGACCCGTTACTTGTAAGGGAAGAACAAAGGAGTAGTTCAAGTAACATGTGGCTTTTGCCCTCACCTAAAGTGTTCGACGTGACCAAGCCATTGGTGGTCACGCCCAAAGCCAAGTATTCAAGTTCTGATATCGCGAGGTTCCTCCAAGACATTGGGTTTCCCGAAGGAGTTCGTCCTTACGAGACGCGTGTTTTGCCTTTGGTGGAGAGTTTTCCAGCACCCAATGTCCCAGTGACGTTAATCATTGGCAGTGGGGTGAAAACGGCGGAGGAATTGATATACAAAGACTCGGACTTTGACAAGTCCCCGGAGATCAAGTATGGGGATGGCGATGGGACGGTGAACCTGGTAAGCCTGTTGGCATTAGAATCGGCGTGGGGTGGCAAGGAAGATCAACTCATTAAGGTGATCAAGAACCATGGGGTGTCTCATACTGCTATACTTAAAGATGAGATTGCACTTGATAGAACTCTTGTAGAGATTTCTTCTCTTAATACTGAAATTTGTTCAAGTTCTATTCAAAGTTTTTAGGAAAGAAAATTTCACATGAATAGTTGTAGAAATGTGATATTTTATGTTAAAACTTTAAAGACACGACTGCTCAGAGGAATTCCACATTTGTAAACTATTTACCGTGTGTTACTTGGACCCCACGACAAGACTAACCAAATCCCACTCTTATATGGATTCTTCTTGATTTACTTCCTAGTTGTTGATTAGTGATTTGTTTCTTGGTAGGATTTGTATTCTTTTTCTATTTTGGAATTATCCTCTCCTATAAATAAAGGAGAGACCCTTTGTAATTACCTAGAAGGCTAGAACAATTCAATATACAGAATATTTTCTTCCTTATTAATTTCTACATGGTATCAGAGCAAGATTCCTAGGGAAAACCCTAATCTAGACGAACGACGGTCCATCGCTGTCAGCCACCGGATCAAACTAGTCCTCTGCCGGTTCACCGACATCGACCGCCGGACCATCTTCGTCGACCGTCGACATGGAAGATGCTGAGAAAAATCTCATCGGAAAGATCTTTGATGATGAAGAGAAGATCCCTACGAAAGGGAGTTCTTATGAACTCAAGAACGCTGATACACCCGGATTTTCCAAGTCAAATTAAACGGTGATAATTATGAAGAATGAGCTCGTGCAATGAGAATTGCATTCCGTGCAAAACGGAAAATTGGATTTATTGATGGATCCATCCCTTGTCTAGAAGATGGAGATGAAAACTATGAAGAATGGTGGATTGTAAATGCCATATTGGTCTCATGGATTTACAATACCATTGATGGTAGCCTGAGAAACTCCATCACACAGGTAGAAGAAGCAGCAGAACTATGGAAAGACATCCAAGATCGTTTTTCTGTTGCAAACAATCCATGAATTCATCAACTAAAGAAAGAACTTGCAAACTGCAAACAAAACGGCATAACTAATACTTCTTGGATCATTGATAGTGGAGCCAGTCAGCATATGACCGGCGATGAAAAGTGTCTTGAAAACTTGGAAGCAATAAAACCTTATTTTGTTGGTCTACCAAATGGAGATTGTGCGATAGCCAACCAAAAGGGGAATGTGATTGTGAATAATTGGATAACCTTAGAAAATGTTTTGCTAGTTCCTCAACTCAACTGTAACCTTATATCTGTCTCACATCTTCTTGAGAAAAAGAATTTAATTGTCAAGTTTAATAATAAAATTTGTATCATACAAGATTGTATCTCGAAGATGGTGATTGGAGTGGGTGAGCAGGCTGAAGGACTATATTATCTCAAGAAAGGTGTGAAGGACAAATTCTGCACCGTGAAAGAGGCAAAGGATCTGGACATTTGGCACAAGCGATTGGGTCATCCCTCCTACACCATGGTCAACTCTTTTTTTCAATTATCCAAAAATACCAATATTCCTAATTCCCCTTGTGATGTGTGTTTTCGTTCAAAACCATTTCGTGACTCTTTTCCAATTAGTCTGAATAAATCTGTTACTCCTTTTTCCTTGATTCATTGTGATCTATGGGATGGGTATCGTACACCGTCTCGCACTGGGGCTAAATATTTCTTAACTATTGTTGATGATTTCTCTTGGGCAACATGGGATGGGTATATCTCTTGAATCACAAATATGAACCTCCCACTGTCCTGCGTAACTTCTTTCCCTTGATTGAACGACATTTTAATAAACAAGTGAAAACTGTACGTAGTGACAATGGCACAGAGTTCACTTGCTTAAAATCTTTCTTTGCTAAAGCTTTCCCGGGTCCTAGGGCTAGCTACGACGAGTTTGTAAATCCTGAGAGATTAAACTTAGAATTGCATCTGTAACTTTCCTCATTTGTAATCCAAGTTGTATTTTGTGTTGAAATAATATTATCGATAAACATCAATGGTTAGCCATATGCAAGCTACATTTTCTTCATTCTTCGGTCTTTCACTGTTGGTGTCACTATTTCACATCTTGTTTTGTATTGTCACCATGTTGCAATCAGACTACATCGACGTTTTCAATGATAAGCAATTAGGTTATTAATTGCTTCATAACAAGGCATTAGTTCATTCAACAAGATTGAGCGGTCTATAGCTTCTAACAAGTAAGTTATTTAAATTTGACCGAATAAGTCGTTAGTTCATAGTAAAGGGTAGCGATTCTTGATCGTCCGTATGTTCGAATTTCTTAACAGAGATTTGTTGGTATCCTGACCGCTAGTCAATCTTAGAGAAACACAATGGATCCTCTAAGCTAATCAAATAAGTCATCGATACGAGATAAAGGATAACGATTTATGACGGTAGTTTATATAGAGTCTCATCGATTCTTCTTTATTTGCGTATGAACCAAAATGTTGGGAAAACGAGGCTTGGATAACGCAGCGGAAAACAAAAATTTAGAGTCGAAAACTCGATTCCACCCAAGAACAACTTACGTAAAATACTAGCTGTAATAAGAAATTTACCTTAGCGGTGAAAAACGGAGAATGGAGAAACGATCGGGGATGGTTTTGAGGAGATGAACGTAGCACCAAACGTATGAAGCCTCCAATGTATCCACACGAACTTACTCCGGAGTCCTAGATTAAACTTGTGCTAGCAAGTTTAATTTAGGATAGTAAAAACTATAATAATACTACTTTGGGGAGTAATAAATATATAGTAAAAAATATTTATCTTATAAATATTTCTTTATAATATTTTGTGTATATTTCTAACACTTTAGAAAAATAACTTTGAACACAAAATAAATGTTTTCTTCTCTCTAACTTATGATGGCCGAATCTTGTGTTTCAAAATGGGAAGAGATGCATTTTATTTATAAAACATCACTTAAAAGAATTTCTAGGAAATTAGTTAGGGACAAAAACAAATTAGGATTATTGTAATGTCCCCAACCAACACAACAAGACAAATATCCTAATATTTGATTATGTCAATCAAATATATCATTAGGTAGAAAATCAAAATTTGTCTTGTATTTTTCCCTTTGAAATTTTTGGCCACCCTAAAAAAAATATTACATTTTATTTTGACCTCAATAACTATAATATAATTAAAATGATGAATATATATATATATATATATATATATATATATAATAAAATTTGTTTTTTCAAAATATAATTATCATATAATTAAAATGACACAAACAAAATATAATTTTAAAATACATATGTTTTTGAAATACATACACACACACACACACACATATATATATATATATAATTATCACAACTATATATATTTAATATTACTCCCACTATCTGTATCTATAACACTGACAATGATATTAATATAAATTAATACCATAGATAATAAGCGGTATCTAGCAACACATTATTACCCCCCAGATTATGAAAAAGACGTTCATCTCATCAATACCTTCTACGACACAAGACGTTCTATAACTACTATCCTTCTATCCTAAATGTCATGATTTAACACAAGGCATGAGATGTGTACCCTTGTATAGTTAAATCAACTGTTACTGAATCTCAAGTAGACTGGTAGGGATCAGATATTTATCAGTCTCTGGATAGCGACATATCTGGGCATGGCCATGCACTTTCCCAAGTCCTACTATTCAGTGGGCCCATTGACATTATACTTCTATACAGTAGAAGGGACAGATCCTATATCTGTTATTCACATATCTAAATATGCTTAGCGGCATACCCAACGCATAACTGTACGTCTACCAGTATTTCAGATAGCATTAGTTATGAATCAAAGCATACGGCCCCACATATCAGAGAATGTAATAACTTCAAGTCTGAGGATAGTTATAGCAAGGTCGATTTGAGAATACTGATAAACACATTACTGTAGATCCATGCAGTATTCTCAAGATGGGTCAATCCAGTCACATATTATCGATATAATATTATCGATATAATATGCACCTACGTACAGATTAAGATATCACAATACCTATAGTCTATGAGACACAACTATCTCATCTCGTACGTACTAGTCTTGATACGTTATGACGTCCGTATTATCATAAAGTGCGACTAGGGATATTATAGACATAGCCTTCGTCAAGAAGTAACAGGCTCATAATCAGAACATCGTAGTCCTCATCTATGTTACTGAAGCGCTATCGTCTATGGACTGAAGCTATGTTATGTTACACGAGATATAAAACATACTTCAAGGCCTTTCATTCATGATAAAGTGTACAGTTACATAGGTATTTGATTGCCGCTAGGGCACCTAAATACAACAATCTCCCACTTGCCCTAAGGCCAATCAAGCATTTCTCGAATGCCCATGGACCACGTATGACTCTCGTGTTTAGGCTTTTCCCAAAGCCTTCGTCAACGAATCCGCGATATTGTCGTCTGTACCTATCTTGCAAATCTCAACGTCCCCACGTGCAACGATTTCTCGTATGATGTGATAACGTCTAACGATGTGTTTGGTCTTCTGGTGAGACCGAGGTTCTTTCGCTTGTGCAATTGCCCCATTGTTGTCGCAAAACAACGGTATATGGTTCTTGATGCTAGGAACCACTCTAAGCTCAGTAATAAAATTCTTGAGCCACACACCTTCCTTGGCTGCCTCGGCTGCAGCCATGTACTCTGCTTCTGTAGTGGAATCAGCGGTAGTATCTTGCTTGTAACTCTTCCAGGTAACAGCTCCGCCATTCAAACAAAACGCATACCCTGCCTGCGACTTGAAGTCGTCTCTATCAGTTTGGAAGCTGGCATCAGTATATCCGACAATACTGAGCTCTTCTTTTCCGCCATATACCAGGAAGGCATCCTTAGTCCTACGGAAGTACTTAAGGATGTTCTTCACAGCCGTCCAATGGCTTTCGCCAGGGTTGGACTGGTATCTACTCGTGACATTTAGAGAAAAGGCGACATCAGGTCTCGTACATACCATCGCATACATGATGGATCCAATGGCCAACGCATAAGGAACATTTCTCATGCGTTCTACTTCCTCCGGAGTGGAAGCACCCCGAGTCTTGGAAAGACTCGTGCCTTGGACCATAGGCAAAATTCCTCGTTTCGATTTAGACATGCTGAATCTAGCGAGGACCTTGTCTATGTATGTACTTTGACAGAGACCTAATAGCTTCCGTGATCTATCCCTATAGATCCTTATGCCAAGTGCATAAGTGGCATCTCCCAAGTCCTTCATAGAGAAACTCTTACTTTACCACGTTTTGACGGTGGTTAAAGTAGGAATATCTTTTCCTATGAGCAGTATGTCATCAACATACAGAGCAAGGAAGACTACAGCACTCCCACTGACCTTCTTGTATACACAAGATTCATCCGAATTTCTTTCAAAACCAAAGCCAATGACAGTTTCGTGAAAGCGGATGTTCCAACTCCGTGAGGCTTGCTTCAATCCGTAGATTGATCGCTGCAACTTGCATACCTTGGTAGATTCTTCAGGAGCGCAAAACCCTTCAGGTTGTGTCATAAAGACATCCTCAAGGAGGTTTCCATTAAGGAAAGCCGTTTTGACGTCCATCTGCCAGATTTCGTAATCATGGTATGCCGCAATAGCAAGTAAGATCTGAATGGATTTAATCATGACAACTGGAGAAAAAGTTTCGTCATAGTAGATACCATGTATTTGACGATATACTTTTACTACCAATCGTGCCTTGAAGGTTTGCACCTTACCATCCATGTCAGTCTTCTTTTTGAAGACCCATTTGCACCCAATGGGTTTGATCCATTCGGGTGCATCAACCAAAGTCCATACTTGGTTGGTGTACATGGAATCCATTTCGGACTACATGGCTTGACACCATTCCTCAGCCTCAGGACAACTGATTGCCTCGAGGTAGGTCTCCGGCTCATCCTAATCGATAAGCATTATGTCACCCTCAAAGGTTAGGAGGAATCCATACGCTACAAGAATTTGTCTGGTCTGCAACGGAAATCTGTTACGGACTTATTTCTGTAGCAGATCTGCAACGAATCAGCGACGAAAGTGTAATCCTTGAAAAATAAGCGTAATCTGTGACAAATTCTATTTATCCGTCCCAAATAAGTGTAATCTGCGACGGATTAAGGACTTTCGTCGCAGATTTTTGGGGTGCAAAAAACGGACAGACCCGTTGTAGGTCCATCGCAGATCTGCCACGGACTTTCAATTCCGTCGCAGATTTTCAATCTTTCATAACTTTTTTGCGACGGAAAATTTTCGTAGCAGGTCCGTCGCAGAATGTAAATCTGCCACGGAATTTCAAATTCTGCAACGGAAATTGTCCGTGGCAGATTGACAGTTTTCTTGTAGCGATACCTTTCACGTTGTGTGTATAACTGGTTAGACCTACGGGGTTCTTGTGTATCTTGAGCATTTTGAGGTACAACGGTTTGTTCCTCTAGCTCATGTTCCTGAACCGGCGCGGTAGTTTCTTCGTCGTCTCGAATTTCTTGGAGCTCTATCTTTCTCCCACTAGTTGCGTTGGTAAGATATTCCTTCTCGAGGAAGACACCATTGCGAGCAACGAATACCTTCTTATCGATAGGGTGATAGAATGAATACCCTCGAGTTTCCTTGGGGTATCCCACGAAGAAACACTTATCAGACTTGGCGTCAAGCTTGCCATTCGTCATAAGACGTTTGACGTAAGCCTCACAGCCCCAAATCTTTAAGTGTGACAGAACCGGGCATTTGCCCGTCCATAGCTGGTATGGTAATCCTTCAACCGCCTTGGTTGGAACTCGGTTAAGAGTATATATTGTAGTGCTCAGTGCATACCCCTAGAATGATTCTGGTAGAGTCGAATGACCCATCATAGAACGAACTATGTCAAGCAAGGTTCGATTCCTCCTTTCAGGGACACCATTCCATTGTGGAGTCGTAGGAGGTGTGAGTTGGGATAAAATCCCATGCTCTCTAAGATAGTCATCGAACTCACCACTCAAGTATTCTCCACCTCGATGGTATTGTAGTGTTTTAATACTTTTGCCAAGTTGTTTTTCAACTTCATTCCTGAATTCTTTGAACATTTCAAAGGATTCTGACTTGTGTTTCATGAGATACACGTAGCCATATCTACTGAGGTCATAAGTAAATGTGATGAAGTATGAATAACCACCTCGTGCAGTTGTATTGAAAGGCCCGCACACATCACAATGAATGAGTTCCAGAAGATCACCAAGACTTAGTTAAGACTATCCCGGGGCGAGTCAGTACCCTAGTTACGGGTTTCGCGCCTAACCAACATAAATCGGGCGTCTCACTTGGGTGAGTCCGTTACCGATCTAAATTGGGTTTGACGAGTGACGGGGCGTCGGGGTGGCACAGACTTAAAATTATGAGGGATTTATAACGCAGTCTTGCCTATGGCATACACCGCGCGCATGCACTAGCGAAAATCACATACATGCATACATTCAATCATACATCACATGCATAATAAGTAAACGTGAAATGATTGTGGCTCCTAAAGAAAAACAAATGGTAGCGCCTTGATCAAGAGATCTCTATCTCCGGCGCATCACGTCTTCCTTAGGATTCTCTATCACGAACGGACTTCGTCTTTTTATCTTCTTATAATTTTCGAGAGAAAAGAATATTTGAGGTAAAGAAGAGAATTACATCCAAAGTATAGAGATGACGCACGACACGCAGGCCGTATTTAAAATTATAACAAATAAAATTAAGCCACAATCATCCACCATGCAATAATACATACAAGCATCACATGCATCACATCATACATATTAAATCATACACCGGGCGAACCGCGCTCGCCCCATACCTAGTTTATTCTATTCTACGGAATAAACTATCAACAATAAATTAATTAAACTAGCAAATAATTTAATTAAAAATCATAAAATACTTTAAATTTCCAGAATGTTAGAAATTAGATTTTCTAAATTCCAGAAAATAAAATATTTTTTTATTTACCGTATAAATATTCTAGATTTTCTAAATTCCAGAATATTTTTTATTTACCGTATATATATATATATATATATATATATATATATATATATATATATATATATATATATATATATATATATATATATATATATATATAATATATATATATATATATATATATATATATATATATATATATATATATATATATATATATATATATATATATATATATATATATATATATATATATATATATATATATATATATATATATATATGAGGCCGCTTCCCGGAACTCTGCATTTTGGTGCCCCCTTCAGCTCTATCGTGGCTCCGCCACCGCCACTACTTCTTACCACTTATCTATGGCATCTTTGTCTTCTCGACACCTCAAATCTCCCTTTCGCGCTCTGACTACAAACCCAACCTCTGGTTCTATTAATGGAGAATTTCCAGCGGCTCTTGCCTGCAAGCCTAACGTGAGTGGAAGGGAATTTCGTGTATCTATTGCCAAGAAATTCGAACTGAATTGCCTGAAACACATAGGAATGGATGCCACTGTACCAGTCCCCATTGGTGCCCCTGCTCAATGCATGGATATGGAGGGCAAGGCACCTACGGAGCAATGGGAGCCAAAAGAGCCAAGCTTTTCAACAGTGCTGATGAATTTTTCTGATGAACTCAACCCTTACGATGCCATGAGTACTCCTTTGTATCAGACAGCTACTTTTAAGCAGCCTTCAGCAACATAAAATGGCCTTTATGATTATACAAGGAGTGGAAATCCAACAAGGGATCTACTAGAAAAGCTTCTTGCCACAAGTTATATGGTGGTTCAGATCGGCTATTGTCACAAGTTATCCCAAGAAGTGGAGTTGTTGTGAAGCGAGTTAACACAACTAATCTAGATGAAGTTGCATCAGCTATGGGAACAAAGACAAAGCTTGTGTGGCTAGAAAGTCCTACAAATCCTCGTCAACAAATTTGTGACATCCGTAAAATTGCTGCTATGGCTCATGCACATGGGGCTCTCATGCTGGTAGATAACAGCAGCTGGGAATACTAAGAAGAGCTGGGGAGTTATTGGTGACTTTAATGTTGTACTTTGGTTGAAAGATAGGATTGGAGGCAATGACATAACTGAAGAGGAAATAAAGGATTTTAGAGAATTTATGTTGGTTTGTGGAATGGAGGAGATTCCTTGGAAAGGTAGCTATTATAGGCAGAAGTAATGGTGGTTGGGTACTATCAGAAGTTATTGGGGGATAGGGCATGGTCTGAACCTATACATGAAGACATCATAAACATTGGCCCATGTCAGAAAGTGAAACAACAGATCTAACTTGTGGAAGATGTTACCCAAGCAGTGTTCTCAATCCCTAACACCAAAAGCCCATGTCTGGATGGTTATAACAGTGACTTTTATAAAAACAACTAGAATGTACTAGGTGAGTTAGTGGTGAAGGCCATTAAAGAGTTCTTTAATAATAGAGAGTTCCCTAAACAGCTTAATGCCACTAATATTGTGATGATTCCTAAAGTGGAAGATCCAGAATCTCCTAATGAATTCAGGCATATTGCCTGCTGTAATGTCCTATATAAGGTTATATATCTAAGATCCTATGTTGCAAACTGAAGAAAGTGCTGCCAAGCATAGTGAATCTTAACCAGGGTGCTTTTGTTGAAGGTTGATTCATGGTGCATAATGTCCTTTTATGCCAGGAACTAGCCAAGTACTATAACAGAAAGGATATATCACCAAGGTGTTTGATGAAGATAGACCTTAAGAAGGCCTATGATTCAATTAGTTGGAGGGCAATTAAAAGTATCATGGAGGCAGTGAGATTCCCTAAACTATATATTGATTGGGTTTATTATTACTGTATTTCTAATACAAGCTATTCCTTGATACTGAATGGTGAGAGCTATCATTACTTTAAGGGAGGAAAAGGAATTAGACACGGAGATCCTATATCTCCTCTACTCTTTACTCTAATTATGGAGTATCTGTCTAGAACTTTTAGATACCATGCTGATAAAGGTTGTTTTAAATATCATCCTATGTGTAGAGGACTTGATCTCATCAACCTAGCTTTTGCTTATGATCTAATAGTGGCCTGTAAAGATGAAATGTGGTCAATCAAAACCATTCTCAAGTGCCTTGATCACTTCAAGAGGGTGAATGGGCTGGAGGTAAACTACTCTAAGTCCCAGATTGTAATGGGGGGAGTTAGTGAACAAAATGCTGATGAAATAAGAAGGGAAATTGAAATGAGTAGGGGGTGAGCTACCATTCAAATATCTTGGAGGTCCCATCACAGCCAGTAGAATAACAAACAGGGAATGTGAAGCTTTAGTTCATAAGTTAACAATCAAAATTACAGTTTGGGCAACTAAACATCTTTCATATGCAAGGAGATGCAAGTTGATCAACTCTATGCTGATTGGCATTATAACATTTTGGTGTAGGCTATTTATCATTCTTGGTAAGGTAATGCATCAAATTCAAAGCATCTGTAGAAACTTACTATGGGGTTCAAAGGCTGAATACAGTAAGGTGTCTGCAGTGGGTTGGGATGATGTTTGTAGACCAAAGAAGGAAGGGGGCTGAGAATTATGAACTTGGTTTTTTGGAATTATGCCTGTAATCATAGCCTCGTATGGGATTTAGCAAGCAAAAAAGATGTGTTGTGGATTAAATGGATTCATAACAAGTATCTTAAGAGAAGTAACATATAGGATATTCAACCAAAAGCTGGCATGTGCTATTACTTGAGGAAGCTATTACACAATAGGAAGTTGTTTGCAAGTATGAAGTTGAAGGGGGAGTATGAAACCCAATTAGATTCTGAATGGCTCATGGGAGAGCCCACTGCATACCCTGAATATCCTATTGTGTGGAACAAACTGACTGTGCCCAAACACCAGTTCCTCCTATGGCTTGGATGGAGGAATAGAATTA
Organism: Cuscuta australis; assembly: GCA_003260385.1. NCBI lineage: Eukaryota > Viridiplantae > Streptophyta > Magnoliopsida > Solanales > Convolvulaceae > Cuscuta > Cuscuta australis. The sequence continues at coordinate 909,676 of NQVE01000206.1, read as the reverse complement.
GCACTAAAGTGAGATTAAGGAGATTTCTGCATATTGACACTAGATGTGTGTTGTGTAGCAGTGGGGAGGAGGACAAGGAACACTTGTTCTATGGCTGTCCATATGCCTTGAACATTAAGGAGGAAATTGGGCAGTGGCTTGGAATCCAGTGGAAGGCCAAGAATGACGCAACTATGAAGGAAGTACTCGAACATATTCGAGGAAGGAGAAAGAGGCAGTTAGTCATAGCAGGATTTGCTGCAGTGTGCTATGCTGTATGGAGAGCTCGCAACCTAAGGACCAAGCAGGAGAAGGTGCTTACCGTTGAAGAAAGCATAGAATGATTAAATTCCAAATGAAGACTTTCATTAATTATAGACTCAAAAACATAGTGTTGAGATATATATTCTTGTTTTGTTGGATGTATTTGAACCTTTGAAGTGGTAATAAAATTGTGCTTTTGTTTAAAAAAATCTTTAAATTGGGTGATTTTTTAACACTTTAATTCTTCTAACATTTTTCAACTCTTTCCAGTTTTATCAAACTCCTTGTAGTTTCTTCCAATTTCTTCCAACATCCAACTTCGAAATTGCTACCCGAAAAAACAAGGCCTTGATATATGACCATAAATCAAAAAGAAAAATCTGACAAAGAGGCCTATAGTCATTAAAATATGACTGTGTAGAGAACAGATAGCTCCTGCATGATAATTTACCTATGAATTGGAGTGGGTGTTATATATCTAGTTGAGACTTGAAAGTTAACACAATCTATAATAGTGATAATGAGTTTCATAACGGGAGTACACAAGTCTTAAAATCTCAATGGCGTAAAGGAATATTTCATAACTGATCTCAAACTAATACTACGTATTTCATAACAATGGCAACCGGTTGAAACTTGAAATGAACATAAATATTTATCAATCCACCCTTCAGTGGAAACATGTGTTAAGTATGTATGTTGAAACCTAGATAAACATAGGTTGAGAAAAAAAAGGTATTTGCCCCTCCTTGAGTCTAAAGGAAGTTCCTCTGGAAAGAGGCAGAAGAAAACCTGGAAGTCAAACCCTGAGCCATGTTCTCGGCATCAAGCTTGACGCTTTGCCTTCCAGCAGTAAGATCCTTTTCGCGATCCCATGGCCTCCACGGGTGTTTTCCTTCCCACTCCTCTTTCTCCCCCGCCTCATGCTTTTTTGCTTTTTTCTTGGACTTGCTCTGAGCAGCCTGTTCGTGAATATGCTTTTCGACCAAAGATTTTGACCGTTTCGCTTTGTTGTACTGGTCCACAAGCTCAGCATCTGCGCTTCCCCTTTTAATGCCCTCTTCTTTTGAGGCAAGTGCAGCCGCCTCATTGTACGCTTCTAGATAGCTGCAATTTTTGAAAAATGTATATTTAGTGTCAATTCTTTTAATATATAAAAATATAAAATATCATCTTTAGACTAGATAGAATATAACATAATAGTAATTAAGCTCACTTCATCTTGGCTTTCAGTGCTCTCTCAGAAGGAGTGTCTGTCCAGGCACTAGTATCACCACGCCCCTCCTTGGAATTCTTGCTAAACGTTGTTGAGTGCATTGTCATCCCACCAGGCTTAAGAAGAAAATGAAATAGAAAATTTCGTTTCAAAAGATCAAAACTAATCCTGGGGAGAAGATTAATACATACATTCTGTATTAATATTGCTAACAGTTCATACACATACCAAAACGCAGCCCACATTATGAATGAAACCTAATGTACTAAACATGGTTGTCACATCAACAAGTCGAGTTGCCAGCACGACTAATCAATTAGTGTAATGCCTAACACATAATTTAGTTGAAGAAATACTAAAATAAAGAAGTAATGAGTGTTAGAACAAAGTTTAGTTACAGACATAATAGAATAAAAGAAAAAAAATCTAGAAGAATATATAAACCTCATTTAGAGACAAAAAAGCATATAGAAAACTTTTTTAGAGACAGTCTTAAAAGGAAAGCAAAAACTAAAAAGATAAAATTGGAAGATAAGAAAGAGTATTCAAAAGAGTTTTACAATTCTATGTTGTACGGAGTATTAACTAGAGTATAATAAAAAGAAAAACAAACCCAAATAGAGTAAAAGACTCGTCCCTAGGCCCACTCCCAACCCCCACCCTCACTACAAAAAGGTAAAACAAAGAAGCAAAATAAAGAAAATAAAAATGCAATGATACAAAATATGGAAAGTCCAAAGGAACAAAACAAAACTACTAAAGTCTTAGCTTACTAAACAGGACACCGGCAGCAACGAATGACGGCGGCGGCAGATCAAATTCACTCTAGCGGCAGCGGTGGTGGATCAACCTCACAATGGGTGGCGATAGCCATAGGTTAAGGTTTTTGATATCTGAGCTATCGGGGTGATGTGTTGTTTACTCCATTCGCCGCCGCCGGTTGTCCCCGGAAACCTAATGCATAGTCGAAGACGTAACAATCATGGCACCAAAACAAGATGAAATGATTGATCAAATACAATAGTGTAGAATTACACACTACTAATGTGGTTGTATTAAAAAACTTCTAAAGAAATTCGATGTGAATAGCGGGTAATGAGTGTTGAGTATAAACAAAAACCTCTAAAAAACAAACTAGATCAAGCCTTTCTCCTAATAATTAAACTACAATGATCCGCATAAGACGGCAATGCACATCTAGGTGTGGGCCTCTTTAATAGAGCTCGCCTCACATGTAGCTAGGCATCATGGCCTGCACTTTTCACATCTATGTTCTATGATTTTTTCATATACGTATATATACCCCCTCCGCCCATTATAAAGTTGATAAATTGATTTCACAAAGTTCGAGAAAACTATTGAAAAGTGTAAAGTGGCTAGAGTTAGTGAAGAAGATATATTGTGAACCACATATTCCTTTTCAGAAATGGAAATGGGAAAAAGTGTAAACTTTATTTAGGATATCTGAAATGGAAATTGTAAAGTTTATCAAGGGAAGGAGGGAGTGTCTGTTTGTGTGTGTGCGTGACTGTGTGTGTTGTAAAAATCTAAATTCACTCAGATAAAACTGGTTATGCGATGCCTCTCTTATCCATCACAATCTTCTTAACTTCATTCAAAAAATGAGATAAGTAGGAATAGACCTTACTTTTCTTTCGGGAGGCAGTGTTGTCATCCATTCATCTCTTTTGGGTGTTGCTTTTACATCCATTTCTGCTAACAGTATGTCATCACCCTCCATGGATATACCTGGGATCCAGCAGGTGTCAGTTTTTCATTAAGATCACTGAGTACAGGATAACTTAATATCTGCAATCAAATTTGTGAAAAAACAGCCAATTCACGCAATTTTCAGTTTTCAAATTTGATTGAGCTGAGTCACAAATTAAAATTTTTGGCGCAATTTATAGGGATTCTAACAAAGATAGGATCAGCTAAGATTTCATATTAGTCAATTTATTTTGCATCATAAGTACTTCACATTAAAAAAGGCACATCTTGGGTATTCAAATAACCAAATATGAATGACTAAACATAAACTACTGTCTGTTCAGAGATAAAGGACATCTGGACTGGAAATATACAAAGACCATCTTTATGGTACTAGACTTCATTCCTTCATATGGTAAACCTATGAATTATGACACATATAGGGAAGCCAATTAACAACAAAAAAAGTCAGTGCAATCTCAACTATGTTCAAGTCTGGGGTCAAGATGCACACATGTAGGCAGCCTTACTCCTGTAAAATACAAAGAAGTTTAATGTGTCATTTCAAGCTAATATATTATTTACGTGAAGCTATACTCTCGTAAAAATTTACTCTTTTAGCCATGGTTTTCAAAGGCGTTTGAAGCGGTCCGCCTCGAGGCAGTGACGCTTGAAGGTATTTTGAGGCTTACACCCCAGATAGATGAGGTGTACCAAGGCGCAAGGCTAAAGCCTTGACCTTTTATCATGATTTTATGAATGTTCTTAAAGGCCACCCTCTTTATTTAATCTATTCTTTAATTCAGAATTAGTTTGTAGCTGTTTATATTGGAGAATTATGCTATTAGTCTATTACTTATTGTCTTATTGGTAATTGGTAACAATAGTTTGTGGTTGTTTATCATTGTTTGGTTTTGTTTTTTACATTTTTCAAAATTTATTTTTAATGTTATATTACATATAATAATATAACAATGCAGTAAGAGTACTACTCTTTTTCACAGTATGAATTATGCATTTTCTTGTATTATTTTATTTAAATTATATCGAGGCTTAAAGCTTTTCATGCCTCGAGGACCGATTTCACCTTTCAAAACCTTGCTTTTAGCTCCATTGGAAATTTACATCAGATGTTTAAATAACAAAATTATGAGAAAGGAAAGGACCTAATCAAGTTGAGTAAAAACTGATTTGGGATTGATAGAGTTAGGGACAAGATTTAATGAATCTGTACTCATTAATGAAACATTATCGTATAAATTGTCTCCTCTTTAGAAGAAAGGCCGAAAGGGATTGGGAACATACGAGAAAATAATCAGGCATTGGCTGGGGGAATATGTACTTTCGGAAGGGGGTAGAGGGATTCCTTCAAGGCTTCAATGCTCTGGGAGTGTTTCTTTGAAACTCTTTCATTGTCGATTTGTTTCTTTTTATTTAATAAATTGCTTTTTTTGTTGAACTTCTTTAGTTTCTATCAATTGGTCTGACCCTTCCTCTACACGGAAGTAGACAGCTTCCTAATCCATGCTCCGTCCTTTAAGGTTTATCTGTCTCTATAAATCACGTTTTAAGAAAGCATTAAATTTTTCTTAAACCACCAAGAATATCCATTTTATAATTACTATGGAGTACAGAGTATGTTTGCATCTCTCTTTCTTTGTTTGCAATTGAATGGGAAAAATGAAAAGTTGGAAGTCAGAGCAAGAGACACTTAGTAAAGAGTTAAAGAGACCTACTGACCATTTGTTTTCCAAAATTCTTGATTGAAAAGGCTAATAATACAACAACAACAACCGAGTTGGATCCCACGAGAGTAGGATTTGGGGAGTGAAACATAGATAAAGAACCAAAATAAGACCTTCATGTTTTTATACCCAAAATAAGACCTAGAATGCCAACATATAATACCAAAAAACACAACCGAATGCCAATATGCAGTGCCAGTGTGCCACATTGTCATAGTGCAACAGTCCTATTTTGGGAAACATGTCACTCCTATTTTGGCATAAGAGCTATGTTTTGCTCCTATTTTGGGTGATTTCTAATAATACTCAGTCTAATCCTCAAGGAGCACGACGAATAAGTCGTTTCACTACATTTGTTGTATTGAGTTTCTAAATGGACAATTATTTATGACAAATGATATCCTCTTAATGGACAGTTAAATCTGGCAACATATTCGGTGGTTTTGCAAAGACCACACCTAGTGGACTCCAAATTTTCAATGGATATGACCACACTAGGTGGGTTGCAAATACCTGGCAACATGTTTCCTTAAATGCACTTGGGAAGACTACAAGTAGTGTTAGCTTTGATAATATATAAAACTGATTGGCCTACCAAGGAACAGCCATCATTGGAAATATCTAAGACCATTCAACCTTCCATTCACTGGCCTCACCTACAGGATTCTAATCTTAAGACCATGCCTACAGAACTGCTGAGCATTTTGCTACTGGACAAGTAAATAGCCAAAGTAAGTGCAAAGAGATCTTAGGGATAAAAATATGATAATGTACTCCCTCTGTCTCACTGTTTTAGGGACATGAGGCACTTTCGTGAAAATGTAAAAAAAAATAAGATTGTGTGAACACTCAACATTGATGTTAAAAAGTACGATAAAGTAAGAATGAATAAGTAAGAACCACACAAATATGACTAAATATGGTATGGGACGAAAATAGTGGGGCAGACAAAAACAATGGGACGGAGTGAATAGTTTTTGATGTTTCATATTTTATATTAAAGCGCATCATTTGGGGAAGAAAACTTGCCTAAAGGGGTTTGTCACTTGGTCTGGTCAGGTTTGACCCATATCTGGCAGGTCATTCTGGGGTTCGGGTCCCAAAATTATTGTTCAGAAACTAGTATATTTTGTGGTGTGTCTCGGGTTAAAATGGGTAAGGATAAAAGTTGGCAGGTCTAGACATATACTCACATCTGTTCAAAACAAGTGGGTAATAACATTAACAACCAGCCCAATCTAGAGCGTAGACACACAAATGGGATCTGGGGTAGCCGGGTAGGTGTACGTAGGTGGGTGTCAAAACAAGTGGGTAATAAAGAAAAAGAAAAGAGGAAAAAAAAAGAGCAAAGACAGCCAGAAATTGCTTAAGTCCAAGGGAAAACATAGTGGATATCCTCCCTGTAAAAGAATTAATAAAAAGATGGAACTGTGTAATTGGCCAGAACTCAGGGTCAGGAAAACACAAAAATAAGAGTTGGTTAGTGTGAGATTTCTTTTTCAATACATTGGGTTTCCTGACTTGCGCCGGACTAATCCTAAGCCTCAAAGGCTCCACTGCTAGAGTCCTAGATGTCCGGAACTCTTTAATCCCACAAGTTTGTAGTATATAGAATTCTGCACACACGGAGTCATCTCATACAAATTGGTCTCCTCATATTCATTTCTCAGCTTCAAATTATTTTTGCTCGCCGGGCCAATAATCAGCATAAAGTTCACCTCTGATTCCCAGTACTCCAACCAAAGAGCTTGTACCAGCAGGCTAGAGGTTCCTTGATGGGAAAAGTCCCCATCTTACCACCATGATGACTGAAACTCAAGACCTCCCACGAGGGGAGACTATTATGTGTGGAGTGGTTGGCACTTTGAAATTTCTGATTTGAAAGAAAGTGGTGCCTTCATATCAAAATTAGAAATAATCATCGCCTAACAACCAATAGATACACAAGCATTCGAGTTTTGAAGTATTCAATAGAAAGGGGAGAGAGAGGCAGTTGAATTCAAGGTTTTTGATAGGGGTAACTACATGCACGCAACCTATAAGTATAAATTTCTGTCAGAATGAAAGCATCGTTCAGTCAGGCATAAGGTGATGCGGCAGTGAGAACTGAGAATGGTGATGGAGATCTGAAACCGGTAAAGATCTGAGCAGGGAAAGTGATGAAGATTTGAAACCTAATTGATGGAGATTCAATGGAGATTCTTGATGGGGAGCAACAATGATGAAGATCTGGAACGTAATTGATGGAGGTGGTGAGGATGGAGGGCGGAGGTGACGAGGAAACAGGGACAAAGGTGAAAGGTGTTGAGGAATTATAGGAAAGACAAAGCCAATCTCAACTTTTCTTAACCTTCGTGCCTGGGTCAAGGAAGGGAAGAAAATAAATGGACAGAGGGAGTAATTTTCTTAGTCTTAATTACAGTATAAAATACTTCATATAAATTAGGCCTTCTCTTTAGAATAGAGAATTCTAATAAAATATTAAGTCATTGGCTGGGATAAGAAGCACTCGTTTTTTAAGGGTCTTGGAGGGTTTTTTTGAATCCTTTTTATTGTCTCGTATTTGTTTCTATACACTGCCTATCAGTTTGCCTTGTATATACAGAGTTGATATCCACTAGATACTTGTAGTAAATTATCTTGTTGCCCCTGAGGCAAAGCTCATTGGTTGAAGTTCAACCGTTGAACAATCCAAGTGAAGGTGTTGTGTCATGCTTTGTTGGCAGCGGCAGGGTGGAAGACTCGAATCCTAGTGGTCATTGTATGGATTTGACTTTGTTGTGCCCACAGCATACTAGCGTACAAGCAAGCTTGGATCTCTATGACCACTTGAGGAAAATCCTGCAATCTGTTTATATATCTACTGCAAAGTTCACGAGCTGGCAAACAGATTTGTTTTGGGGTCAATAATTTCAGGTTCCCATTACTTTGGTTTTGGGTCAGTTTGGAGTACAAGATTTGGAAAAAAACAAACCTTGCCTAAATGGGTCGGCTAGGTCAGGTTCGGGCTCAGATAGATTCGGCCCATTTTTAACATGTCATTATGTGTTAGTTGGTTTTCAGGTAGGGGTAAAAAAATATTTATCCAAAACCTAGTATTTTCAGGTCGGGTATTGGGTCAAACTTAGTGAGGTCAATTCGGTAGTATAGAGTCTATTGAGCAAATGGTTAGGCAGAACATGAAAAAAATGGAAAAATAAATCAGCTTCGTTACCCACGAGGCCACAACAAATCAAACAAACAAACAAACAAGTAAAAACACATGTAGAAACTATGAACCTTGCAAACGTCTCCACTGCGCAGCTTCACGCATAGCTCGCAAATCTGCCTACATAATAGAAACATGTGTAAAACTGTTAACACATATTTAGTAGCACAAAAAAAGGATGATGTTAAGCACGACCCTGCCCAATGAAGCATGGAAACTGTACCTTCATTTCCTCCTCCTCCTCCTTCAGCTTTATTTTTTCATCCAGCGCTTTCCTCTAAATGAGATATCAATTTAAGGAAAAACATCAAGAAATACACACGTAAGATGAATTTGCACAGAACAAAAATATGTTGTGAGAAACAAAACATAATTTCACATTACATTTCTGGACAGGTATGCACTAGGGGAGTATAAGTATGTGAGAAACAAAACATAATTTCACATTACATTTCTCACTTTTAATAAGAATTTCAACAATTATAAGGGTTATTTTTTAAAAGCTATTGGGCCTCTTTTACAAAAACTCTTTTGGGCCAATGCACTATAAAGTTTCTTAAGAAAAACTTAATAAACCTAGTAGATAATTATCACTTCTTTCCAAGACTTTTAGCGTCAACTTTCGTCTCTCCATCTTCACCTGTACTTCTCTCCATCTTCAGACTTCAGTGACTCAACTTCACTCTTGTGGTAACAGCTAAGGAAATTACTTCATATTTAATAGCATATCTTCTATTTCATTCATCTTCTTCTTTCAACTTTTAATTTTTTCAGTTCCTTCTTTTCTAACATCCCTCCCCCTCTTTTAAATTTGGTTCAAACTTCAAAGAATGATGTAACTTTTTTTGCGTGAACTTTTGTCCATATTTAATATTTATAAGGTTTGAAGAGGGGTTTGAGACATTTGTGTTTATGTTACTGTGTTTAATCTTTATAATTCTTTTTTTTTTGTGTTTTAAATATTAAGATAGGGTATCATGTTTTGTAAAATTCAAGAATTATGATTTTATCATTTATTTAACATGAAAATGGATTATGCATTTCGCTTTACCTCAGTGTACATATTTTAGTATTATTTTTTTCATATTGAACTGAGGCTTACGCCTCGTTCCGCCTCGAGGCTTACGTCTCATTCCGCCTCGAGGCTTACGCCTCAAGGCATTTTGCTCCACCGCCTCGAGGCTAGTTTTCGCCTTTCAAAACCTTGGTTGTAAGAGGATTTAAGAATCCATGAGTAATTAGATATCGACTCAGTAAACAGTTGAATTTGATTCAGCATGAGTTCGAGACTATTCAGGATCAGCATGACTATTCAGGCTCGGCTCAGCTTTACTACACCATGCTACGTAGTTTTTTCTTTTGAAAAGACCATGCTACGTAGTTAATTCTAGAAACCTGCTGTTCTGGGAGAAAGGTTATCCTCTCTAAAAAGCAAGACAAAGCATCTTACTCAACTCACAATCCCAAACATTCATCCTCCAGACCTCTATTGCAAATAATAGGTATAACAAGCATGCATCATGCTAGACGAAAACGAGCATCACTGTTCTAGTTAAAATAAAATGCCTTCCTCGGGATTACATTGTATGTGTCCCCTTCTATATCTCGAGTCTAAACATTGAATGCTTCTGCCTTTTCATATCTCTCTAGCATGAAACTTGTATTTATGGCACTCTTTTTTATTGAAAAGGGTAAATTTTTCACATCAGAGAATCTATCATTCTATTCCCACTTTTGTCAGACGTCGCATAATCCATCAGAGTGAAATTTCTTTTTTAGACATGGAATGATGGCTGAATAAGAAAGAATTAAACCAACTAAATTAATAACAAATATATGTGGCAGCACTCATGACTCACCTTATCAGGATCCTGTAAATCTTTAAATGCTTTGTTCAGTTTGACGAATGCTTGGTGAGCTTGAGGATGAGAACACTTGTCGGGATGCACCATAAGAGACAACTTCCAGTACCTTAGTCAAGACCACACAGTAAACAACTCATCCACATCCGTTTTCATTGAAAAGAAAATATCATCATTATTATTACACCCAGGTTCTTTTGACACTGGGTTTGGATGTCATAATATAACACCCGGACCATTTGGAAATCCTACGGTTCTCTGTTGGATCACGAAGCAGTTCCTACCCCGCTAACCCCCCTCCCTTCAATATGAGTGACAATCCACTATCAAACTTTTGACAATGGATTGTCACTCGAATAGGGGGGTGGGCCTTGGAGTGGGAGGTTTATGAGGGGATTAGAGAGGTTAGGAACCAATTCGGGGTCAAATGCAGCAACTTAGAGCTCCCAAATGGACCGGTGTCATATTATGACACCAGTGGCCAATGTCAAAAAAAATTGATTCATTATTAAATACTAAAAGACTGGAAAACTTAACACCACAGGCAAACCATTTGAATATAAGGAAACTAATGATAATAACAATATAATTATTGCTATTAAATAAAACAAATGATATCAAAAACCTCAACCCCTCAGTCAAACAATGAGAATAGAATCACCATGTCAATTATTTGATTCAGGTTAGCACGTGGTACTTATTATTCATTCAAAGTTAGGCTCAATATAACTCCGGAAACATGCAGGTCTTGAAATGGAAGTTGCTTGCAAGTTTGCTGATAAGTTGAAGTGAAATAATATAGATATACTTATAAGCCACAAGCATTCCTAATAAGGTACTGTGAAGCATAGGTAACAAAAAAAACTATGTTGAACATAATTTTAAAAAATTAAAGCATGACGCGTACTTGTTAGTTTCTTTCTTTTTTAGAAAATATTCATTCAGCTATATTTTTATATTAGCTTAATGGGCTGAAATATTAGAGAACTCATTTACCCAAAAATAAACAGCTTCACATTAGACTGTCATGTATAGAGCATTAATGCATTGCTATGGCTCTTGCCAAAGGATAACTGTAAAAAAAATCATTGTATCCCATATTTTTATTGTGTGCTTGATAAGATCCGGATCACTGATAGCAGAAGGCCGCCTTAATTTTTATTATTATGTGTGGGTAAATTGAGTTTGTTACTATTTTATATTTATTAAATAAAAGATAGCTTAGTTAGTTAGAACTTATCACTTTGTTGTTTTGATCTTATCGGATCAGTTTGTTATTTTTTATCTTATCAATTTGTAAGAGTTGTTATAAATATCCCAGCTTCTCTATTGCTGAGATATCCAAAAAATAAATCATTAATCACATTGAGATTCTCTTGGCTTTTATTCCTTTTTCATCAGTGAGATACTTATTGAGAGAAGGGAGGGAGAGTTCTATTTAGTCTTAATTTGGATCCTGAATTAATTCTTATAGGTTTCTATCATTTGGTATCAGAGCCTACTCGATCCCTATGGCAATTACTCGTACAAACGCTGCCCACAGTGAGGATGGTGGATCCACCGAGCAACCAGCAAACGAAGTTATTCTGCAGGACGACACTCTAGCACAAATCGCTATCAAGCTTTCTGTGTTAGATGACCTAAGGCAGAAGTGACTGCCCTGAAAGCGCAGGCCAGAAGTAACTCTGGGAAGACGAAGATGAAGCAGTATATTGACAATTCTGATGATGAAAACAATCACAGCCACCACCCGTTTCCGAGATCCAAAGTGGAGTTCCCTAAATTCAGCGGCGGAGATCCATGGGGCTGGGTGTTGAAGGCTGAAAAGTATTTCCGTTACTATGGAACATCAGAAGAAGATAAGGATGAGATAGCGGCCATGCACCTGGAAGCTGGAGGGTGACGCTCTCGACTTGTTCTCCTGGATCAATGCCGAAAGGATGCTCTTGTACTGGGAGGAATTCATCAAAATCATTGAGGAGCATTATGGACCACCGGAATACTTAAACCCAGACGAACACCTTGTCTTAATCAAACAAACAGGCTCCGTACATGACTATCGTCATGAGTGGGCGAAAAGGGTTGCCCGAGTCCGAAATTGGCCTGACCATTGTCTCTTGGGAGTCTTTATTGCTGGTTTGAGAGAGGATTTGGGGTCGGAGGTCAGAATCCACAAACCCAAATCTGTTTTCAGGGCTTCTAGTCAAGCCCTTGAGTTTGAGAAACGGAATACACAACTGCATTTCAAGACAGGTTCTATGGGATCGGACCGGGGTGCTGGTTCAGATTCTACCATTGATCCAAACCAAGAGGTAAAAAACTTGTCCCAATCTCACTCGCCCCAGCCACTTGCTTTCTCAGGATCTTCAGGTTCAACACCAACCTTGCCAGTATCGAGATTTAGTAGGGACAAGTTGTTGAGGCAGCAATGGGGGGATAAGGGACTTTGCTATCGGTGTGGCGATCCCTTTAGGCCGGGTCACCATTGTTCGACTTCGTCCACTACCTTCTCCTTGATGGAAGTTGATGAAGAAGGTAACCTGATGAATCCCAAACACGTTTCCATTGATGGGGAGGTAAAAGAGGAGGAAGTGTCCTTTAATGCGATTCTAGGGACGCCAACGTCTGCCACAATGAAATTAAGTAGAAAATTACATGGACATGAAGTTTTCTTGTTAATTGATAGCAGTTCTACATACAACTTCATCTCTGAAAAACTTGTTCACCAACTTAAGCTACCTGTTTCCTCTGTGCAGACATTTGGGGTACAGTTAGGAGACGGTTTTATTATTCAGTGTGATTAGATTTGCGAGTCCGACTCAGTTAAGCTTCCAGGTTTGACTCTTACACAAGATTTTTACCCATTTCCACTTGTTGGATCTGATATGGTTCTTGGAATCAAATGGTTAGCCTCTTTGAATACCATTCAAGCAAACTGGAATGAAATGTTTCTGATTTTTTGGGTTGATTAGGAAGCGATATAAATTACAAGGCATCTCGAAAGTTGATCAAAGCATTAGATTAAATCCAATGGTGTCTCTTAAGTTGCAGTTAGGAGTAAGGAAGAATCTCCTTTGAATCTACCACAACAACAACAACCCAGTTAAATCCCACAAGAGTAGGGTCTGGAGAGGGTGTGTGCATGCAGACCTTACCCCTACTCGAAAGTAAAGAGGCTGTTTCCAAAGAGACCCCCGGCTCAACATCGAAAGTTGCATTGCTTGACTAACTGCTACTTCATTAATTAAAGAAGCGTAGACAGTTTAGAGATCCATTTTGATTTACAAAGGGTGAAAATGAGTTGTATTTAGAGGAGGGAATGGAGGGGCTGAGTTGAACGAAGAAAAAGGGCAGGAGTTTCTTTTGGTGTTTTCCTTTTTTTGGGGGGGATAAACCAAGTTGGTGTTTAAGAGATATTACACACTCTTATCCTTACTTGGGGTTGGAGTCTAGCATTCAAATAAGATATTACACACTCATTTAAATAACTAGAACCTAAAACTCACACTCAAGAGAACCACTTTTAAGATATAGATTTAGGAATTTCAATAGCAAACACAATAAGTGTATTACTAAAGAAAAGGATTTGCAAGGCCCAAGGCCGAAATATAAATACACACACAAGGGAAGCTACCAAGCATCTCCTTCACACAAATCTAAAGGAATGACAACCATTTATTAATGTCCTTTTGGTAGGGAAAAATCAGAGATGGGGATGGGTTTGTGGGGCTGGAGTTTCAGTTTTAAGTGAGGCATGTGTGAGTGAAAGCCATACCTTGATTGGTTTTGGGTGAGGTCTTTTCAACCAACCAATAACAACAACAACCCCGTTAAATCCCACAAGAGTAGGGTCTGGGGAGGGTGTGTGTACGCAGACCTTGCCCCTACTCGAAAGTAGAGAGGCTGTTTCCAAATAGACCCACTGCTCAACGTCAAAAGTTGCATTGCTTGACTAACTGCTACTTCATTAATTAAAGAAGCGCAGACAGTTTAGAGATCCATTTTGATTTATTCCATGACACCCTAAAGGCAAAAAATGGTGAAATTTTGGCTCCATCGGAGATGATGGAACGAAGTGGTCTTTTCAACCAAGTGGGGAAAAATAGAGAGGAATGGCCTCGCTGTCCTTTTGGATGTATATTCTGTGTGATATGCAAGGAACAAGAGAGGGTGGATTGGGTTGGTGGTGGGTCAGGGTTGTGCAGATTTGTTGGGGAACATAAGGAGGGACAATGGCATGTCTATTATGTGAAATAAGAGGGGTTTTGGCTGGTATTTTCAGCCCTCGTAAGGGAGGAATGAAGTGAATTAATAGGTTGTGGTTTGGCAAGTTGGCCAGGAGTGTATTAATTCAATGAAGGGACAATGTGGGGTTCATAGGGTGTGGTAGTGTTGGCCAAAGAAAATAAGAGGCTGGGTTGTTTGGATTTTTGCAGAAAATTACTCGCAGGTGACGCGAGTTTTGTCGAAATAACTCTCAGGTCCCTCTATTTTTAAGAAAACAAAGGATGTCCTTGCATTTTGTTGTAATGACCGGGAGGGGACATTTCATCCTATATTTCATCCATAAACGTTAATAAATATATTTTTTCCTTAATATTTTATGGTAATAACTCTTAGGTCGCTCCTTTTTTATTTCTTTGTTTTTTGTTACTCTTTTTTAGAATGTTTTTTTAGAATTTCTTCTATAAAATCGTATGAAAATTCAAAATTATTTGTATGATATAAAAATTAATAAAATAAAAAAATTTTCTAAAAAAGAAAAAAACTGTGTAATGGCAAAATAGGAAAAAATGGTAATGGAAAAATTGGAAAAAATGCCTTTATTAAATCTTATGGATGAGGTATTGGATGGAATGTCACCTCCAAGTCATTACAATAAAATGTAAGGACCTTTGTTGTCTTCTTGAAAATCGAGGAACCTGAGAATTATTTCGACAAAACTCGTGTCACCCGTAAGTAATTTTCTGGTATTTTTGGGGTTTGATTTTTGTGCAGGGGGGTTTTCAGCCTTATGGGGTGGAGAAGTCCAAAAGAATTATGGCTAGGTTTTGAGGGTTTGTTGATGAATTCATTCCAAAAAGGATCATAATACCTAGTGATTATTCCATTGATTTGTTTAAGGACTTTGGGATCGATGGTAGTACTCGTGCGTGCGTGCGTGCGTGCGTGCGTGCATACATACATACATACATACATACATACATACATACATACATACATACATACATACATACATACATACATACATACATACATACATACATACATACATACATACATACATACATACATACATACATACATACATACATACATACATACATACATACATACATACATACATACATACATACATACATACATACATACATACATATACATACATACATACATACATACATACATACATACATACATACATACATACATACATACATACATACATACATACATACATACATACATACATACATACATACATACATACATACATACATACATACATACATACATACATACATACATACAATACATACATACATACATACATACATACATACATACATACATTACATACATACATACATACATACATACATACATACATACATACATACATACATACATACATACATACATACATACATACATACATACATACATACATACATACATACATACATACATACATACATACATACATACATACATACATACATACATACATACATACATACATACATACATACATACATACATACATACATACATACATACATACATACATACATCTGGTGTTCACAGATGCTTAGAGCATGTTCTTTAGGACTTGAACTCTTAACTTCCCGTTCCTTTTAGTT
This sequence comes from Cuscuta australis, assembly GCA_003260385.1. Classification (NCBI taxonomy): domain Eukaryota; kingdom Viridiplantae; phylum Streptophyta; class Magnoliopsida; order Solanales; family Convolvulaceae; genus Cuscuta; species Cuscuta australis. The sequence goes on along the minus strand of NQVE01000206.1, from coordinate 893,828 downwards.
TCTTACAGTTCTTCTAGTTCCTTTCAGCTTTTTCTAGTTACTTTTAGTTTCTTCTATTTTTTTCAAGTTCCTTCTAGTTTCTTCCAACCATTTTTGTTTCCTTCAAACTATTTAATTTCTACTTCCCAACCAATTATTCTAAAAACAATATATTATTATTATTACACCTATTATGTTCATAACTATAGTTTATAAATTATTTCATTTTTTCATCTCACTATGATTCACAATGATTATTATTTTTTCTTCAACTTTTTAATATGAATAATACCTTTTTTTCGTATATTAACCTACAAGATAAAATAGAAAAAACATTAATGTTTTCAACTATTTAAAAAAAATTATGGATAAAATAGTTACATAAAATGTTTTTCAATCTAAATTATATAAGAAAAACATCAATACTTTAATCTAAAATATAATAATGGAATGGGGTGAGGAGTACTACATTATGAAAACCAAGAGAGAACTACATCTTGAAAAAGAAAAAAACGACCTAAAAAGTATAAAAAAACAAATTCAGATAACAAATAATATCACCAATAATGAAAATACAACTAACACAAAAGTTACAATTTCATTTATTTGATCTACTCTTTATTATCTCTAATATGTAAAATATTGCGCATATGAATGTAAATAATCCAATCATTTTCAACATAATCATATTGTAAAAAATTATGCTCCATATTTAGTATCTTCAATTAAGCTTAACTGCATTGTAGAATATTAACTGCTATTTCATCTCTAAACTGCTTCATTGCATCTTTATTTTGTTTATCAAACAACATCACATATGGCCTATCTTCAGTTGTTCGCTGCATCGGTAGAAGTAAAACTTAAAAAAAGTAAAAAAAAAAAGTTCTATGTCTTTATTCCATATGTAGGGTTATAATGAAAAAAATCAATCATTAAAGATGTGTACATACATACGTATATACATATAGAGAGAGAGAGTTGAAGATGGACTTTTTTGGATTCTTAGATTTATCATAGTTGTTTATATTGTTCCCTTATTTGTTATGAAATGAACAACTCCATTAATAATTGAATATATTGTAGGAAGTAACTTTCAAATTTTGATACAACACCAACATCCAGACTTCCACCTTGAGGACAAGGTGTCTTTCATAGAGGGGAGTAATGATAAGATCCGGATCACTTATAGCAGAAGCCACCTTAATTATATTAATATGTGTGGGTTAATTGAGTTGGTTACTGTTTTATATTTATTAAACAAAAGGACTCTCAAATTACTAGGAGTCATGAGTCCCTAGGATAGCTTAGTTAGTTAGAACTTATCACTTTGTTGTTTTGATAGATCTTATCAGATCAGTTTGTTATTTTTGATCTTATCGGTTTGTAAGAGTTGTTATAAATATTCCAGCTACTATATTGCTTAGATATCCAAAAAATAAATCATTAATCACATTGAGATTCTCTTGGCTTCTATTCCTTTTTCATCAGTGAGATACTTATTGAGAGAAGGGAGGGATTTATTCTTAATTTAGATCCTGAATTAATTCTAATAGGTTTTTATCAGTGTTGAACTCAACTATGAAAACGACCTTCGACAAAATAAAAATTATGAACATCCTAGTAAATGGCAAGAGCTTACCTCTTTTTCATGCTTTCACTTGCCATATTTCTGTTCACTCCCAAAACATCATACGCATTTTCTGTCTCAACTCCCATGATTCTAGTAACCTGACACACGAAAAGCTAATTAGTCATCAGCAAACACCAAGCATGCATGCATGCAATATATAGATGCAGCACTGAAAAAAGAAATTAAATTCGAAGCTAGAACTCCAAATCTAACCACAGATAAACTTTCATATAGTTTGACACTAACCAAAGAAACTCACGTCACTAAAATTCCATACTATCTGTAATATTTAAAAATCTATATCTATATATATATATATATATATATATATATATATATATATATATATATATATATCATACTACCTAATTAAAAAAATTCTCCCCAGTAGTAAAATTTTAACTACTAGTATTGATATTCAAATTGAAATATATCACATAATTATGTGATTATATTTTTGCCTGTAGCTTTCTTATCCTCGGCCAAAACTTCTTATTTCTGATAATTTCTTTTTTTCTCTGTTCTAAATTTTGAAATTTAAAACACCAATGCCTTGAATCATCCAATGAGGACCTTAAAACAATACTCTACATATTCAAGAAAGGATCTTTCACCCCAGAATTCTTCCAATACTACATTGGCATCATGTTGAACATCCCATCAATGGTAGAAACATACTTTTAAATATATAGGTTTTATATTTTTGTATCTACACCAATTTTCAAATAAATTGAATCGAAAATGATTTTAGTCAAACATAGTAAACCATAATGGGAACTTCATTTTGGGATGAAGGGAGCATATTTTATACATGCTAGAGAGAAAATGAAAGCACCTCTTCAAAACGCTCTGCTTCATTGGCAGACTCTGCTTCGGTCACCACTGCAGGAGGTGGAGGTCCAATAAAGATTCCATTGTCTTCCTCCAACTCAGCCTCCCTTTAAAAGTATAACATGGAAAATTAGATATACTAGTTAATAAGCACAACAAGCCACTTATAGAACTTTTAGCAAGTGCATGTAGAGAGAATGGTCTTAAGCGAAACCCCAAATGCTTTATGGCTAAAACTAAACACTTTAAGCCAATATAATGTTTTTATTAACACTCTTTGTTTATACTCGATCCCTTTCTATATATAATGTGCATAGATTTCAGATAAAAAGAGAAAGACAAATGGTCAAAATGGTCTACATGGACCATAATGAAGCTCATATGAGGATTCGACAACAAGAAATCAACAATAATAATAGCCATTAGTAATAACCATTAGTGCTTGGTCCTCTCTCCATTTCACCAAGTTTGGGAAAAGGGAAAGTGACACCCATATTAAGAGCAAGTGAATTTCTGTTGTTAATATTTAATATGTAAACAATGTATTATTTTAAAACACATAAACATCACCAAATATGGTGTGTTACAAATATTTTGGGAGGGAGACAACCACAAAGGGACATAGGAAGAGTATAGGGCTAAGAGGAAGGATCTTCATATGGTGTTTATTGATCTCGAGAAGGCATACGACAGGGTGCCAACGGAGGTCTTATGGAGGCGTCTTGAGTCAAGAGGGGTTCATACATTCGTGCAGTCAAAGATATGTATTGTGGGGCAAGGACTAAAATAAAGACTGTCGGCGGTGACTCAAAGATGGGGTTAAACTAAGGGTCTACCCTTAGCCCATTCTTATTCGCTCTAGTTGGGTAGGCGTTTTGGACTAGGTGGTGGTTTCGGCAGTCCGCACTTGTGTGCGATGTATGCTTTGTTGTATGCTTTGTATGCTCTATGTTTTCTCTGCTTTTATGTTTCTTCTATACTCTTATATTGCTTGTGCTACTTGAGTTGGGGGTCTCTTAGAAATAGCCTCCCTACTTTCGAGTAGGGACAAGGTCTGCATACAAACACCATTCCTAGACCCTACTATTGTGGGATCCAACTGGGTTATTGTTGTATAAAGGGACATAGGAAGTACTAAAGATCACAAGCATAGTATTACTAGTACTACTACTCAACGTAGTAAAATTAGCTAGTCAACTAGTAGCAACATGTGACTATATAATTTCTAAAGAGATTTATGATCCAGATTGCTTGGAAAATTGCAATATTGGCGAGAGCGATTGGATCACCTCCTTGAGCTTTTACTATACATCTAAAAGCATTGTCTAAGCATTGTCTGAAGGAAAAAACATCTCGAAAATTCAATACACTTGCGACTATAATAATTTTCTTTTTTTGAATAGACATGCAGGGTGCACTTCCAGTAATGATAACTCTTAACGTGATAAATGAGAATGGTGCATTTTAGGTTCATAGTGGTGAACATTTACGAACAAAGTAGTGCATTTTCATGATGGCCGACAAGTTTGACTTATTTACCATAATGCAATCACATTATTTTAGTTTTTCGTGATTTTTAACTTATTCAAAGCCCAACGACAACATCACCATCCCAATGCTTCAAAGGCTCCAATCCATTGTGGGGTAAGTGGTTTAAATGTGACCCCTAGGTTTAAAACATGGAGCGGCTATTTCTAGATGATGTAAGGGAGGTCAGATTTTTCATTTATTCAAAACCCTTAGAGCTTAAATGTGATGGATCATATGCATTCTCATATTTCCCATGGTTCATCCATTCTTTGTCGGCTACCAGCAAAGTCCTCCGGTGTACTTCTTTGTTATACTTCACTACATCCCACATGTTCTTACTTTGAAAGATAAGTCTATGCTAGCTAAGTTGCCTGACTTGGAGGAGGTAAGAGCTACAGCTTGGCACATTTGTCCTGATTTCCCCATGGTTGTGCAAGAGTTTTTCATTAGCCTGCCTATTCCTAAAGAAGTAGAAAGCTCTCAAGTTGACCCTTTGCCTAATATCAAAAACCAAAAACTTTTAGAGACTACACGCCTATTTGTCTCTTGCTTTTATAAGAAAGGTTCACAAGGAGCATGATTGTTTCATGAAAGGCAAGGATATCAATGACCAGGTGCTTCTTGTTCAAGAATTGGTTCATCAATAGACAACACAAAGGTAATAAGGTTGCTATTAAACTTGACATGACCAAGGCATTTGATGGTGTCCTAGGACTTCTTTGTTGTTACCCTTGAAGCCTCCTTCAAGCCTTTGGCTTTTCTCCTCATGTGGCGCATGTTATTATGAACAATCTCAAGGCCACTCATATATCTATTCTTGTTAATGGAGTTAGTTGTTGATAATTTAAAACCTTAAGTGGGGTCAAGCAAGGGGACCCTATCCCTTTTGTTTTTCATTTAATCCATATGACAACCAATTTATTAAGTTAATATTTATCACTAATAGAACACGAGCAACAATCTGAATCGATTGAGTTTAGAAACATGCACATGGCATAAACCTCAGCTCGTCTTGTGCTTCTGTTAGTTTTGCAGCTGCGGCAAGTAATTCAGCAGATGGCATTGCTGGACCAATCATCCTGAACAAACATGACAATAGCAGATGTGGGGATAAAGTATCAGCATTTGTTTTTCATAAGAAAAAAACTCACCAAAAAGAATATTAAAGTGACTATTGTTCTCGATGTTGTGTAAAATATTACTGAATAGACGGAATTATGAGAAGGCAGTATACATTAGAAAGCCATATGATTACCTCTTTTTTGGTCCAGATAGCTGTTCATTTGGCAGACATAAATTAGCATCATAAGTGGCAGCATCAACATTCGGAAAGCTCATGTCTGCATTATAGCTTTGCTGTTGATAATCAGAATCTGGTGATTTTGAATGCTTATCATTCTGCAATGCAGAATTATCATGATGTTGATTCCGAAGTTGTGTGTGGATGTTAATTGTGGATCCTACTCGTTCCAACGTAGGACACGCCTTTGATGGTAGTAGAAAGACAAGATCACCTTTCTGATTAAGCTTTAAGGACAGGAACAGCTTTCTCAAATGCTTGACCAATAACCTTTCTGACAAACCACTTATGTCAACAGCTTGTCCATCATCAATCATTGTAAGAAGCTATGCAATCAAAAATTAGAACAAAATATCAGTTGTGAGTTGTAGTATTCGTATGAGACATTGGACTTGGCATGCACAAGAAATGGACAAATGGTGTGAATGGACACTTGTGCTAACCCCTCAAATTTAAGAGCCGGTGTGAATGGACAACAGGCTTTTGAAATTGGCTAATCAGCCACTAATGTCACTATCTCAGCAAGCTTGATTGTTTACTAAACATAGTAGATGGATTGGACATGACAATAATAACTGATAATAGTTTCTGGAAACAAATCATACCATAACATTTCTAAAGCCATATTACAGTTATGAAGAAGAAAACAAAGCGTACCTGCTCCAACTCACCAGCTACACTAGGGAAGTCCTCCAAAATCCTGAGAACCACATCATTGGGATCCTCCCTTGATCCGTCAGGATCTTCAGATTCGGATCCGGTGAAATCAGAGCCAGACTCATCCGAATAGGAATACTTTTGCTTTGATTTCCAACTATTACTCTTACTCCTTCCATGCTTTCGCTTACTCCGGCTCTTTTTGCCTCTACATTTTCGTTTTCTGTCCTTACCCTCGTCTCTTTTAAAAGAAACCTTGCGCCTCTCGTTGCCCCGCCATTTCCTTCTACTTCTGTGCCTCTCAATTTCTGAATCAGATGTTTCGGATGAAGTGTGTGATGATGAAGGTGATGTAGGTGAATCTTCCTCTTGCATGTGCTTCTTCTTTCTATTTGAATGGTCTCCCATGTATTCAGGGCTGGTCCTAAACCCACAAGGGCCCTGTGCAAAACCAAAATTGTGGCCTCATTGCACCTCATATGCACAAAATCTAAATTAATTTATACGGAGTACTAATTACACTATGCTTGTACTAAAAAACATTATGCTTGTTTCAATCCTAACGTGAAGTAAAAAAAATCTAAGTAAAAGTTTACATTAAAAAAACATTCTCTTTGTATATTTACATATAAAATCATCTATAAAACTATTAATTTCTATTTGTTTTCAAAGCTTCACATTCAATACATATCAAAGACAATTCAGAACCATATATGTAATAAAACTAAATTTAAAAATGTATTTAAAAAATTTGAGAACCATTCAAGCATTTAGAAGTCAAAACCATAAAGGTTAAATTCAAATAATGCTAGAAGCATTCAAGCATTTAGTGAATTTAAAAAAAATGGAAAAGATTTGCTAAGAAAACTCTAGAACTTTTTATGCTACTCACAAATGCCTGAATTTCTATGTTATTCACACACTACAAATTTTAATGTCATTCACTCACGAAATTGTAAAAGTACAAAAAAAAATTGAAGAAAATTAATTTGAAAATCTCTAGAAAATTGGGTAATTCTTAAAATTTATTAAAAAAATATGTATTTAAAATAAACTTCTAGCAAAAATTTACTACTTTTAATCATATAATCTTATTACTACATGTAAGGTTCTACAAAGATAAGAGATTAAAAACAAAAAATCTAGAGAGGAAATTAAAGAGAAAAAAATCTGGATGGTTGGATGCGAAGGCTCTAAATCGCAACAACTCAGCAGTATTAAGACTTCCACTCGAAATCTCAACCCTTCTCAGTCTGTACATCGAATCGAAGAAGAAGGGTTGTTATAGGGTTTGGGACCTGTAGCCTCCCTCGCCGGTACAGAAAGCCAAAGCCGCCGCATCAAACCACCTGTCGCAATCTAGCTCGCCTTCTGTTCTAACAGTTGACAAATAAGCATGAATTTTGGAAATATGAAAGAATATGGGTTTTGATCGGCAATGGGGTGACAATGGTAGCAGTAACTGAGAATAATCAATCATTCAGAAATATATCAAACCCTGGTATTGAGGATTTAGGAGATATCGAAATTTCCCAATATCTGCACATATTGATAAGGAGTATTTTTTTTACCTCACTAAACACCTAAAAACAATTCTGATATTTGGAAATATCAAAACTTATATCTTGTTTACTCACCAAACACACTCTTAGATTAAATATTTGTATTTAGGATATTTAGTCAACAATGACGAGGCAAAAATGAAATGTCACACGGTGACATGAAATATTTTAACCAATCAAAAATAATTCAGTCAACGTGTGATAAGTGAATAGAGTGGCAAGCTCTACAGTGGCAATTCATTAATGTTATCACTTTTTACATTTTTTATGTTTTTAAACATAAAAAAATATTTTTATTATTTATTTTATCAAAAAATTATTCTACTTTCTTATACATTTTTTCATAAAAAAAATTTAAAAAAAAAAAATAAAAATGAAGTGTCACACCCATGTCTCACTAAGCAAAGTATTTTGCCTTTGTCATGCTATGATATGAGAGGAAGGAGATGATGTGGCAGTGCAAGAAATTCCTCTTCCTTGCACGTGCTGTTACTGAAGTATTTTCAAAATTAAAAATAAAAGATAAATCATTTGTAAATATTCATAAATGGTGAGGGATAACTTTATAAATAATATGTTCAAAATAGAGAAACATAAAAAACTACTTAAAAATAAGTAGCTAAGACATACTTATTTTTTCTAACTTAAAAAAACACAGAAACATGTCAACAGTTGACTTATAAGTTAAAAATTGCTTATAAGCAGTTTTAATCAGCATATAAGCACGGAATAATACCTGCTCGATAGTCTTAAATTGGGTTCTAATCTGCTTTAATCTAAATGGATCTAATTTAAATGAATCTGATTTGAATGGATTTAATTCAAAGTCAAATAATTAAAATAATAATAATATTAATAATAATTTATTATTAATTATTATTAATAATTTTTTTTAAGTTGAGAAAGAAGCCAGCAGATAATAGTGATACTGTTAAATATTTATGTAACACCCCAACTCGAATAACCCAATTACCTAGATTATTTGAGCCGGAGTAGTTACCGTGATGGTAAATACGCATGATAATTTGAGGAATAATTTAAAACCAATTTAAACTTTAATATAAATGATAATTTCAAATATAAAATTCAAAGTAAAGTTGTAACAGTGCGGAAACTTAAATATAAAACATAATCAAATTGTTTACATTTTTTGGGAACTCGCCCGAAAAGGTATTTATTTAATTAAAGCATCATAAATGTGGTCCACCAGTCCGTACATCTCATCACTCTCATTGACCTCCGGGATGGGCTCCATGATCAGTATTGTTACCTGCGTGTAGCAAGTAAAACAAACTACACGCTCAGCGTCAGCTGAGGAATACACTAATACAATAATTCCAAGTTGAATAGCAAGTAGACATACAATTATTCATGATGTGACATAATATAGCATGTATGTTAATGATACGTAATTGATGTCATACACAGTCATAGTGATTGTACTTGATGATGATTTCATGTTGTATGATTCTAACGAGCAAGGACACCCTTGCGCTATGAGATTCGCCCAGTTGGTACGACGAACTCACGCGGCCTTAGTCTCACAAAGGAGACCAGAAAGATAGGGGTGGTACTCGAAGCCTGAATACCATGTACGTACACTAAACCCGGAACGGGTGATGTCGGACTAGTAAGTCCCGCACATCACGCTATAAGAGACGCAATTATGCCTGATCTCTTACGCATGCATATGATATGATATGCTACAATATGTGTGATGATATGAGTCATATCATATAAACAATTTGTAAACAATATGAATGGATAAATATACTTTATTTTATTTGGGTGAAATCTGATAAAAATATTATTTAATTAAGCTACGGGGCTCGGAACGGTCGACCGTTTGGCGCGACGGTCGACCTCGACCTTCATTACGTCGAGTTGGCAGAAACACCGTGACGGTCGACCGCGGTTGACCGGAGGTTGACCGTTGTTGACTGGAGGTGGACGGCGGCACTTGGCTGGACAGGCGACGGTCGACCGTTGGCCACCGGCGGTCGACCATTTGTCTGACAGTCTTGCTCCGTTTCGATTTTTAACGCGACGGTTGACCGTTTACGTCGACCGTTCGGGTCTGAGAATCCTATTTTTGATATTTTTGGATATCTAAAATACTTCTTTGTGATATTTTAACACTTATGATTAACATATCTATGTATTTAAAGTATTCTTAACACTTATATTTTCATTTAAAGTAAAGTATCAAGAAAAACATATTTTTACTTTATGAATTCAATGAGTTTGATCTTAAAGCATAAATGACTTATAATATGGCAATCTCCTAACGATATATCTAGATTGATATTCAACCAAGGATTGCGTTACTAGGGTGCAATGTACTCGTCTTGATATCGTAGAGGATGGAAGTGATAGAAAATAATAATACGCCTCAACGAACGTTCAACGTACGGTCACCCCTATCAACTTCGAGCTTCCGACGTTCAATCTTCTTGTGAATAACCTCCGGAAGTTCCTAATAACCACGAGAGAGTTGACGGTAAGTATTTGGAAAGAAACGATGTGAAAGTGATGAAGAAACATGGCCAACCCGAGGAGCTCTCCACCACTGGAGCAGTCCCGGTATTTTGGTCATATCTCCTTCGTTACTTAACGAAATCATGAACCGTTTGTTGGGTTGGATTTGTAACGTCCGGGGTTACGATTTTGGTATAATAAACATTTTGAGAAAATGAATAGAAAATTACAGAATTGACGATGAAGTCGCTGCTGCGTTTTTCACTCAGGATTTTGGAACTTTTGGTACTTCTTCTTGCTCCTTCTTCTTCTTCTTGGCTCAACAATGGAGTTGGAACCTCCCTATTCTTTCCTTGCAGAGACAGCCGACAGAGAGAGAGAGAAAGTGAGGAGAGATTGAGAGTGTTGTGATGTATAGATTTGACAAAATGGAGGAGGGGTTAATTTAATACACTCCACTTTTGGAGTTATTATGTTAGTGGAGGAAATAAGTAGATTTAGGGTTGCTAATTGATACAATTGGAGATATGGGCGGCATGATTGGAGATTTTGGGGAATAAAAATTATTCTCCTACTCCGTAACTGATAAACTGACTAAAATGGTACACACTTTTTCGCCCAAACTGTTCTGATTTGAAAACGGATCGCATATTTCGAATCAGACTGTCAAAACTAAAATTTTGATATAATTAAAATATTTTTCTGAAAACTTTTCTTTTTCAGTGTTCGGGTCTATCTCAGTCATTAATTAATATTTAATTCAATTAATTCTTTTAGGCCTAATTTCGGGGCGTTACAATTTATCTGTGATGAAATGAAGTATTCACTTTATAACAAGACGATTACAACCATTTTGGAATTTTCGAAATTAACACAAACAAACAAACAAAAATGTAAAAAATTAAACTAAAAACAACACTTTACTAAGAATTGGGAAGAAATTGAAACAACAAGGGTTACCAATTTGTTGAAGGAGATGATAAAATTGGAGAAATTAGAGCTTGAAGGAACTGCCACACCTTTGCCTGGAGCAGCTGGCACCGCCGGCCGCCACCGTGGTCGGAGCTGCGTAGATAGCAGCGGCTTGAGCCGCTTCTCCTTATCGGTGATTTTTCTCTTCCCTTGATGGAGGTAGCCTTTCCAATTTATAGAGCAAGAATTGTTCCGTTGATTTCTTTCCGTTGGTGATTAATTACTGCAAATCTTGCGGAAGAACATTGCAGCGTCGATTTTGAGCTGGTCTTGGCGTTATCTTCGTTGTCGCGTGAATGAAGAAGGAGAAAGCCGCTGCATTTTTGTCTTCGTTTCTCGAGGAAAACTAATGAAATGGAGAACGGTGGGCTGATCTCTTTTTGTGTTGGGTTTGGGCTCCGACCCAAATTTGATCTCTTCCTTTAAAACTTGGACTTCTAATTCAGCCTTTTGCTACATTTTTCTTCAAAAAATAAGATATCTGATAATTTTGGGTTAGGAAAAATAAAATAAAAATAATAAATGTAAAAAATGATCAAAAGCTACTATTTAAGAAATAAAATTAAAAGATTGTGAAAATAAGAATTAAAATAAAACTAAGCTAAACAACTAAAAATTAAACTCTAAAAATATTAAAAATGCCTAAAATTGAATAAAAAGTACTAACCCAATCCCGACTTATCAGCATGTAAAATAGTACTCTGATATTATCAATAAATAAATAAGTTTTGTTTAATGCTACATTTTCCGATTCAAAAAGTTAGACCCGTTAACACCGTGAGTCGAATATTCGAATAAACTCGGGTATCTGGGTTGTGGCGTTACAATTTGGTATCGGAACATTAATGTTTTAAAATGATTTTCGGACCTAATATACATAAGGAATAGAAGAGAATTATCCATCTCATCCACTCCACCATCAGATCCAGGCAGGCATTTTATTACTATTTGATTTAATATACTAATGTTTAATTGAATATATTTAAAGTATGGAAAACGTAATGGATCTAGACTTGATTGACTCGAGCGTTGGCTCGAACAACATCGAGATGCCTGAAACTGAAATAAAAATAGAGACTAAGAACCTCCTTGGAGATTCCTATTGGGCAACCTATCATAAAAAAAGAGTTTGGAAGATGTGGGAACGAGCCTACGAGTGGGATCATCGTGAGCAATTAAGAAGGTATGGGATTCCATGTGCACCACCTTTAGAACCACTCAGGGAGTAACTGAGCCAATATCAGCAGAGGAACCATCAGCTAGTGAACCGCCTAGATTCGGATATGGAGGAAATCTCGGAGATAGAGTTCTACACTTATCTTGGGAAGCGAAAAAAGGATATGGACCCTTTCATGGAGGGGACATCAAAACAGAAATGGCCAAAAGAATGTCTTCTAGCGAAGAAGATGATATAAAATAAGAACTTAGGAAGAAAGTCTGTTTGTAATATATAGAATGCTCAATAAAACGTAGTATGTGAGATATTACTAATACCAATGTTGTACTTTTTAGATGAGTACTCACTCTGTTCATAACAAAAATATTACGCGTGAAAAAGGGACGAATCAAAACATCCCAACCATTAACCCAAATTTTGGCAGCAGTCCAACACATGGCGCCACCGCAGTATACGGTGGAGAAGCTGAAAAGAAACGGAGCCGAGGAGTTCTTAGCTGACGATATTAAAAGACCAGCCAAAGCCGAGTACTCGTTGGTACGAACAAAAAGAGCTCTAAAAACTCTAAAAGTTCCGGAAGACGACAAACCACAGTTGGCCGTTGCACTACTACAAGACGCCGCGTATGACTGGTGGAAAAGGATTGAAAGAGATCCCGCAACTCCTGAACATATCACATCGGACTTCTTTAAAAATGTTTTTAAAGAAGAATATGTTCTGGATATGTACCGAGAAGCAAAGCGCAAACAATTTACAGAGTTGAAGCAAAATGGTCGACCTTTGATCGAGTACTGGCAAGAGTATGATAAGCTGGCAGAATATGGGACAGACTTGATGAAAACACCATGAGAAGGTGTGAAAAGTTTGTTGAAGGCCTGAACCATGATCTTGGACTAGTTGTGGCAGTAGTTGATTATACCACCTTCAATGCAATTTATGCAAAGATAGAACGAGCTGAAGAAAGAATTGAAGCCAGCAAGACTTGAGAAAAGAAAACAACCTTTGGAGGGTCATCTCGATTGTTTCCACATCCAACATCATCCAGGAAAAGATACTTTCCTGGAAACAAAACTTCCCCACCAAACAAGAAAACAAAGACAGTGACTAGCGCTCCGTCCAATGGTGTGGCCCTTTGTCCTCATTGCAACCACCATCATCCGGGAGAATGTTGGTACGCAACAGGAGCATGTCTGGGATGCGGGCAAAAGGGTCACTTCAAGCGGAATTGTCGCACCAACCCATCGACCTCAGCACCAAATACATCAGTGGCATCAGTCAATCAAACAAACCAAGATAGAGGGAAACAGAAAATGCAACCCTCTATCAATCAAGGATCAAGGACAACTTCTGCACGAACATATGCCATGAGGGCACGAGAGGACGACCCTTCAAATGAAGTCATCATTGGTATGTTTACTTTATATGATACTGACGTAACTGCTTTGATTGACCCTGGCTCCACGCACTCTTATATATGTGTGAAACTACCATGTTTAAAAATACTTTAAAAATACCGCTTGAATGTCCCATGTTAGTATCTAATCCATCGGGGCATAATATGGATTTAAGTTTTGTGTATCGAGGATGCCCATTAAACGCACAGGGAACGGAATTCGCAGTTGATCTTATCGAACTTCCATATAAGGAGTTTGATATAATCCTCGGAATGGATTGGTTGTCTGAACATGATGTAGTGGTAGACTGTGCCGCAAAGATTGTATAGATTGGTTCTGACAAGAAAAACAAGGTTGTTATCACAGGAGAATCATTTCCTAAACCCCTTGAATTTCTATCGATGATACAAGCTAAACGTCTAATGCGAAAGAAATGTGAAGCATTCCTTTGTAATGTACGGGATGTACGAAAAGAAGACCCAAAGCTTGAAAAAATCCCTACAGTGTGCAAATTTCCAGAAGTATTCCCTGAAGAACTTCCAGGATTACCTCCTAATAGAGATGTTGAGTTCTCAATTGATCTAATACCCGGAACTGAGCCAATATCTATAAGTCCCTACAGGATGGCACCTGCACAGATGAAAGAACTCAAGGCACAATTACAAGAACTTCTTGACAAGGGATTTATACGATCTAGTGTTTCACCTTGGGGAGCTCCTGTACTATTCGTGCGAAAGAAGGATGGGTCACTACGCCTCTGTATTGACTATCGTCAACTAAACAAGATGACAGTGAAAAATTGGTACCCATTGCCTCGAATCGAAGATCTATTTGACCAGTTGAAAGGAGCTACGGTCTTCTCAAAAATCGACTTGCGATCTAAATATCATCAGATTCCAGTAAAGAAAGAATACATACCAAAGACTGCATTCCGTACTCGGTATGGACACTACGAATTTACGGTCATGCCATTCGGATTAAAAAATCCACCTGCAATGTTCATGGATCTTATGAACAACGTGTTTCGACCTTACCTTGACCAATTCGTAGTGGTGTTTATTGACGATATCCTGGTATATTCAAAGAATGAAGCATATCATGGCCAACACCTGGAGATAGTTCTTGACATACTAAGAAAGAACCACTTGTATGCAAAATTCTCAAAATGCGAATTTTGGCTTAACGAAGTTACCTTCTTGGGCCACGCCATTTCAGCAGAAGGAGTCAAGGTTGACCCTACAAAAATATCAGCTATCCTTGAATGGAAGCCACCAAGGAATCTGCGAGAAATCAAAAGCATTTTGGGATTGGCCGGATATTACCGAAGATTCATGAAAGGATATTCCACCGTTGCATCACCGCTCCATAATTTGCTACGAAAGAGTGAGAAATTTGTGTAGACACCTGCGTGTCAAAAGAGTTTTGAACAATTAAAGGAATATCTGACGAACGCACCGGTGTTAACCCAACCCGTCCCCGAAAAAGATTATATTATCTACAGTGACGCTTCACTTAATGGGCTGGGATGTGATCTTATGCAAGAAGGACACGTAATAGCCTATGCCTCTAGAAAACTCAAGACTCATGAGATAAACTATCCTACTCATTACCTGGAGTTAGCAGCTGTGGTTTTTGCCTTAAAGATATGGAGACATTATCTTTATGGTGAAAAATCGTATATCTTCACAGATCACAAGAGTTTGAAGTATCTACTCACACAGAAGGAACTAAATCTACGTTAGAGAAGATGGCTAAAACTTATCAAGGATTATGATTGTTACATCGATTATCATCTAGGGAAGAAAATGTTGTTGCAAATGCCCTGTAACACCCCAACCCGCGTGACCCGAATACAATGACCAGCGGATCGGGTTGCTACTAGATTGGCATTCAGACACAATAAATTTCAAAACAATTTAAAAACATTTAATTCAAAACGATATTTAAATATCCATCGGAGTTCACAAAACGGTGCGGAAGCCTTTAAGTATTTAATCAAAATACAACTTTGGGTTCTTGCCCTTAAAAACACAATTAATTTAAATGCAATAGCTAAACTAGATAGCTCCTCCAGCCAGCATCCATCCACCTCTCTGCCCTTGCTGCCCTCCAGGATATTTCCTTATTCATCATTCATATTACCTACGTGTAGCAAATAGGAAAAAGGGCTACACGCTCAGCATTGAAGCTGAGTGGAATCTATCTAACGTTCGACTACGCACATAGACGAACCCACTAGCTCATAATTCCATACAATATCATGCACACAAGTTTAACAGTATAATATCACATACCAATCATTAAATAAATTCACCAGTCACAAATCATTACCTTATTTCCTCTTTACTCATTGCTCATAACATAATTACCAGACTAAGTCCATACCTCCTTATTTACAACCTTATGTTCGGGTTTAGAGTCACTACCTACGGCCATGACTCAAGTCTACCTTATTTAATACCTTATGACACAACACAACCTGATGACCAACGAAGAGTTCTCCGCTGGGTGGGTGGTACCCCTGTCCCCTTCGGAACGACAGTTCTTGGATCCCGTACGTACGTTTTAACCCGCAGCCGTCGGATATCAGATCCGCATGGCTGATCCTATCTATTAACATTTATACTTACAATTGTACTAAAGCAGTCCTAGAGTTCCTCTAGGTAACTTAGCCATTTACTTACAACATCTCTACCATTCCGACTTATTCCAACATAAATCTCTATTTCTTATTTACATCCAAATTACAACATGATTACATTTAATTAACACAAGAGGGGTAACAATGATCAGATAACCAATCATATAACTCAACTAGCGACTTAGTGGCGGGTGTAACCACCTTCCACTTACCGTCATGCAAATCACAGAATTTAGAGTAAGAATACATACCTGGTCATCCTCGTTCAATCAATTCCAATATTATCATAAGATATAAATAAATCACAATTCAATTATAAACAAATAAACAACGTAATCAATCATACGAAACTACGAACGTGAATTTCAAATCTATATACGTAATCTAGCGTTAGATGTGCAAGTTCTGACCTCGATTAATTGACGAATTAAACAAAACAAGTCAGCGAATCAAATGGTGGAGAAATTGTGGTCCGCAGCGCAACCAGCGGCTTTGGGACAGGCGGCGACCAACGGCGTGCTCCGGCTCTGTTCTGTTTTCTCTTCCTCTCTTTTCCGCCGCACACAGATACTCCTTAATTGTTTTGTTTTCTTTTTTGTTCTTTCTCTTCAATTGTGCGTGCGTGTGTATATATAAGGGCATGGGTTTGGAAATCCTTCTACGGGTAGAATTAGGAGTATTATATTGATTTATTATTATTTTATTATAAAATCTTTATATTTAATTATTGAACTGTAACATCTATTTTACTCACCACGCTTTATACGTATGTCCGAAGTTAGCAAACTATATACCGTTGGTAACCATTTTACGAGACCTATCCGAAAACCCAATTTTCATTTAAAACGGATAACTTTACCAATAATTCATATTTTAGAGTAAATAAATTTAATATTTATTTTTATTAAAATAACGGCTAACTACTAAGCCGGTTTTTGGGTCGTTACATTTCTCTCCTCCTTAAAAGTAATTTCGTCCCCGAAATTCTTCTAAGGTAAAGAGTGAAATTAATAAATGCATTTTAATTTTTTTTTTCCAACAATATATGTACCTAATCTTTGTAAAAGAGATCACCTTAACATTTGGTCAAATGTTTTTCTGATTCATATGTTTTGATTTGAAATCACTACGTTGTTTTCCTCTAAGTAGGTAAAATGACAATCAAACAATTTTAAAACATTTAATTCAAAACGATATTTAAATATCCATCGGAGTTCACAAAACGGTGCGGAAGCCTTTAAGTATTTAATCAAAATACAACTTTGGGTTCTTGTCCTTAAAAACACAATTAATTTAAATGCAATAGCTAAACTAGATAGCTTCTCCAGCCAGCATCCATCCACCTTTCTACCCTTCCTTATTCATCATTCATATTACCTTATTCTCTAAGCCGCACTTCAATTTCATGCCTTTTCGCTGGTTAGACGTCGGAGGCAGCGTGCGATGGGAAGTTAACGTTGTTCTCTGTAACCCTAGGTGCGTCTATTACCCCTACTTTATTCCAGCGTTTATTACCCCTACTTTATTCCAACTCTGCTTATCCACCGCTGCCCTAAGATATTATCTTCCTCTTTCAATACTTTGAACGCATGGCTGTGATTTTGTGGCCTATTTTTGCGTAATGGTATGAATTGCAAAATACATTCCATTCAAGAATCAACATTATCTCTTATCTTTGTGTAATTGCCTGAATTGTGTAGCCCCTATTTTGTCTAATTAAAGCTGAATTTATGCGGCCAAGTTTGCACATAATCAAATTGTTATGGTACCAATTGGGCATTTCAGAATCACTCAAGACTAAATGTTATGTCTTGCTAAAGGTATGAGTTTTGCTTATTTTATTTCAGGATAATATTATTTGTTTAATGGTGAAGTCCATGTGGATTGGGTGTTCCAAAGTTTTGAGGTTTTAAAAAACAATAATCTTATATGCAGGCAGCCCGTTGATCATCTTTTAGAGATCAAGTCATCAAAGTCAATAGTGACTCTAAGGAATGAAATGGTCAACTGTTGCATCCTCTTTTGTAAAGTTTTTCTATTTCTCTATTTTGTGACATGTATGTGATATTATAAAAACTGGTTCATTTTCAAAATTTATAGTTGTTTCTCTCTACTTCACTCAATGATATTTAACATTATTTGTGTTCTTTAACAATTCTTCAATATACATGTTTTAGAAATGAATGTATTGGTGGGTTTAGCTTCTTACCTTATTTCTTCAGCAATCTTTTTAAAGGAACCTGTCTATTATTCTCTGCGTGTGGCTTACGTGCTTTCCTAAAAGGTACTGTACTTCATATTTTTTTCCCTACCTCACACTAATTAGATTATTGTTGTATCTATAATGTCGAAAAATTGGTTACACCGGCCGTTTTTTTACACACACACGCCTTATTGAACAATTGAAACGGATGTACTGGGTGTTTGTTGTGTTTTACTTATTTTTAGAGCCATGACATCTTCACTGCAAAAGATGGTAGAAGAATGCATCCCTATTGATAAATTGACGCTGGAATCAAAGAATTGTGCGAAGATAAGTGGTTAGATCTCTTTCAGAAGACTCCCTGGGAATACCAACATCAGCAATACCCAAGCATCGGTTTGATTTACTTGATTTTAATAAGGGTGAGTCTAGAATGGGGGAACAATACATTTTAACTGGTGAGTTCAGCTCTTTTACATCTTCTATCAATAGTGAATTTAGCATTGGATTTCACTTCTGATGTGTGGTACATATTACAGATGTTGTGGGCCAGGTATGTTGCGAGGCGGAGTTCACACATAAGAATAGCCGTGGAAACAACGTTCCTTCCTTGATGCTTGGACTGCATGATCTGAGGTTAATAGTTTTCATATTCTATGAATATGTGATTTTTAAGCTAATAATTGATCTATTTACCAAATAAAAAATCTGCAATGGTTAGCTAATAAATGGGATTCTGAATTTCAGCGATGTAAAGATACGTCTTACACTATGGGGTGGGAGTGTTGATAACTACATGAAACAAAAATCATTGCTTCAGAATGGAATCATTGTTGGAGTTTCCACCCAAACCACCAGCTAAAAAGACTTCCCGAGTTTGTCCAAAACTTAATCCCTATTACTTTCTTTTACCTTCTTTAGTTCCCGAAAAAAATTAGCCAATTTACCTTGATTTACCCTTATAATAGATTTAGGAAGCTCTTGAACAGCTATGTGTAATGGGATTAACTACTATTCTATACTCACAATAAATGTACGTTTCAAAATACATTACCAAATCCTCACAGTCTTTCTCCTTGATTTTCCCTTTCCTTATTTTGCCTTCCAGGTACTTTACAGACAAATTTCTGGTCTTAATATGTAGAACTCTTTCAATTTTCTCCTTTGCTATACCTCACATGTCTTTACACAGTAGAATCTAATAAGAGTACTGGGGAATGCATGAATAAAAAGGTAAACTGCCTATACGAATGGGTGGGTGAAGATTTGTATGATTGGGGGTAAATTTGAGGGTCTGAAGAATGTTTCTGTTCATTATGTAATAAGTGTTGACTCTGTATGTTAGCATTTAACAAACATGCTTCTTCTCAACAGAAACTGCTCCTGATTTGTTTCAAATTCAATTCTTTGATTTCTGCATCTTAGATCAAAGGTACGATTATATTTTGGCAAAGAGGTGATTGAGCCAGCGAATCTTTTTCTTCTTTCAACTGGAGGGTGGCGATCACGGCCAAAAGTCTTATTTTTTCTATCTATCTGTCATCAAGGTAAACCCTAGCCCATACTTTTGTATTCCATTTTTTTCAATTTCAAAGTTTTAAATTTATTTAGTAATAAGATTGAATGTTCACAACATTTGGTTTGATTTCTGTAAAGATTTCATTTCTCCATTGTTCAATTCTTCATTCATATTGTGCTAAATTATAGAGTTTTTGTCTCGAATGTGTCAACGACTCAATTTTACATCATTTTCGAATTCTTGATACATGTTGTGTAAGGTATGTAAATCTTTACAAGACATGGTGTGGTGTCTAAGATGTGAGCTTAATAAAAATATGCGTTTATACTACGGAGTAATTTAATTTTCTTTTTGTTCCTCTTGGTTGGTGCGCCAGAGAGCAGCCTTTGTATGATGATTACGGTGAGGAGCAGCCATTGAGATGCCCTCCTATCCCACAACACGATGACAAACTTCAGCCTACTTCCCTTGCGTCTTCGCCACTGGATCGGAAATGGCTCCTCCGGGGGGAGTAAATATCACCAGAGCATCTCCAAACAGGCAAACACCACCAAACAGATCGCATCAAGGAGTGATTTGGTAATCCCATCTCAACCTACTTTTTCCCAGTCAAACAATTCTCTCAATTCCATTTTTCTTTCTTTTGATTGATGAATTAACTCCTAGATTAGACTAGATGCTGAGTGTTGTGTTGGGTGTTTGAATCTTTTTCATTTTGATTAATTTCTGTTTTTGTTAAATTTAAAATTTTCCATCAAGTATTGGCATGAGAGAATGTGTAAGTAGTTAGTTTTGCTGATATGTTATTCGGACCAGGTTGAACTGTTGAAGTGAACCTTTCATTACTGTTCATTTTCCGTTGGTTATTTCTGACCCATGATGATTGCTCAGTTCTTTGCCTTTTCTTTTTTCCACTAGAAAGTCATGAGAATCTCTGAATTTCTCCCCCCCCCACCCAATTCTTTTTCTTCCAAACAAAAGGGGTTGCAATTCCATCAATTAGTCTTTTTGATTAAAAAGGTTTCGTAGGACACAATTGTCCATAACTTTGGCTTCAACTGTTCCTACAGATGTTTTTTCCTCTTGAAGTTCAAGAATTTAATTTTTGCTGATTTGTTTCTTCCAGGATACACGGAATACAAAAGTGTCACTTGCTGCTGTTTTGGTGAAGAAACTCCATGTTATTGCAGGTTAGTTTCATACGCCTTTTTCCAGAACATACTGAACACCTGACAGTTTGAATAAAAGAAGTGAGAATAAGAGAAGTTGTAATTGGCCTTGCAGATGGAGCGAAACAGATTCATCCACTTTTTTAATACGCGGAGAAACTTATTAACATGATCGTAAGAAGGTGGATTTCATTAAACCTAAGCTTAGGAATACACCCCACTCAAGTCTAATACGAAGTTTCTAACATTACTCATTTTCCGCACGATGTTCTATAGATTAAAGCAAGCGGCACATTGATGCAAATGGTCGGTGAAGATTGGTTGAAATCTGATAAACGGGAAGATGATCTTGGTGGTCGGGAAGGGAGCATTGTTCAGGTTTTTCCAAATATCAATGGGTATTCACATTTGATCCTACATTTTTAAAATATAATGGTCCAGGTAAATTCCAAACGGTTTTGAGAATCCAATTCCAAGGTCATGTATGAGGTTGGTGTGTATTACCTTTACGCTGTAGAAATATGCTGCAATGGGTGGGCCGGACTTCTTCTTCATTGTTCACATACAGGTGAAAATTGAGTCTGCTGTTTTACACATGCTTCTCTTCTTTTAATAACATTCTAAAAATAAAACTGTAATTTTTAACAATCAGGTCCCCGGATGACCAACATATAGTCTTGCTTTATACTATATAATGGATACTCTTCAAAAAGATACACCTTTTTTTAAAACCTTTGTAGAAGGGGATGATGCTTACAGGAATTCAACGTTCAAACTTATACCTTTCATATCTAAGGTTTGTAATCTTTTTGCTACTTCAGTATGAGAGGTTACATCCTTCCTCCTTCCCACCGTCTGTTCCCAAATATCAATCTCTCAAGGTTATTTATTTTGTCTAAACTCACCCTTCTACCCCTATTAATTCTTTTGAATTTTCAGTGACCGTAGATATTCAAACAGCGTGTCGGGCGGAAAGCATGCCTTATAGGGCAAACGTTAAAGGTAAATTATTTGTGCGAGAAGAAGTACTTGGAGGTACGCGGCATAATACTTCATGTTCTTTTTTAAATTTGGAATAAATGACTATATTCATATAGAAAGAAGCAAAGTGACTATCGCGCATTCGTTCCGCACATAATATATAGTATACGCAAGTACCTTATGCCGATTACGTTTGATGGTGAGATCAACACATTAGTAGAAACGAATTTCCTAGATGTTCTTCAGGTTTGTGTGCTTTTTTAAGCGTTCGACTGAATGCACGGGTTCTATCTACATGACAGTGTCGAGGATGAAACTGTTGGTACAAACTTCATTTGTTTTTCTAATGAGGGAAAACAATAGGGCATACTGGCATTATTAAGTTTTTACGTCATTGGGGAGAAATTGAAAGTAGTTTAAATATGCATTGTGATTTGAGCGTATGAGTCTCCAAACCAATAAAAACCTAAATTCTGTATGAGATGTTACATTTAACACTTAGCAGCCTCTTTTTTGTGACTGCATGATCTGAGGTTAATAGTTTTCATATTCTATGAATATGTGATTTTTAAGCTAATAATTGATCTATTTACCAAATAAAAAATCTGCAATGGTTAGCTAATAAATGGGATTCTGAATTTCAGCGATGTAAAGATACGTCTTACACTATGGGGTGGGAGTGTTGATAACTACATGAAACAAAAATCATTGCTTCAGAATGGAATCATTGTTGGAGTTTCCACCCAAACCACCAGCTAAAAAGACTTCCCGAGTTTGTCCAAAATTTAATCCCTATTACTTTCTTTTACCTTCTTTAGTTCCCGAAAAAAATTAGCCAATTTACCTTGATTTACCCTTATAATAGATTTAGGAAGCTCTTGAACAGCTATGTGTAATGGGATTAACTACTATTCTATACTCACAATAAATGTACGTTTCAAAATACATTACCAAATCCTCACAGTCTTTCTGACCACAGAACATATTGCAGGTATAAACACCACCTATAACTACTTTTTCATAGTGAATTGTGCTTTTCTTTAACATACTTCTTTTCCTATTCCACATTTCAATGTTCATATTTTAATAGGCCCCCTAAAAAGAAATCAGCCCCAAGCACAACAACGCACATTGCATGAAAATAATCCAGGTAATTTTATTACTACATAAACCATTACGCATACAATTTTAAAAATATTTACCTTCTTTCTTAATTAGAAATCAGCAAAAAAACCCATCAATTTAGCACTTCTTGTACTAGGAGACTTGGCAGATCCTAAGAAATATCAGAGGTATTTCATAATAACCCATCAACAAAATGTTTGTTTTCGAAGCATCCTACACACTTTATGGCCCCTTTTATTTCCATGAATGTCTGGCAATGATTCATCCAGTATGAAATTGATATATACTTGCACTTTATTGCAGTTTCATTTATATGTGCTGCTGAGTTAGTATCAAATTTATTTTATACGTGTTTGGCAGCCTTATGTACATGAAAACCTGGATGAATGTTTTATTGGTTTTGTACTAATTAATTGTTCAATCAGTGTTAAGTTTGCCACTTATTAAGGATTCCCTACTTCAATCTATACTCTCTCTCACTCTATCTCTTTTTTCCCTCGATCACTTATACTATGTTTACTTTAAGGAATTTGAAAAGGAAACAAATTAACATCATTGTTAACACTTATAAATATAATTCAACTTACTCAATATGTAATCCTGTCTCTAAAACAGATATAAATAATATATTCCGAATGCAACATGATGACTTTAACACATATTCAAGTTCTATTTCATGTGCAAACATTTATATGCAACTTACATGTGTAATAGAATGAAAAGATAAATCTTTCTATAACATCGTGGGGATTCCACGATTGCAAGGTGAGCTAATTTGTTGTTAGTGATGAGCATTGTTAATAAAAATTTAACCAACTTTTACTTAATATTTGTTTTGCAGTAAAATAACTATGATGCATTTAACATATTCAAAAAAAGGGTTTCTGACTGTTTTTTTAAAATTACAATACTCTGTATATCGTTTTCGGTTTGTCTTCCTGATCAATTTTGTAACATTTTTCCTGATGCATCATGTTATTCTATACATATTAATAGTTGGATTTATAACTGTATTTATTTATATGCTTATTTTAGGATAATGTGGGTATTATTTTAACATGGTACTTTGGCATCATTTTTTAATTTATGAACCCTTAATTAATTTATGTTTCTGTTCATCTCTTATAATGTGTGTGATTGCTCTCCCTTATCGGCTAATCACCCTATTATGATGTTTGTTTTACTTTTCAAGTTCTCAAGATTTAGCTAACAACAGAGAAGAGATTTTAATTGCTTCATGATTCAAATGACAATGTAAGTTAATCTCATCTCTTATGCACTCTTTCCGAAATTTTTTAAAACTGTCTTTTTTGAATAAACTATTTCTTATACTACAAAAATCACTTAGACAACACAAATATCTCAAAATACTTAGGGGCTGTTTGGCAACTTCTGAATCGGTAAGTGCTGAACCAGTAAGAGGTCTGAACCATTAAGTGCTGAACCAGTAAGAGGTCTGAACTATTAAGAGCTAGTATATTGCTTAACTATTCAGAGGCAAATGTCTGATCAATTCAGATAAGAGGTCTTAACCATTCAGACTCTGTATAATACTTAACCATTCAGAGGCAAATCTCTTAACCATTCAGACATCTGAACCATTAAGAGGCTGAAACAAACAGTCTGAACCATTAAGTGCTGAACCATTAAGTGCTGAACCATTCAGACATCTGAACCATTAAGAGGCTGAAACAAACAGCCCCTTAGACATCCTTAGTCACATCCTTATGTTTTTTATCTTTATTGTTAATGTGGGCTTTGTATTTCTTTGTTCTATTCCACAAGGGCAATGCTAGGGGTACACCAACATGGGGTACCCCAAGTGTACACCAAGCCAACACAGACACACACAGACACAAAATGTCTGTGCAACACAGACACTTTGTGTCTGTGTGCGTCTGTGTTGGCTTGGTGTATACTTGGGGTACCCCATGTTGGTGTACCCCTAGCTTAATTCATTCCACAAACATATGCAACACTATTCAGGTATCAAAACTTCGCTAATGGAGATGAAATCCTCTTGACATGGAGATTCATTTATGCAAGTTATGCTTGATGCCCATTAACAAACAAAAATTGGTGATACCTTGGATTGCTTTAACGGTGGTTTCTTTAATGGCCAAATTTGCTAAGACATGCTTTTGAAATAATACATCAACTTTATTTACCTCACACACGATTTTACTTTTACTTTGCTCTTTAGCTAAGATTGTTTTTTTATTCCGACCGAGACTATTAGGACAGTTTGTCATGGCACAGTATTTGAGTTATTCATTAGGGAAAAGTCATTTTCGTTTCTTCACCTCAATCCGGCTTTCTTCTAACTCTTAAGACTTGCACTCCAATTTTTAGAGAATCTTTACTTTAGTCCTTTTATATTTAAATAATTTGGGAATTATAAACTTTAATATTATTTTTGAAAAAAAACACGTGAACTAAAAGGTGAAAATTGACATCCAAGAAACATACTCAGGGTATTACGTTTTAGATATTATTACAAGTCTAGATTCTGTGAAAGAAAAATTATTGAATTGTATTTGCAAAGGAAAATCAACTACCCAAAGAAAAATTAATTGGCGTAACAGGAAAAAACTAACTTCCATGGAACAAACACGTGCATACATCCCTAGCCCGTGCGAAGCATGGGGCGGACAACTAGTAATTCATATTTTAGAGTAAATAAATTTAATATTTATTTTTTTTAAAATAACGGCTAACTACTAAGCCGGTTTTTGGGTCGTTACATTTCTCTCCTCCTTAAAAGGAATTTCGTCCCCGAAATTCTTCTAAGGTAAAGAGTGAAATTAATAAATGCATTTTAATTTTTTTTCCCAACAATATATGTACCTAATCTTTGTAAAAGAGATCACCTTAACATTTGGTCAAATGTTTTTCTGATTCATATGTTTTGATTTGAAATCACTATGTTGTTTTCCTCTAAGTAGGTAAAATGACAATCAAACATATTTTTTTTTCAAATCAAGAGTAAATAATTTAAGTCAAACACCATTTTTTTTGTTAAGCAAATCTTTTGAAATGTTAAACCTCAAAATAACATGTTTTTTTTCTTTACACTATTTTTTTTTCGATAACCCACATGTTAATTAACAAACAAATCAACTAATTGTGAAGACAACAATTTTCACATAAGCACATAATAAAGATTTAAAGTTACCAACTGGAGCAGAGGAGTTGCGAGAGATGCGGATGCTGATGCTGAAGTACCTTGCAACCAAATCAACATTTTTTTTATTTTTTTTTTGAAATCCTTTTTTTGAAAGAGTCCGAAGACCGGATTTAAAACCAATTGCTCCGATACCAAAATGTAACACCCCAACCCACGTGACCCGAATACAATGACCAGCGGATCAGGTTGCTACTAGATTGGCATTCAGACACAATAAATTTCAAAACAATTTAAAAACATTTAATTCAAAACGATATTTAAATATCCATCGGAGTTCACAAAACGGTGCGGAAGGCTTTAAGTATTTAATCAAAATACAACTTTGGGTTCTTGCCCTTAAAAACACAATTAATTTAAATGCAATAGCTAAACTAGATAGCTCCTCCAGCCAGCATCCATCCACCTCTCTGCCCTTGCTGCCCTCCAGGATATTTCCTTATTCATCATTCATATTACCTACGTGTAGCAAATAGGAAAAAGGGCTACACGCTCAGCATTGAAGCTGAGTGGAATCTATCTAACGTTCGACTACGCACATAGACGAACCCACTAGCTCATAATTTCATACAATATCATGCACACAAGTTTAACAGTATAATATCACATACCAATCATTAAATAAATTCACCAGTCACAAATCATTACCTTATTTCCTCTTTACTCATTGCTCATAACATAATTACCAGACTAAGTCCATACCTCCTTATTTACAACCTTATGTTCGGGTTTAGAGTCACTACCTACGGCCATGACTCAAGTCTACCTTATTTAATACCTTATGACACAACACAACCTGATGACCAACGAAGAGTTCTCCGCTGGGTGGGTGGTACCCCTGTCCCCTTCGGAACGACAGTTCTTGGATCCCGTACGTACGTTTTAACCCGCAGCCGTCGGATATCAGATCCGCATGGCTGATCCTATCTATTAACATTTATACTTACAATTGTACTAAAGCAGTCCTAGAGTTCCTCTAGGTAACTTAGCCATTTACTTACAACATCTCTACCATTCCGACTTATTCCAACATAAATCTCTATTTCTTATTTACATCCAAATTACAACATGATTACATTTAATTAACACAAGAGGGGTAACAATGATCAGATAACCAATCATATAACTCAACTAGCGACTTAGTGGCGGGTGTAACCACCTTCCACTTACCGTCATGCAAATCACAGAATTTAGAGTAAGAATACATACCTGGTCATCCTCGTTCAATCAATTCCAATATTATCATAAGATATAAATAAATCACAATTCAATTATAAACAAATAAACAACGTAATCAATCATACGAAACTACGAACGTGAATTTCAAATCTATATACGTAATCTAGCGTTAGATGTGCAAGTTCTGACCTCGATTAATTGACGAATTAAACAAAACAAGTCAGCGAATCAAATGGTGGAGAAATTGTGGTCCGCAGCGCAACCAGCGGCTTTGGGACAGGCGGCGACCAACGGCGTGCTCCGGCTCTGTTCTGTTTTCTCTTCCTCTCTTTTCCGCCGCACACAGATACTCCTTAATTGTTTTGTTTTCTTTTTTGTTCTTTCTCTTCAATTGTGCGTGCGTGTGTATATATAAGGGCATGGGTTTGGAAATCCTTCTACGGGTAGAATTAGGAGTATTATATTGATTTATTATTATTTTATTATAAAATCTTTATATTTAATTATTGAACTGTAACATCTATTTTACTCACCACGCTTTATACGTATGTCCGAAGTTAGCAAACTATATACCGTTGGTAACCATTTTACGAGACCTATCCGAAAACCCAATTTTCATTTAAAACGGATAACTTTACCAATAATTCATATTTTAGAGTAAATAAATTTAATATTTATTTTTATTAAAATAACGGCTAACTACTAAGCCGGTTTTTGGGTCGTTACATTTCTCTCCTCCTTAAAAGTAATTTCGTCCCCGAAATTCTTCTAAGGTAAAGAGTGAAATTAATAAATGCATTTTAATTTTTTTTTCCAACAATATATGTACCTAATCTTTGTAAAAGAGATCACCTTAACATTTGGTCAAATGTTTTTTTGATTCATATGTTTTGATTTGAAATCACTACGTTGTTTTCCTCTAAGTAGGTAAAATGACAATCAAACATATTTTTTTTCAAATCAAGAGTAAATAATTTAAGTCAAACACCATTTTTTTTGTTAAGCAAATCTTTTGAAATGTTAAACCTCAAAATAACATGTTTTTTTTCTTTATACTATTTTTTTTCCGATAACCCACATGTTAATTAACAAACAAATCAACTAATTGTGAAGACAACAATTTTCACATAAGCACATAATAAAGATTTAAAGTTACCTCTGGAGCAGAGGAGTTGCGAGAGATGCGGATGCTGCTGCTGAAGTACCTTGCAACCAAATCAACATTTTTTTTTTATTTTTTTTTGAAATCCTTTTTTTGAAAGAGTCCGAAGACCGGGTTTAAAACCAATTGCTCCGATACCAAAATGTAACACTCCAACCCGCGTGACCCGAATACAATGACCAGCGGATCGGGTTGCTACTAGATTGGCATTCAGACACAATAAATTTCAAAACAATTTTAAAACATTTAATTCAAAACGATATTTAAATATCCATCGGAGTTCAC
This sequence comes from Cuscuta australis, assembly GCA_003260385.1. NCBI lineage: Eukaryota > Viridiplantae > Streptophyta > Magnoliopsida > Solanales > Convolvulaceae > Cuscuta > Cuscuta australis. Next base: position 864,870 of record NQVE01000206.1, on the reverse strand, counting down.
AAAACGGTGCGGAAGCCTTTAAGTATTTAATCAAAATACAACTTTGGGTTCTTGCCCTTAAAAACACAATTAATTTAAATGCAATAGCTAAACTAGATAGCTCCTCCAGCCAGCATCCATCCACCTCTCTGCCCTTGCTGCCCTCCAGGATATTTCTTTATTCATCATTCATGTTACCTACGTGTAGCAAATAGGAAAAAGGGCTACACGCTCAGCATTGAAGCTGAGTGGAATCTATCTAACGTTCGACTACGCACATAGACGAACCCACTAGCTCATAATTCCATACAATATCATGCACACAAGTTTAACAGTATAATATCACATACCAATCATTAAATAAATTCATCAGTCACAAATCATTACCTTATTTCCTCTTTATTCATTGCTCATAACATAATTACCAGACTAAGTCCATACCTCCTTATTTACATCCTTATGTTCGGGTTTAGAGTCACTACCTACGGCCATGACTCAAGTCTACCTTATTTAATACCTTATGACACAACACAACCTGATGACCAACGAAGGAGTTCTCCGCTGGGTGGGTGGTACCCCTGTCCCCTTCGGAACGACAATTCTTGGATCCCGTACGTACGTTTTAACCCGCAGCCGTCGGATATCAGATCCGCAGGGCTGATCCTATCTATTGACATTTATACTTACAATTGTACTAAAGCAGTCCTAGAGTTCCTCTAGGTAACTTAGCCATTTACTTACAACATCTCTACCATTCCGACTTATTCCAACATAAATCTCTATTTCTTATTTACATCCAAATTACAACATGATTACATTTAATTAACACAAGAGGGGTAACAATGATCAGATAACCAATCATATAACTCAACTAGCGACCTAGTGGCGGGTGTAACCACCTTCCACTTACCGTCATGCAAATCACACAATTTAGAGTAAGAATACATACCTGGTCATCCTCGTTCAATCAATTCCAATATTATCATAAGATATAAATAAATCACAATTCAATTATAAACAAATAAACAACGTAATCAATCATACGAAACTACGAACGTGAATTTCAAATCTATATACGTAATCTAGCGTTAGATGTGCAAGTTCTGACCTCGATTAATTGACGAATTAAACAAAACAAGTCAGCGAATCAAATGGTGGAGAAATTGTGGTCCGCAGCGCTACCAGCGGCTTTGGGACAGGCGGCGACCAGCGGCGTGCTCCGGCTCTTTTCTGCTTTCTCTTCCTCTCTTTTCCGCCGCACACAGATACTCCTTAATTGTTTTGTTTTCTTTTTTGTTCTTTCTCTTCAATTGTGCGTGCGTGTGTATATATAAGGGCATGGGTTTGGAAATCCTTCTACGGGTAGAATTAGGAGTATTATATTGATTTATTATTATTTTATTATAAAATCTTTATATTTAATTATTGAACTGTAACATCTATTTTACTCACCACGCTTTATACGTATGTCCGAAGTTAGCAAACTATATACCGTTGGTAACCATTTTACGAGACCTATCCGAAAACCCAATTTTCATTTAAAACGGATAACTTTACCAATAATTCATATTTTAGAGTAAATAAAATTAATATTTATTTTTATTAAAATAACAGCTAACTACTAAGCCGGTTTTTGGGTCGTTACATGCCCTAAGTCGAAAGTCAATAGCAGAACTCTGACTTTAACCAACCTTGGAAGGTGAGATACAGAAGGCACAAGAAGGGGATGATTTTTGACAACAAACAATCGGACTAGTCCACAAAGGAGATAGAAAATATTTCCCTCTTACGAATGAGAGGATACTATATTTTAGAGGATGATTAGTAATACCAACAGGCGAGGTGAAAGAACGAATCCTTCGAGAAGCTCACGAAGCAAGATATGCTATGCATCCCGGTAGCAACAAAATGTTCCAAGATCTCCGAGTCAAAATTTGGTGGCCATCAATGAAGAAAGAGATCACTTAATTCACTTCCCGATGTTTGACTTGCCAACAAGTGAAAGCAGAACATCAAGTTCCGATAGGTTTACTACAACCCATGACGATACCAGAGTGGAAGTGGGACGAAATTACAATGGATTTTGTGACCAGTTTGCCACTCACACCAAAGAAGAACGATGCAGCATGGGTAATAGTAGATCGACTAACTAAGTGAACTCACTTTTTTCCGATAAGACGAGATTTCACACTAAAGAGACTGGCAGAATTATACATCTAAGAGATTGTGAGGTTACATGGAGTCCCCGTATCTATCATCTCGGATAGAGATCCTCGATTCACATCTCAATTTTGGAAAAGTTTACAACAAGCACTCGGTACAAAACTACACTTTAGTACGGCTTTCCATCCACAGACAAACAGTCAGAAAGGGTTATTCAGATATTGGAAGATATGATGAGGGGTTGTGCTCTAGAGTTAGAAGAAAGTTGGGAAAAATACTTTCCGCTCATGGAATTTGCATACAACAACCGTTATCAGGAAAGTATACAGATTCCTCCTTATGAAGCCCTCCTCTATGTTGGACGGAACTCAGCGAAAACAAGCTTGTAGGACCTGATCTTGTCAGAGATGCAGAAGAAAAGGTAAAATTGATCAAAGAACGGTTACAAATCACGTCAAATCGACAGAGATCTTATGCAGACCTAAAACGAAGAGATATTGAATATAATGTTGGTGATATGGAATTTCAGCGAGTATCACCATGCATGGGAAAAGGTCTTACGATTTGGGAGGAAGGGAAAATTATCACCTAGATTTATTCGCCCCTACGAAGTTATTGAACGTGTAGGACTAGTAGCATACTGGCTAGCCTTGCCACCAGAGTTGAGCAGAATCCATAATGTATTCTACGTATCTATGCTCAGACGATCTATGTCAGACCCCACTCATGTGATCCAATCAGGCGCAGTAGAAGCTACTGTGGTGAAATCACAGTACTGAAGAAGCTACTTGGGAAACAGAGGAATCAATGCATATGCAGTACCCTCAACTTTTTCCAACTGCATAATAACATAAAACTTCGAGGATGAAATTTCTTAAGTAGGGGAGAATTGTAACGCATTGAAAACCGGTCTAGATATTTCGATAAACAAAATAATTAAGTGATAATTGGACCAGTTTAAATTAAAAATTAAAGTTGTAAATTTAACAATTATCTAAACTAATTCACATTGAAATTTTAACTCTAAAAATTATATTTAAAAAAATAAATTATATCAAAATAAAATTTAAATCAAAACAAAATTAATTGAGATAAGTAAATTAATTAGGGGATATAATATTTGATACTTATCCTAAGTTGCTACTATTGGATAAGGTGAGTAAATAGTTAATGGAGTAGCTAAATCACCATGTTTCATCCTAATCCAAAACTAGATATTTAGTCCAAAGTTATTTTTTTTCCTCCATATATATATGTGTGGTCTCGTGCATATATTTTTTTTTTGAAAAATAGAAAGTCTACCAAGGCAATTACATAAGGAATAACGTAACTAGCTTATTACTAAAGCTTATACTTACGTCAAGAGAGAGAGCATCGGAGATCGTCCAAGTCTTAACGTCTTGTTCTAAGGTGAGTACCTCCGCCCGTATAACAATCGTTACTTAGTATAATACGTTAATATATGCTATATTTGTTATATATTCAATTGATTTAACTTCTGTCACCAATAATCGGAAACGCTGTCAGCTTTTATTTTACACATGCGTTACATCCAAATTGTCTAAAATATTTCCTAAAAGGATTCTATAATGGTTATATAAGGGTATGCGAGAAAAAAAAAGGGGGTTGAAATGAATTTCTGAAAACTGTTAAGGAGGAAGACTGAAAAATGGGTCTTGATGGCGGGACATGCTTTCTATGAATTTTTACATCCAAACAATTTATATATGTTTTAAAAGAGGTATTTCAATAAAACTAAGAAGGGAAAAACTTTATTCTGAACGTAAAAAAATGAAGCAGTATTGACGCACCGCTCAAACTTAGTTGGTTTAGAAATTTACAAATTCAATTAGTACTATTTTTTTAAGAAATCATAAGAGCTTCACATGAGTTAATTATTTAACTTACTACATGCATATATGCATGGGTACTATACATACCAAATATTTTTATAAATCACGAAGTGGTACTCCATACATGTTTTATTTATGTCTTCCAATATTATGTAATATTTACCTTTAAAAAAACTATATAAATTATGTAATAATAAAATTATGAAGTACCACTACAAGAAAATGTATGTTTTGCCGCACTTGTTTTACCACACATGGCTAAGTGTGGTAACAATTTAAGGTGCATTTAATTTCTCCACACTTAAAAGTGTTACCATCCCAAAAAAGTATATTTTCCATTTAATAAGTGTTGGTGTGATGTTTGATATCCCCACATATCCAATTACAACCGTCCATCCAACCCATCCTTTCACTCTTTTTCAATACGCCGGATGCACACACGAGAGACGATGCAATCAAATCTGAAAATCGGAAATTGAATTTTCATCTCGATTCATCAAACGCCTTAACATAGAGGGAAACGAAGGGAATCAGATGACGCCGAGGATATGGTTTGAAACCCTAGCTCCTGATCATAGATCTCTGGAGCACAAGAGATCCTGATCATAGATCTCTGGAGCTCCTGATCATAGATCTCTTGTGTAATGGTTTCTGATTGTGCAGAGTCTATATTGTAGTCTCTCGTTGTCAAGAATAAAATCAATCCTGGGAAGTGGACGTGACTCTTAGCTTGCTATCATTAACGAACTAAATGTCCCAAGCATAGTTATAAGTATTTTATTTCATAGTGGTAATAAATATCTAAATATCTCCTAGATTAACATAGAGTAATTTTGCTGGAATTGGCTTCAACTTTTATCCATTTAGATAACTATTTTTGCAGGAAGAGCATTCTACCATGGCTCATTTGCTGACATAGAAGCCTACAGAACCTGGGAAGTGAAATTGCAATGGCTCAAATTTTACAGGAATAGGCTTTTCAAGTAATAAGATAATGGATCTGCTCTTTGTGTTAAGTGTTGTTAGCTTTTAGGGCCTTGAGAAACATTGTATATCATAGTTATCATCTTATGGTTTGTATTGACTTTGCTTTGTCTTTGCGTAGGATTTTAGACATTCTAACATGTTTTTGTATTTAGTTTTTTATGAGGGGCTTTGGTTTGGTCCTCCCCTTTGTAACTTTTCCTCTCTTTTAATAAGAGTTAAATTTCTTCATTATATTAGTATTACAATTTGTGTGTGTGTGTGTATATATATAGTATTTTATTATATAGTGTCTTAAGAGCACATGTAAGTGTTGCTAAATTAAATATTAGCCACATATATAAGTGTGGTTAATTATATTCATTAGCCACACTTATTTAAAAGTGCGGCAAAAATTTACCCACATTTACGTAGCCGCACTTGGGGCATGTGTGGCGAACTCCTTTTTCCATATTTATAAGTGTGGCGAACAACATTTTTAAGTGCGGCAAAAAATCTAACTTTCTTGTAGTGTACTCATGTATATATTATTGGAGATTTATCAATGATTTATGATATGTGAACTACGGTTCACAAGTTCCAAAGGGTTAACCAGTACCCCATTGCCGTATGTACGAGCTCGTAATAATGGACTCATCTTGTACCCAAAGTACTTGAAGTCATAGAAAGAGATAATGGACTCGTCTTGTACTCGAAGTACTTGAAGTCCTAGTTAAACAAAGAGTAAAAGAAAAGTTGATTTTCTTGATACTACATTTTTATATAAAAATATGTTTATATTATTACTCTAAGAATTTTTGTGAAAGGTTTATGTTTACGTTATTATATTTTGTACCTATTATTATAATTGGTACCACTCAGCTTTTGCTAATCGGGTTGGCTCCACTTTTTTTAGGTACAAAGTCAGGAAATGACAACCTTGTCGGAGGACAGTACTGATGTGGAGGGCACTGGACGAGTGGGTCAAAATGTTACTATCAATATTAAAATAAGTCATGTTATGACAATTTAATAATGTTTTAATATTTTCAAGTTTCATTTCTTCCGCATGTAAAATAGTACTTCGATATTATCAATAAATAAATAAGTTTTGTTTAATGCTCCATTTTCCGATTCAAAAAGTTAGACCCGTTAACACCGCGAGTCGAATATTCGAATAAATTCGGGTATCCGGGTTGTGGCGTTACACTAACAATATCTCTTAAATTATATTGACAAATTATAATAAAAATAATATATTTATAGTGTTTTTCATAACGAGTAAATTCCATATTTAGTTCATAGTTTTATATCATTTTACATATTTAGTCCCCACTTATCAAATTTGACAATCATAGTCCCCATTTATGTTTGGCCTTGACACATATGGAACTCCGTCAAGCCAATAGTTATCTCCTCGTTAAATTTGGATAAAAAAGCAGAATAAGAATAGACCACAAATACGCCACCATGAACACCGCTCGTCTGTCACTCATGGGGTAAGAACCCTAATTTTTTTCTTCCCCGCGTAATCGGAAGAAAACAAGAGATTAACATGTTCTTTTTCATTCTCCTAACCTTTATGGCCGACCTCGAAGGTGAGTAATTTTAGTATTGAGATTTTTCGATCTTTTTGCGATCTGTCCCAATCTCTCTTCAAATCTGGGTTTTTTTGTGTTATTTTAAAAAGGCAATACACCTGCGGTTATAGCTAGCACAATAATTTTTGCATATTATCCTAATCTTCCAAGTAATTGTTTACAAGTAATCTTAAACTGGATAAATCCAATCTACAATGTATGATCCAAGTAATTATGGGGCCCAAATGGGATAATTCTTTCCATTTGTTATCGTAATTGAAAAAAACACTTACCTAATAATGAACATTGATAAGAGAAGTTAAATACTTTGTAAAGTTTGAATATTTATAGGAAATATTAAAGAAAATAATCTAGATGAATTTTTTAAACCAATTTTCAGTCTAATGCAATTTTCAATCTATATTCTTTCAGAATTCTATTTTTTGTCTAAAGTGGTATAATCATGTTCTTTTTTGTGTTTCTTAAAGGTACATTTGAACTAAAATTGAGGTTAGGAGGTTCATTACTTATAGGAGATTTGATTCCACAATATGTCGGTGAATTTTTTAAAGTACTTCCAAAAGCATCATTTGAGCAATGGGAATGTTGTTTATAAAAAGGTCTTGTAGAGGATTTTGTCTTTAGGCAATGGGAAGATACTAGCATGTTCTCTCTAACCAAAGATGGTCTGAAGGAATTAATAAGTGATAGTGATGCATGGGAGTTGGTTGGAATAGATGAAGTGCCAAGTTCAATTGAAGTTTGGGTGGTTACTGGTAGAGTAAATGGAGATGGAACCAAGGGTCATCCAACCGACAAAGAAGGTTTTGGGAGTGAAACCTTTAGTGAAGATGATGGTGCTGATTCAGAACATGACAGTGGTGGCAGTGATGATGCATTTGAGGGCTCACATGGTAAAGATGATGATATGTTGTATGAGGCTAATGTTGATGACACGGTGGAGTTTGGTGGGGTTGGTCTTAGATCATCCAAGTGTGTGCCCGAGAAAGAGATCATAGAAGAATAACTTGTAATGGGGAGTGATGAGGATAGCTTGGTAGACAATGACGATGAGGAATAGACTAAAGTGAGGGCTCCAGTTTTCAATCCTAAAAGAGACTTAAAGAATCCCCGTTTTTCTGTTGGGTTGTTATTTGCCACAAAAAACTATTCATTGAGGTAGTGAAAAACTATGGTCTTGTGAATGGTATATGCTTGAGGTTTGATAAGAATGACAAAAGGAGGGTATATGTTAGTTGTGTTGATGAGGGTGAGAAGAGGAAGAAGTGGACACAACACGACGAGGCAAGTGGGACTAGACCAAAAAGTAGTACTTGTCTTTAGAAGTTGAGAATTCATAAGGTACATGGCAGCACAGACTACATGGTTACGTACTTTAACGATGTCCATGAAGGGTGCACCTGGAAGTACTACAAAAAAGTGATGAACTCCACACTCCTTGCTCACGGTGGAAGGGAGAAATAAAATACCATCCAAAGTGGAAAGTGAAGGACTTTAAAAAACGTGCGCAGGCACAAGAAAAGTGCCACCTAACATACAGACAAGCATGGAGGGCACTAAGAATGGGTTATGCTCAGGATCATGGATTGGCAGAGGATGACTACAAGTACTTATGGAGATATGCTCAAGAAATCATGAGAACTAATCCGGGTACTACATGTAGAATTAACTTTGTCGATGAAGGAACTGAACACAGATTTCAGAGAGTGTACTTTTGTTGGGAAGCATCGCGAGAAGGGTTCAAACATTGTTGGAAGATCATAGGTATGGATGGATGTCACATGACGTGCAAGTTTGGAGGTGTTTTGTTGGTTGCAAATGGGTTGGATGGGAACGAGAACATTTTCCCTTATGCGTATGTGATTGTAGAGAGTGAAAGAAAGGAATCCTAGACATGGTTTTTGGAACAACTCAAATCTGATTTGGGACTCAACGGATCAAACGAAGAAGTAATCACCTTCATGTCAGGTAATTACTTTCTTATAATATATACAAGATTTTTTTAATCATTCTTTTGTATGTTACATTTCACATAGTGTTGAAATAAATGTTTAATACTAACTGTATATACATTTTCCATATAAACAAAAGGGATTGTTGCTAAGCTTTGAAGATGTGCTACCCTTGTCAATGCACAAATTTTGTGTAAGGCACTTAGAAGACAATTTTAAAAATGCCGGCTGTGGTGGTAAGGCATTGAAGGACCTCTTATGGGAGGCTGCAAAGGCTACTACAGTTCCAGACTTTGAATTAGTCTTAAGTGAGATAAAGGAAAAAAATGTTAGTGCGTACAATTGGTTGATGGATAAACCAGCTTCATAGTGGTCTAGATCGCATTTTCACGAGCACCCGATCAGTGACATCCTCACAAATAATATTTGTGAGTCTTATAATCGGGTACTAAAGGAAGCGAGGTCTCAAAATCTAATCCAATGCCTAGAAGCGATTCGAGAAATGTTAATGAAAAGGTTCTTTGCTTTGAGAGATAAAGCCCCATTAGTGAAGTTGGGCAATCTCAAGTTACACAAGAACTGTTACTCATCCCTGCACCTTGTTAGAAGTAGACTAAGTATATTGATGTAATACATATCTGTGTGATATGTACTTTTTGTAATGGATTTGGATTTTGAAAAAAATTAGCAAATCCAAACATAGTGCAGGCTAAATACATTACTCACTAGGGCAATTTGATGTTTTGTTTTTTGTCATGGATTTGTCAAATGCACCTTACAACTCCCCTGCCTTCTTTTGTCAAATGCACCTTACAATTCTCCTGCCCTCTTTGATATTTTTATCAAATAAGAAAGCATTTGTTTCCTCCCCATTTAGATGCCATATGATGTTGGGTATACTTCTCACATCTACTGTCCATCATAATTCATAACAAACACATATTGAGTTTGTTTAAAAAATGGCCAAAGGTAGGCTAAATTTTCATTTGATCACATTGAAACAAATGTGTGTGGGTCAAAGCATATAAACATGAGCAATTCAACCTTTTATTTATGCCTATGAGGGTTCTTTCACTGGTAACTATATGTAATTCCATATATTCCAAAACAAAGAGTAGAAAAAAAGAACACAAAGTGTTTCACATAAACAATGCCATTCCACCCAACTTGAAAGAAACACCTAGTTAGGAAAAGGTTTTGTTTTACATAAACAACACATAAAACGCAGCTTACAAAGCGACACAATACATAACTATAACGAAATGGTTTTGCCATTTTACATAAACAACGCGTAACACGCAACAACAAAGAAAGACAAGACACAACTAAGAACGAAAAGGTTAATATGGCTCATTGTCCTTCTCTTTCACGGTTCATTGGCTTTGATCGTTAGTACTTGATTCTTCGTCTTGAGCGTTAATCCTGTTAAGAAGGCCAGGAATGATATTCTTCGCTCTATCGCAAATTAGAGGATCGACCCATATCCAACTCTTACATGTCTTCCTTCCCTCTGAAAATTAAAGACTTGACAATATCATGTTAAACGAGCACCTTCAATTATCAAACCACGTCAATATAAATTAATTAGAAGATGATTGACTTTCGTAGATACAAAAAATGGCACAAGGCAATGAAATTGAGCAATATAAGCCGTAGTATTTAAAATATAAAAATATTGACAAAAAATACAAAAATTACCAATCAAGAATTCAAAAAAATTACTGAGAAAAATAAGAGCAAAATTTGAAATCAAACATACCTCTGGTTATGCATTTTCAGCAGCCTTTTGGAGTTTAATTGCTACGCCGCCACTGTTGCTACTCAAAATCAGACAAAGAACTGAAAGAAGTGGGGCGATTAATTGGGCAAAGAGGGGACGAGCAAAGCTTCCAGATTTATTTGCGTAGAATGATTGGTGTACCTGATTAAAGGAGACGATGATAATGAAAGAAGAGGGGCGAGTAGTTGGACAAAGAAGGGACGAGCAAAGTTTCAGATTTATGCTGATAACCCTATATTTAACGGTGATATAGTGATTGAACTGACAAAGATCCATATGTGTCAAGACCAGACATATTAGAGACTATTGTCAAATTTGATAACTTAGGACTAAATATGTAAAATGATACTCCCTCCGTCCCTCATAGATCTTCTCAATAGCCCTTTTTCTTTGTCCACAATAGATCTTCTCATTTCATTTTTTAACAATTAAAATACCACAACTACTCTCACTTACTTTATTCATTACACCTCACCCACCTCATTTAATACACTCCACCCATTTTCATTAAGGGTATTATGGTAAACTTTCACCTTTTTTCAACTCTCCTTAAAAACCACCAAAAGTCAAAATGAGAACATCTTAGGGGGACGGAGGGAGTATAAAACAAGGGACTAAATATGGAATTTAGTCTTTCATAAACAATAACTTAGTACAATTTTTATATTTTAATTTATTATACTCCGTATATATTTTTATAAGAATGGATGGAGTAGGGATTTTATGAGGAAATTGGAGTACAGAATGACAGAATGTTGAGACATGCTCTGTTCGAATGAATGATTTGGCATTTCTAACAGCCCGATAAATCTTGTGAGCATCCTGATCCACTTCCCGGCAACTCGGAAATCTCTCCGTTCGTCCGAAACCTCCCTAATCGCCTTTCGGAATCCTGGAGAAACGCACGTATTTGAGCATACACGTACATATACTTCGTAGTGTTTGCACAGAGTGTTAGTGAACTGTAAAATGCGCCAATGGCTCAGTATCGACAACCGGGGCACGGCAATGGCGGTGGAGGATTTCTTTGGAATGGAGTCGAGTCGGATCAGTTTCAAATTGCGATTCGTCCGTCCGCCCACAAGCAGCAGCAGTCGCGGCATGTTCATCCCCGTAAGTTGAAGGGCCCCAAGATCTCGATTGGCTGTCTCGTCGTCATCCTCTCAATCGCTTTCAGCGTTTCTGTTCTTGCATTTCTCTATATTACTTCACAAAATAAAGGTAAATGAGAGCTCGTAGATGCTGTTATTTTGACAGTGCAGTACTGGCTGGCATAGCATAGTAGATTTTAGCTTGTTTTGGGTTTAGGATACTTACACTAGTGAGATGAAATGATCGAGTTTCTGTTTTCCTTCTGTTCAGTTAATGACATAGGTTTGTAAAGTAAGAAAGTGTAAACTTTATTTTGGTACAAGCTTAAACTTCATTGTTCGTAGCCTCATGAACTCTTGAATCTTACAAAACAACTTTTTTTTTTTAAAAAAATCTTAATACTTTGTATTTGTTATACTGTCTCGTTTGTTATTATTTTGCATTTCAAATATCCGTGATTGGTTTAGTTGAAAGTACCCTTTGTGATACCTGAACTTATGAGGGCTATATACATTTATGCATTCCAAGGTCTATGGCAAAACTTTGTTCCTCTGTAAAATTTATCACATAGAGATGATTATAGTAAGCCTTTTTGGTCTTATGTGTTCAATATATGCTTCTGTGTTTGAGCCGGGCACCTCTTGCAACCAACCTCTCTACTACTAACTAAGTAGGGACAAGGTTTGCGGACACACACCCTCCCTAGACCCAACTTTTTGCGGGATTTGCTGGATTTTACTGTGTTTGTTGTTGTTGTTGTTGTACTGTGCACGCGACACATTTTTGTACTGCCTACGACTTTGACTTCTTGTAAGTCACAAGTTTGGCCTGATGTCAAATTGGTCTTTTTCTTTTTTATAATGATTTTTTTGGATGTGTGTAACCTGCAATGATTAATCCATGATTTTGATGTTGGACAAGGATGATGAGTGTTTATCTGTTCAAAAGTGTTGGATTATATATTCACGATTTCCCTTATAAATTGTCTATTTCTCTTTCTCTACTTGTTGATGCAGAATTTGATCAAAGGCATCCTCAGGATGATATTTTTGAAGATAACGTGGATTTTCTTACCAATGTGACACAAACACAAGGACACAATGTTCAATCTGGAAGTGGATCATTTAAATACGGTAGAGATTCCAGGTATTGGGACAGGGATGATAGAAGAAGAGATGAAGACTACAGTGAGGAGGATTTGGAACGTAAGCGCAATGCAACCCTAGATATGTTCCAATCTGCTCTAAAGGGAAAGAAGAGTGATAAGAAATCTTCAAGTTCTAAATCTGTTATTGATTTGGATCTTAGGAGGGGAGGCTTGTACAATGAAGCTGGGCGTGATGAACTAAAAGTGTATGAAGCTGAATATCAGGCTTCTTTGAACAGTAATGATAAATCCCTTGAGGGAAATAGCACAAAGAACCACTCATCTGACATTACAGAGGATGGAAGGTCAAGTGAGACGGTAGTCATTGATCAGGACAATACAAACACAGAAGGATATGATGAGTATGGCCATGAAGTAGATGACTATTCTACTGGGGTTAGCTTGAATCACACACATTCTTTTGATAAACATGATGATGTCATCAATGATAGAATTTTCAAAGAGGCTGGTAAAGCTTCCAGTGCTTTGTCTAATGTTGACACTTTTTTGAAGTATAAGCATCTTAAAGGTGCCACAAATGTAATACATGACAGTCAGTCTGCAAGGACTGCATCTGAAAAGCAACCAGCTTCAAGGAAGAGGTCAAAGAGACGTACGTTCACTCACTTTTACATTTTCTTCTATTTGTTTGTGCTATGTGGTTGGAATTCTACATTTTGATACACGTCTGTCCAAAAAAGTCCTAATTGAACAAAATACTAATATTCATTATATCTATTATAATGATTTTGATAAAAATGTATCAAAAACAAGATAAATATGTAAAAATTTAGTTGAACCAACGATTAAATTTTAAAATGAGCTCATAGTTTTATTTGATGACTTCAAATAGTTGTACCTTACTAAAGTTTAAAAGTTGTAACTTAGTGAAACATGACTCTTTTTATGGGATGGAGATAGTATTTTGTTTTGTGGTCAGCTTCTTATCAATATCCACCACTTGCTAAAATTTAGTGGATTATGTTTGTCCAAATGCGAGAAATAAACACTTGCAAAGTCTCATACTTATTTAACTGCAAAGAAGTTGCAACTCTAGTCCACAAGTGTCGATTTTTCATCCTGTTCTCTACTTTCAAATTTGTGTCACATCAAGCACAAAATATCTAAAATTCTATTGAATGTAGAAGGGTAGAGTTTGTAAAAGTTTCAAAAAGTGGACTGTATGTGGATTGCAGAAGAAGTGTATCCCCCAAAGAGAGAACGAAATGTGCTTTCTTCGGCTTCTTCTTTTCAAGGTCCCATCTGTCTCCAGCTATTTCCTAGTTCTTAAATTATGTTTATATATGTGTGTACCCGGCTACATGCACAAAGCCACAAACTTCACTCTCACAATTCACATGGTCAAACTATATCCTCTTTCGTTATCTATTTCCATTAATAGTTAAAATGAAATAGTCATGTCACCTCTTGTTCTATAGAACTTTTGATGTAGTCTTTTTTAATTGCACACCAATATTAAATAAAGTGAATTCAAAATAACACGAGTCAAACATAACTCTTTTGTCAACTTTATTAACGGGCAAAGGGAGTATATATGCATGCATGTATGTATATAATGCACACACAGACTATCTAGGTTAGTTAGTCAGATGCGAGCTCCTTCGTGTATAGGCTCTTCCTTTTACTCCCAATTCTAAGCTTAGAGACTACTAGCAACCATTTCCACTTTCCAGCCTTTACTCTCCTCCAGAGGCAGGCTCTTATCCCTCTGCCATATGAAAGCATCACTTGGCATCTGGTTTAAATGTTTCAGTACTTGTCATTAGGGAATGTCAAATTATAAAGCTATATATAAGATTCACAGTTGCATTGGTTTAGCTTGTGTTCACTCTTCTTTCACCTTAAAACCGAGAGGTTGTTTCTGTTAGATCTTTGATGTCTTGATGCATTAACTGCCCAAAACTTCATAGAAAGCAATGGACGTTATTTGTGCCATTTTGATTTAGTACATTATATACCCAAAGCTAAAACATTGACAAAAGTTGACTCTTTTACATCGAGGTTTTTTTTCCTTTCAATCCTTTATTGTTTTGAATTAGTTATTAGCCTATGAGCATGTAATAAATTAAAGGTGTACAACACCCAACACGCCTCATCCTCTGTGAGTTGGTGAAGACATGATATAATGTTTATAGAAGATTCAATCAAATGCTGTGCATTTTACAGGTTCTTGCGAGATGAAACTGTTAAATTCATCTGCACTGCTTGTAGAGCCTTTACAAAGTCGAAAGTTTGCAAGGTTTTCTTTACAGTACACGGAACGAGAGGAAATGTCTGTTGAAGATGAAAAATGGGAACCAAGATTTGCTGGACATCAGAGTATGGAAGAAAGGGAAAAATCTTTTCTTGCACGCAATCAAAAGATAAACTGCGGTTTTGTCAAAGGCCCCGTAGGAGCAGCATCTACAGGCTTTGACTTGACTGAAGATGATGCAAAATACATCAGCAGTTGCCACATTGCTGTCATATCGTGTATATTTGGAAATTCAGACCGGTTAAGAATGCCTGCTGGCAAAATGGTATTCCCCGTTCTACTTTGTGCTCTTAGTAATCTGTGTGTGTGACCTAGCATGACATTTTACAAAATCGTTGCATTGCAATGTTGCTAATATTCAACTAAAAGCCTCAAAGCTGTCCTTTCCTCTTTCAATCTGTATCAGCTGATGGTATTGTGAGCTAGAAGAATTAAAGTCAACCTTTGTTGTGATTATTATTATTTCCCCTTCTCTTTCTGGCTGCAATGATATAGGTCAATATACTTTTTTATGTTTCAAAGAGCACATAAATAAGTCTTTTTCATAATTCTATTATTATTCTTTCCATCCAGATCTCTCGTACTTCGAGGAAAAATGTTTGCTTTGTTATGTTTGTTGATGAAGCTACTTTACAAGCCTTCTCAGCTGAAGGACAAATGCTGGATACCATGGGCTTTATTGGTTTATGGAAAATTGTGGTAGTGAAAAATTTGCCTTACACTGATATGCGGAGAGTGGGAAAGATACCAAAACTATTACCGCATAGACTTTTTACTTCAGCCAGGTAAGAAAATTCTTACACTCATAGACTCGTTGTTTCAAGAAAGTCGTGGAGACATCTTTTAATGCCACTATTTCTAACACAAAATATTCCCTGGCTAATGTTCATTAAGCCGTTGATTTTATAGCGTGACTGCACCCGCACACACAATTGTATAGATAATAACATGATTTTTTTGGATCTTTCATGTCTTGATTGTAATGTTTTTACTTGGTTTTATTTCTCTGTGCTGCTCGCTTTGGTGTCAATACTAATGATGTGAATTGCTTTGACATGCGAACGATTTGATAAAAGTAAGAGATCATAAACTTTGTTACTTGGATAATGAGAATCATGAATCGCATCCCCTGCTGGCTATTTCATACTTCATCTTGGTGGATCTGGATTTTTCACTTTGCCTAGTTTCTTGGACTAAAGAATTGCATGCCTTCCTACCTATAAGTTGTGATTGTGGTTAATAAAATGTGAATCGTGCTTGTGATCTAAAACATCAAAAAATTATCAGACCAAGTGTTGGGAGTTTATATTTGAGACACCTTGTGCAGGGTTTTTTTCACAACAATTTACTTTGTACAAGTTATCTGCACTTGTTCCAACCTGCTTCCATCTGGATATATGCTTCTGGTAACTCGAGTAGAGTAGAGATTTTTTGTTTCCTCTTCATGTAGTGGTGTTTGTTTTCTCAAGAACCTGCTATATAAATGAATTTTGATATCAGTGATGTATAATCTATTTTTTGTTCTTTGTTCATCTTAATGTTTCCATTTTAAATGCTCTCAGGTATTCAATTTGGTTAGATAGCAAGCTAAGATTACAACTTGACCCTCTTCTGATTTTGGAATATTTTCTTTGGCGGAAGGGGCATGAATACGCTATTTCCAATCACTATGATCGGCACTGTGTCTGGGAAGAAGTTGCTCAAAACAAGAAACTAAACAAGTACAATCATAGTATTATAGATGAACAATTTGAGGTTTACAAGGCTGATGGACTTAAAAAATTTGACATTTCAGATCCTAACCGACTTCTTCCAAGCAGTATGTATTTTCCTATTGCGATTAGGGAACATGGCTTGCAGCTTCATTATTAATTAACACTATTTTGTGGTGTTGGCAGATGTACCTGAAGGTTCTTTTATTATACGGGCTCATACACCAATGTCCAACTTATTTTCTTGCCTTTGGTTTAATGAGGTTGATCGCTTTACACCTCGTGATCAACTCAGTTTTGCATACACGTACTACAAGCTGAGAAGGCTGAACCCAGAGAAACCTTTCTATCTTCATATGTTCAAGGTAAGCAGACTTTTGTATAATGTGTTTGAACAGGTAGACCTTGATAATCGTTCAAAAATAGGTAGACCTTGATAATGGATCATGAGGGTTATACATTGTTTGCATATACATAACTAGATTAGGGTTGTAAATTCCTTGTAGGGTTTTGTGAGAAAGTATTGTTGGGGGTAGGGGGGTTTCTTGGCCCTGTAGTTTAGGCATGCATTAGTAGGCATTAGCTAAAACTTTGTTTTCTTGCTTGGTTACCTTCTTACAAACTTTTTTTGTTTACTTTCGTGCTTTTACCTATCACTATTTCTCACTGCTTTCAGTGCCTGCACTCTTGTTTGGTTTGCTTTAGTGAAGCCTTTTTTATCTACATCACTAAAAAGTATTGTATGATGCAAGCACATTTTTTCCAAATGGCCAAGCATGCTTTTGAATCGGTTAGAGAGATCTAGTGAAGGGTGCACCCCTCTTTCTTCGACTATTAGTATACTTTCTTTTTAATGAGTCAATCTATTTTCTAAATATAATCAATAAGAAAATGAACCAGAGAATTTTGAAAGTAATTTTACATCGGAAGCACAAAGTGAATCGTATATTCTCCGTGATGCTTCTGGTGCAACTATTTACTCCCTGAGTCCCACAAAGAATTTCCCACTTTCCTTTTCCATTTGTCCCAAAATAAACTTCCCACTTCTCTCATTTCCTTGAAAGGAATACGTCGCTCACAACATTTCTCTCTTCTAAAGAAGTTATAGTAACCGCACAGTGGCACACACTTTTCACTTCTCAATGCTTTTCTTGAACTCTATGAGTCTATGAAGCCAAATTGAGATTCTTTTTATAGAGTACGAATTTTATTTCAATTGAAGCTCTGAACTTCAATTATTAACCTTTCCCTTTTTCTCATTCTTTTTTCACTTTGGGTTGTAGTGACTTAATTCTAAGGGATACTCTTCAAACACTGAGTTCATGATGAGCCAAAATTACCTCACAATGCTGTAGAGGAATTCAGATCCATTAAATCGGATCATGTCATGACAAGATAAAGACATGCCACTGTTGCATACTCCGTATTTCATAAAAAAAACCCATAGGGTCTGTTAGAGTGTCATCCCACATCAAAAGTCCAAGAGTAAAATAATCGGTATATAAGCTCTTGAGTAGAACTAACTAATCGGTTGCATTCAATCTTTTAAGGTGGTTCAGCCCAAGTGTCTTATTACCCAATCCAGTTATCCTTACCCCATCCTAAATTCTATTATGGCATCGGAGCAGGTTTTGGCCCACCTCGTTTGTCAAGCTGTTTGTCTAGACGCTCATTCCTAGCGGCCTGTTAGTCTTTAGCCCAGTTGTCCGTATGGAGTATGTACCCAACGGTCTATGGCTTGTTTAACACGATTGCTCGTTTGGAAGTCCATACCCAGTGGCTTGGGGTCCTTTAGGTGTTGGCGCTCAAAAAAAATCAAGGGGAAGAGAGTCCATTTGCAAGTGGTCAACCGATTAGATTCAAAATGACTTGGTTGTCCACTGGAGGGGGAGTGTTAGAGTGTCATTCCACATCGGAAGTCCAAGAGTAGAATAATCGGTATATAAGCTGTTGAGTTGAACTAAGTAATCGAGGATTCAATCTTTTAGTGTGGTTTAGCCCAAGTGTCTTATTACCCAATCCAGTTATTCTTACCCCGTCCTAAATTCTATCAGGGTCAAATGTGCAAAGACAAAAAAGAGAAGACTTAAAATGTACACAAGAAAACGTTGAAGTATCATTATAGAGCACACTTTATGCCTTATTCACTCACACACAAGTATCAAAACACCTCTGTAGCACCTTCGTAGCTCGCTTTACTGCGTTCAGAGCACTTGCCCAACCTCTCTTACACAGTTACACCTGGTCCATTAACACCACTCACTAGCCTTCTAATATCACAATGTTTTACGTGGTTTTAGTGCCATATATTTTTAGGCAAGAACAATTACCATATCCAGTGTGAATATTAACTTTTCTGATAAGAGTAATTATACAGTAGTGATTCCTGATTCATCACATCCAAACAAAGCACTTGGTCTCTCTCATCGCCACAAACAACCTCTAGATGATTCACCACTAGAACTTGGCCCACAAACCCCTACACGCTCACTCTCACCATAAGAATGTTTGTTTCATTTTTTGCAACCTTCCTCAATCTAAACGTCAATTGACTACACAGCTGCTACCGTTACAATCTCCTCTCATCTAGGCGATTCTGACAGCGTATCTGTCTCTTACCCATCATTGCACATTTGCACGTGCCTCTGTTTCTAGTCACTCCACCTTATTTGTTGCTCATAGAATTTTTTCGGCGCTTATCTTAGAGCTCGTATTTTAGTCTTGTATTTAAAGCTTTTGAGTTCGGCCTTGTTCGTAGGTGTTGTGCATTCATTTTAGAGATGCTCTAACCTGAGGGGGATGTTAAAGCCGAAGTGAGAAAACAGTTCAGTCTATCCTTAGAAATAACCGGCAGTCCCATATGGCTCTGGCTCGATTGTGGCCCCAGCTCAATTATCCGCTAATCCTATTTAGTCAGCTCTGCTCAAATATTCAGTAATCCTGTAGGGTCATTCCCAATTTCCGGAAGCTCCACCTACAACTACTCCTCCAAATTTGTTCCCTCCTCAATAGAATCCATGGTAATTTGCTCCCAGGCCTGTTCTGGAATGGGTATGGGCTGCAGCAATTCGGGGGTGGGTATGTTCTCAGTCTTGTTCCTCTGACAGACTCCACACTGTAGCAACCATTCTTGAATCAACCCCTTCATGTTTGGCCAAAAAAGAGATTCTCTCTTTGGTAGGTTCACTAGGTTGCTAGGCTCCAAGAATGACCACCCATGGTAGGGCTATGAGCCATTTTCACATTCTTCTGTCTTAGTCCTCCCCCTGACTCCACATTAAGCCCCTGTTTTGACTAATACTTCAAAAGACTAGTTGTGAAGGTGTAAGGAGGTAAAACCTCATTCTTCAAATGTAGTTCTGTTTTTTTTTCCTGCAACCCACCCATTCCTTATGTAGCTGTCTAGAACTTTTGTCCAAGGAGGGGTGTTAATGGAAACAGCCACACACTAACTGTTGTATCCTCTTGTCTGGATGGAGCATCACTGCATCAGCTGCTGTGTTTTTACTTCCCTTTTTGTACTGGATTTCATAGTCTTACCCTAACAGTTTAGTGGCGAGTCTCTTTTACTGAAAGCTGGAATGTTGTAATCACCTTCTGCTCCATCATGAATTTCTGGTTTTGTTGATGGTCCTAATCACAAAATGTTTCCCTTGGTTGTAGGGTTTCCACCTATCCACTGCATTGATGATTGACAAATACTTCTTTTTCATATATGGACAATCCCGAGTGTTTTGGACCTAGGCCTTTACTGTAGAATTCTATTCGTCTACCATCGTGCATACTGCCCCCAGACCAGTGCCACAAGCATCAGATTCAATGACAATAGTTTTGTGGAAGTCTGGTAGGGTAAGCACAGTTGCAGAACACAACATGCCCTTTGTTCAACAGGTTAGTTTTGAGAAAGCCTTGGTGCCTTCCTCACTCCAGTGAAATCCTCCATCGTTCAGCAGGTTAGTTGGTCTGCTTATGGCTCCATACCCTTTGATAAACCTCCTATAGTATCCTGTTAGCCCAAGAAATCCTCTCAGCTCTGTGATAGTACTAGGAATGGTCCAATTCTGGACAGTCTAGACTCCCTTCACAGAAATTATGTGACCTAGGTATTCTAACTGCCTTTTGGTGAAAAAGCATTTACTCTTTGCATCCAACTTGTGATCCGTCAATATTTGCATAGTGAGAGCTAGATGATGTCCATGTTCTTCCAGTGAAGGACTATAGATCAAAATGTCATCAAAGAAGACCAAACTAAACTTCCTCAAATGTTCCTGGAAAATGGAGTTCAATAATCCATGGAAAGTGGCAGGAGCATTGGTAAGCCCAAATATCATCATCTTAAACTTAAACAATCCATGGTGAGTTCTGAAGGAGTTTTGAATTATTCTTCATTCTGATCTTGTGGTATCCTGCCCATAAGTCCAGTTTTGAGAAATAATGAGCTGCACTTATTTCTGCAAACAACTCTTCTACTACTGGAATGGGATATTTATTCTTAATGGTGATGGCATTCAATGCTCTGTAGTCCACACAAAACCTCCAAGACTCGTCCTTCTTTGGGACTATTAGGGCAGGTGAAACAAAAGGGGAAGAACTGCTGCTTATGATAATCTAGCTTTTCAGAGACAAGTTGTTTAATGACATCTCCCTGTTCATGGGAGACTCTATAACCTCTCAGTTCCACTGATTGAGAAGGCTGCTGTAAATGTATAACATTGTCCTGTTCCATGGAGGGTGGAAGGTCTTGTGGCTCAGCAAAAACATCATTACATTTATCTAACACTTGTATAGTGTTAGGGTCTAGGTCTTCTGCTCTATCTCCAAGAGTATTAGAGATTTAGAGCAAGTTTGAATGACAAAGGTAGCCTTGTTTTTCTGCACAGCATAATTCCCTGCAATGAAGCCTCTCTCCTTTGAGTTTCTTTATCACACCCCATTAGCTTGATCCTCCTCTCTTTTAGTAATGAACTTCTCATGGGTCTAGTTTCCATAGTTAGATGAGAGTGTTCATCAATCTACTCATTTCCTAGAAATAAGTCACATCACCCTAACTAGCATATGGAACCTGGGCTGAAACTTATCCTCACCCATCTACCAAGCTAGATTGGCTATAAAGCCTTTACTGTTGACCTTTTGTCCATTGGCCACTGTGACAGAAAGAGTCTTAGGTTGAGCTTCCCGAGACATTCCCTTTTAGATTATTGTGGAGTCAACCAATGAATGAGAGTGGCCACTGTCCAAAAGGATAGTGATGGTCCTTCTTCCTTGAGTTGCAAGGACCTTGAGGGTGCTGCCCCAATCCTCCTAGCATGACATTCAATGAGACTTCCCCACGATGAGTTTCCCAAGTTTTTTTTAACTTCTTGGCTATCTTTGACACGAGTTTATTGCACCAATACCCCCTATGGTTTGGTAAATGTGCATCATTACCTACTATGGTTTCAAAACTTACGTCGTTGCCCCTTATAATTCTAAAATTCTTACACCAGTGCCCCTCTTGACTAAATTACCCTTCAAATATTAAATGAATAGATCTGTTGCCGCCTATGATTTTGAAAATGTGCACCAACACTCCCTCTTTTTTTCTTTATTATTTTTTTTTTCTTGAAGAGAAGAAAAATGATTATGTTTGAAATAGTGATAATATTGTTTTTCAAAACTATGTTTTAAAAATGTTTAAAGAATAAAAATTGTTGGTGTTTGAAATAAAGAATTTAAATATACTTCATTTGTCTCAAATTAACTATTTTTCATATTTCTAAAAAAGTTATTTTTTTTGAATCTATTGGGACCAAACGAATACAAAGTAAAGTCTTTTTAATATTTATTTAATTATATATTCAAAATATATTTTTTGAATCGATGCGTAACAAATTTTCTTCATATCTTAATTTTCTTATTCTACAAAAGTATTTTTTTCATATACTTTTCTTCTTCTTCAATTTCTTTTATATTATTTTTTCTTTTATTTTAATTTAAATAAAAGAAACTTTATAAAATTAGTTTTTTTAAATTCACGAAGAGAAAAATAATTGAAAACTAGAAAATGTGAAATAAGTTGCAGTACAAAAAAGTGAAAATTTTTCATTGATTTTTGTATCATGAAAATGAACCAATAATAATCTGTTTTAAAAAAACAAAATTATTTAATTTGAGACAAATGAAGTGTATGTTAATTATTTTTATTTTAATTAATTTTTTATTTCAGACAAAAAATTTATTATTAAATCATTAAGTAGTATAAAAATAGTTTTAAAAAGAACTTTAAAACATTTATGAAAAAGTTCTAAAAAAGATCTTCAAAAATATTGATGAAAAAAATAGAAGAAAAAAGAAAAATAAGAAATAAAAAAAGGAGAGGGGGTGTTGGTGCCCATTTCTAAAACCATAGGGGGCAGCGGCGCTATTCATTTAATATTTGAAGGGTATTTTAGTATAGAGGGGCATTGGCGTATGAATATTAAAACTACAGGGGGCAACGATGTAAGTTTTGAAACCATAGGGGTAACAATGCGCATTTAGCAAACCACTGAGTTTATTGGTGCAATAAACTCATCTTTGACACTGTCCATTAGAAGCAACAATGTAGTTAACAACTCCTTTCCCTGTGCAGACATGGCCAGGTTTCCATGATTCCTTGCAAGTAAAGCATAGTTTCAATTGTCTCAACTTGCTCTTTTCTGCACTCACGGGCTTCATTTTGGGACTCATAAATGTTGAATCAAGTGAGTCAACGACCATTGTCCCTTTGTTGCTCACATTTGATTTGGGGGTGGTCCTGCTGTTCCACAAATTGTTCCAGTCCCATCTGAAACTAGCAGCTGCAATATAGAGCTTAGAACACCTGTATCCTTCCATTAATGTCACAGGATTGGCTATAGACTCCAAATGTTTCAGCCCTTGTTTGAGAGTGCTAATGTAGTTGCTCACAAGGTATCATCACACAAGGATGGATTCTCTAAGAACATCCATACTCTCATTTCTTCGAACGCTTCTGTGTGGTCCCCCACAGTACCTCCTTGTCTCAGCTGCATAAATTTGCCCTAGAGTAAAATGCATTTGAAGTTTTTAAACCTCTGGTATATATACGTCGGTCACAAATTTTTCTGTCCAAGTGATTTTCCTGTTTTTATCCTTTATGTAACCTTCAAGCCAGTTTTCAATCTTCCTTATAGCATAAAATACAACTAGTCTCATCTTCAAGAAAAGTGTTCGTGGTCCACACTAGGAATGTTGATTTGTATTTGAATTGTGGGGATAGCTCAATTTTTTTGAAAAAAATGTTCGTTTTCAGATGTTATTTTTTTTACAAGAAAAGTATCCCCAACAAGTTTTGTGTTAATATTAATTAAATCATCAATTAAATTTTAAAATATTTTACAAGTATCCAACCAAGGTGTGTATGTGTGTTGAATCTAATTAAATCAGCAATTATTTTTTTTTTGAAAAATCATCAATTAAATTTTAAAATATATGGAGTAGTTATATTTTGATTATCTCTAACAGTCATACCATTGCTTTGGTTGTGCTTTGTGTCTTCTTTCTTTGTTTACTTTGATTGCGTCTCTTGGAAACAACCTCGCTATTTTCGAGCGGGGGAAAGGTCTGCGTACACATCCTCCCGAGACCCTATTTATGTGGGATTATTACAAGGTTTATTATTTTACCATTTCATGATTATGATCTTCAGATTATTCATATAGTTCTAGCTTGTGCATCATATTCCCTCAGTTGTCTGGCAGCAACACATAATGACGGGTTATATACGGAGTTATGTATATACAGTGTTATTTTCACTGCAGGACTGCGAAAGGCGAAAGATAGCCAAATTGTTCCGTCATCGATCTGATGAGAGGAGGAACATGATCTCCCAGCGCGAGACATGAGTAGAGTTGTGAAAAACGCACAGTTTTGGGCGGGTATTTGATTGATTGGTTGATTCAATCCAGTGTACAAAGACATGCCAATCTGTAATACGTATTGTATAGTGCCAAAAAACCCATTCCCAATGAGGAAAGAGAGAGGGACATACTATACATTTCCCCGAACAATGGCTTGTAGAGAATTCCCCTTCATTATATATGGCTGTTGGCTTCAGAGTTAAGCCTACCAAGTGAAGAAAGGAGGAACCCTCTTTTCCTTTTTTTTTTTTTACGTGTAATTACCAAACACTTCATTTCTTGTTCCACTAATTCTTTTTTTTTTTTTAGAAACAATAAAAAGCCAGTTTGCCAATTTTATTCGTTCATTACTGAATGCCTATGAGCATCTTTGTCTCTCTTCGACCTTTTGTTTTGATCAATTCAACCATCTTTCACCATTGCTTCAATGCTTATGCTCTTATATGAATAATTACGACTTGCTAAGCGCCAATTTTTTTCCTTCTATTTCTGCTCTTCTTAATATTGATGTATGTTCCTTTCATATAAAAAAAATAATCTCTTTGTAAGCGATTTCATTACGCAAACTCCGTCCTAGATTCAATTTTTTTTCTCTCTTCTCTCGATAACTTTTGTTTGTTTACGCGATTTCATTAAGTATTTGATAAAATAAAATATTCTTATCACCTCTTGTTTTGTAAAACTTTTGATATATTTTTTAATATCTAAATTTTATATTTTATTGATATACCAATTTGTAAATAAAATGATTTCAAAAAGTAGAAAATTTTACTTCGTAAGTCGCAATTTGTAATTAAATGTGGGACGGAGGAAGTAAAAGATTGATGTATGTTGGGTATTGCCGTATTGGGTTTAACAATATCCGCCGGCCCCATGTACAACTGTACAAGGCACATGCATTTATAGCCTCTGGGCCCTAGAAGTAGGGTTCTAATTGAAATGAACTGAATTTAATATTGAGAAAATTATCTCAAATAATCTCATTTTCTGGTAATAATTGAACAATAAATTATTCTAAACAATAGAGTTAATTTATTTATTTCATAACTCACTACATTTTTTTGTAAGTTTCAATTATTTTTCTTGACCGACACTTCGAATTCTTTTTTGAATACTATACAATTATTATATTTTAAAATATGGTACTACAAAAACTTGTGAATATTTTTCGATAATTCTACATAATTCTTTTTGCAAAACAACAATACAACAGTTCTGAAAATAACACAATATCTTTTTTTCTGAAATGAAAATTTTATTTTTATAACCCACTACATTTTTTGTTGTATTGTGATTTTTTCATGAACAACATTTTGAAATGTTTATTGATTATCTTCTATTACCCGTATTATGTTTTTCTAAAATGGCACTATACAACTTGTGATTTTTTCTCGATAATTCAATACAAATTTTTTCCCCACAATAATTATTCAAAAATTGTGAAAATGACAGAATATTATAACTCACGACAACTTTATTTTGCATTACAATTTTCTTTTCGAGTGATATTCTAAAATATTTTTCGATAATATAATATTATATTTCAAGAAATCTCTCTAAATAAGAGTAAAAAATATGGAAATATCAAAATAGGAATCTTAAATCATTTAAGATCAAAATAGGAGTATAATGACAGTGTGGTGCAAGAGTACGTGTGGACAGTATGATGCAAAAGTGATGACAATGTAATGTATTATCAGTGTAATCAATCAACCGCCAGTGATCTGTGGCGGCACTTTGATCGCCGGAGGCGACGGATGGTAGCGTGGCGATGATAGTATGTCAGATCGGCAGTTACAATGTAACAATCTGGTAAGTGTGACAGTGTAACACTGACAATGTGAACTCCTATTTTGGTATTTTCATAGTCCCTCTGTCCTAAAACTTTCTTCCCAAGGCACTATTCCAACGTCACGAGAATTTATATTTATTTGTGTTTTTTCATGACCTATATGATAAAATAAAATATTCTTGTCACTACTTGTTTTGTTGGACTTTTGATGTAGTTTTTAAATATGTATGTTTTATTTTTTATTTCTATACCAATATTTAAATAAAATAGATTGAAAAAACTTGAAATTTTTCTTCGTTTTGCGCATTGGGAAGAAAGATATAGGACGGAGGGAGTAATTTTTTACTCCTACGTACTAGGGAGTTCTAAATTTGTAAATCGTTATATTTTCTTTACAAAAATTGAGACAAATCATTAACAAGAGTGTACTGCTATATTTTTAAAAAACATACTCGGGTAAAATTTAAAATTAAATTAAAAAATAAAAAACTGTATTGCCTAAAGTAATCTCATTTTTCATTTATTTGCAAAAGTAGACATTTTCCAAAGATTTTGTTAAGTGGTCGTTAGCTTTTTAACGATAGTCCAAAACTCGCACTCAGAAATGTGAGATTATTTCTGGTGATAGTGAAAAGTGAGATTATTATTAAAAAAATGTAAAAATGTGGGATTATTTAAGAATATTTAGGAATATTATTCATATTTGCTAGTTTTCGATGGTACTCATATTTGTATTTGTATTCATTTCAAATAATTTCAGAGATTTGAATTCGATTCCTTAATCATAATGTACATACGATATTCAACTCGTTTAAAGTTTTGGTTGGTTTAAAAATATCTGGTTCGCTTAAAAATAATATCTGATTTGTTTAAATTTTAAAAATACTAGCTTATAAACATTTAATTTTCTAAAAATGTAATTCATATTAAACTATTTTTCAAAAAACTCTTTGTATAGATGTGGTTTGGCATTAGCTATTTGGGGAAAAAATCATAAATTGATCATAATTTACGTATTAAAGATGTAAATATAATCATACATTTAATTTTGAAGTAATTAGTTAATTCTCTATTACTCCGTCCCGAAATGATTTTGTCATTTGACTTTTCATGACTAAATTTTGCAAACTTTGATGTTAATATATGGAAAAAATGCATCGTGTTTCCGTGTATATGTGTAATACCAATAGTTTCTTAATAAAAGATAGTTTTGAAATATTAAATTTTTATAAAATAAATGAATGTATAAATGTAGATATTAATAGTCAAAATATTTATATTGAAGACTGTAAAAAGTCAAATAAGAAGATCGTTTTGTAATGTTGGGAGTAATTTTTTTAAATTTATAATTTTAAACCATTTTATCGAATATATTCATTTACGAACTGATTTGAGTATAGATATATTCGTGTTCGTAAACATCGGGAATAACAATTACTATTCGTATTCGGGTTCAGATTTGATTTGTTCAAACACAAATATGAATCACGAAATGAATCAAAATTATTTGAATTATTTACAACCCTGCTCAAAAATCTGATCCATGCCTGCCAAGTGCTAATTGCAGGCTTAAGACGAGGATAGGCTTCGTAGCCACCTTTGGTTATAGCCTTTAAAGTATTTGCCATATACGCAAGGTTATGTATCTGAATTGGTTGGCCAATGTTTTGGAGAGTGTATATGGTATTCGGATGTATCTAGATGATGGGTGTATCTCACCCATGACCGGTCAAAGGACGGAACCAAATAGTTGACCGGTCAAAGAGGTCAAACATGAGTAGAGGACCTGAATCGTCGGCGAAGGGGATAGATGGTTGACCAAAAGGTTGACC
Source organism: Cuscuta australis (assembly GCA_003260385.1). Lineage (NCBI taxonomy): Eukaryota > Viridiplantae > Streptophyta > Magnoliopsida > Solanales > Convolvulaceae > Cuscuta > Cuscuta australis. Next base: position 836,831 of record NQVE01000206.1, on the reverse strand, counting down.
AGTACACTTCGGATAGTATACCGGTCAAACTTTTCTATCGTCTAAATCCATCCTTCGAAGCTAGCTAATCAACCCTCAAGAACCAACCGGTGCGGTTTTTAATGATTGGAAAGTGTCGGCAGGAAGAATCCAAAAGGACTTGGACTGTAGTGATTGGCATTGCTGGGGACTCAGTGGAGATGCTGGAGGAATATTTCCAAGCCAGAACGCGACAAGGGAAGTAATCCCCCTCGCAAGATGACAAGGCAGCTCAGGGACAGTCATCTCGCACCACATCGGCAGCATGCCCCCACGTGGGCGCACGTGGTCCTGTCCCCCAGCTTAGTATATATACCTCTTGTAAACCTCAGAAAGAGGGATCCGAATTCACTTTCTCTAAACTCCCTTGTAAAAGCACCTGTGCATTCTCCGTTATAATATAAATTGGGCTACAGGTGTTCCACCTAAAGTCCTACCGGTCAATCTGCGTGTTTTTACCTTTCTTACTTTACCAAATCAAGCAAACTATTCTAGACCCGGTCTGGTATAGTTTGACCGGTCAAGTAATTTACACAATCATTTTTGGCGCCACCCGTGGGACCCTTAAGGTTTCTTCTCTTCTAAACACAAACCTACCCACAAAAACACCACTCAAAATGTCTTCCTGTCAGCAAATCAACGCTACTTCCACTCAGGTGCAAGCCACCAATGAAGGTACCAGCATCCCTGTGGCTGCTACCCTACCAGTCATTTTGGCCCCAGTATTGCCTTTGGGTCTGAGCTCTGTCCCAACACCTAGCGTGATCAGCCCCTTCGCGACCCCCGTCCCTTCCGCTGGACCAAGGGTCACGTTCCCACCAAGCATGACTCAGTTCATGAATGACCCAGCCAACCTACAAGCCATCCAGGGCTTTGGCTAGGTCATGGCCATGTGCCAACAGAATGGGGGGATGCCTTTTCTCCCTGGTATGTTCCCGTTCGCTCTTCTAGGCGCGGGAACCATGCCCCTACAAGCTCCGATGGCAGTGTCGCCGTTCCAGACGCCAATGCCGCAGCCATCACCTTTCCAGCCGCAGCTGGTCAGCACCATGGCCCCTGTCAACTTGACTGGCGCGCTTAACGCTGCAGGGCCGTCGCGTCCCCCGCAAGGTACGAATCTGCAAGTCACCCCTGATGGTCATTGCGTCTCAATTGAGAGTGATGACGGCGAGTAGGAAATTCCGAGGGCTCACAAGAAGAAGAAGGGAGAAACTATCCGCCCAGCAACTTCCCGAAACTCCGCCTTCGAAAGGCTGGGGGATAGGGAAGAGGGCCAGAGAAAGTCCGCCAAACAGAGGCTGGGGTAGAGCGTTGCTCATGTCAGCGCATTCGCCCGGTTAGGTGAGGTGCGGGAGGCCGAGCCTGCTCGCACCCGGTGCTCCCGGTCTAATCCGCAGGAGCGAGCGCGGACGAGGGCCTCTCGTCAGGAAGAGGAAGCAGAGAGCCAGCCCAGGTTACTGGTGGCGAACCGGTTGACCATCCCAAATGACCGCGTCCAGCAGATGGAGGCAAAACTGGAGAGGCTGGAAAAGAAGGTCAGGGAGAAGAATGACCGGGACAAACCCCTGGCGGGGTCCCCGTTCACCACAAGGGTCCATCTGACACCTTTCCCATGAAAGGTCAAGATCGACGCCCCTAGATTCACCGGGAAGGAAGATCCGGAAATCCATTTGGACTCCTTCAACCAGAGTGCAACCATGAACGGTTGCACCGATGAAGAAAAGTGCTTTCTTTTCTTTCAGACCTTGCGGAACCGAGCCACTGAATGGTTCAATAAGCTTCGCTCAGGAAGCATTGATTCGTTCAGTGATTTGGCCTCGAAATTCAAGGCCAAGTTCCAGGAGAATTGTACTAAGAGGAAGAAATTCACTTATCTTAGTACAGCCGGGAAGAGGGAGTCTGAGAACCTTACTCAGTTCCTTACCCGGTGGAAGGAAGAGGTAGACAAGGTGGAAGAGATGGATGACAAGACCGTCTTATCCCTCTTCTTGAATGGCTTGCGTGCCGGGGAACTATACAAGGAGTTTTGCCAGAAACCCCCGACCACGCACCAAGAGGCCTACCATACTGCATGGGAGTTTGCTGAGGCTGAAACTCAACTCCGGGCAAAGAAAGAAGCTGAGCATGGTTTCAAGCCCAAGCCGGTGCAAGTCAAGAAGGAAGAAACACCGGGATCCAGCCGGCCAAGGCACCACTATGACCCGGTCGTTCGTATGGTCAATACGGAAGAATGCCAAGAAATCCGGAAAGCACCGGTCATTCCTCCGGAAAACCCTACCGATCAAACAGGGCGGCAGTGGTCGGGCACCTATTTTTCGTACCACAGGTCAGATTCCCATAACACCTCCGAATGCAAAAGCATTAAGGGAGTCATCCGGAAGATGATAGAGAGTGGAGAACTGGACAAGGATTACTTGCAGAGAGCCCAGGAGAAGAGTCATCAATGGGTTAGGCCAGCTGCCCCGGGAGATGACCAGGACAACGACCGGCGGAGGAATAACCGGCAGAGGGAGAGGCAACCTGCTCCTGAAAAAGAGCATATCGGAATGATCTTTGGCGGGCCTGAAGGTGGAGATTCAGCCGCGCAGCGGAAGAATGGGTCCGCAGCATTTACGTTGGTGAGGTAAGCGCTGAACCGCCCAGGCGTAAGCATACTAGGAGGGAGCCGATCGTCTTTACTGACCGGGATCTCCCTCCTACCGGTGAAGATCACAATGATCCATTGGTCATCACCATGGACATTAATGGGGTGGATGTCGCCCGGGTACTTGTTGACATCGGCAGCAGTGTCAACATCTTATACGTGGAGACTTTCCAAAAACTCAGGTTGTGTCGGACACAACTTGAACCCCTGAAGACTCCTCTCTCGGGCTTCACGGGAGATACAGTGGAAGCCGAAGGATCCATAGTTCTACCGGTCGAACTAGGATCTGGTGAAAAAACCGTATGGAAGAAGATGCGGTTCATAGTTGTGGACATCAAATGCGTCCACAACGCAATTCTTGGAAGGCCAGGCATCAATAGAGTCGGGGTGGTGATTTCCATGCCTCATCTATGCATGAAGTTCCACACTCCAGGTGGTGTGTGTAAGGTGAAGGGTGACCAGAGGAATGCCCGGGAATGCTATGCCCGGTCAGTCAAGAAGATGACCAAGGGGGTCAATGTCATCTCCCAAGAAATCAAAAAGGGAGAGACCGGGGAAAATTGGAGCCCGAGGCCGAGACGGTGGAAATCGAACTTCACCCGGGTGATTCTTCGAGGATGGTCAGAATTGGAGCAAATCTCCCCGAGGATCTCAAGGCAGAGATTACACGGGTCCTCCAAGAATACGCGGGCATATTCGCATGGAGCGTGGCGGATATGCCCGGGATAGATCGCTCTGTTATCTGCCACCGGTTGGCCGTGAGGGAAGGAAGTTGACCGGTAAGTCAGAAGAAGCGGTACCTGGCCAGTGACCGTCGAGACTTCGTCAAGAAGGAAGTGAAGGACCTCCTCAGTGTTGGTCACATTCGGGAAGTCAAATACCCGGATTGGCTGGCCAACGTTGTCCTTGCTCCCAAGGGCGACACGTGGAGAATGTGTGTGGATTATACGGACTTGAACAAGGCTTGTCCGATGGATTCATACCCCCTTCCCAGTCCAGATCAAATGGTGGATGAAACTGCGGGGTGCGAACTTCTAAGTTTTATGGATGCCTTCAAGGGTTACAACCAAATCTACATGGCCAAGGAATATGAAGAGAAGACGTCATTCCTCACACCCGAAGGAACCTACTGCTACCGGGTAATGGCGTTTGGCTTGAAGAACTCAGGAGCAACCTACCAGCGCATGATGAACAAACTCTTCAAGCCACTACTGGGAAAGACCATGGAAGCATACGTCAACGACATGCTGATCAAAAGCTAGGTATCTCTCAACCACCCGGCTAATATGCGAGCCACATTCGATATCATGGCAAGGTACAACCTCCGGTTAAATCCCAAGAAGTGCGTCTTCGCGGTTCGCACCGGGAAGTTCCTAGGATTCATGGTGACCAAGAGAGGAATAGAGCCCAACCCAGAAAAAATCCGGGCCATCACTGAAATGCAAGCCCCTACCTCCGTTAGGGATGTTCAAAAGTTGACCTGTCGTCTAGCGGCCCTCAGCCGGTTCCTTTCCCGGTCAGTTGAGAGATCCCTGCCCTTCTTCAAAGTTTTGAAGAAGGCCAACACATTTGCATGGGACGAAGAATGCCAGAGGGCATTTGAGGAGCTGAAAGAGTACCTAGCGTCGGATATTGTATTGTCTAAACCCGAACCGGGTAAAACTCTGTATCTGTACCTGGGAATTTCCCCAAATGCTGTAAGCTCCGTTTTAATAAGAGATGATGGGGCACACAAGCCCATTTATTATGTGAGCAAAGCACCAAACAGGGCTGAGAGTAGAGATACGGTGATGGAAAAGACAGCCTATGCGCTTTTCATCTCCGCAAAAAAGTTAACATCCTACTTCCAAGCTCACCCGGTGGAAGTCTTGACTGACCAACCGCTGGGTGCAGTGTTGCGAAATTCAGCATCATCCGGGAGGATGGTGAAGTGGGCGATGATGTTAACTCAATTCAACATTGAGTACCGGTGAAGGTCAGCAATCAAGGGACAGGCCCTTGCTAACTTCCTGGTAGAAATGACCGGTCTAACTCCAGACCTACCTGCCAACAAACCCGCTGAGCAATGGTGGGAGATGGCAGTTGATGGGGCATCCGGTCCTAGAGGATACGGGGGTGGTATCGTGTTCACCACCCCAGAAGGGTTCAAGATCTACCATGCAATCGTCTTCAACTTCAAGCTGACGAACAATGAGGCAGAATATGAAGCTCTCGCTGGAGGGCTCAGGCTTGCCCAAGCCCTGAAAATCAGCCGGGTCAGTATCAAATCTGACTCTAGCCTGATTGTTGGGCAAGTGACCGGTAACATGGAAGCAAGGGAAGGACGCATGGCACAATACAAGGAGCTCGTGCTCGCCTTGTTGAAAGGCTTCGAGGAATTCAAGATCACCCAAATTTCCCGGGCGGAGAATGCGGATGCAGACCTTCTCTCCAAGTTGACGCAGTATGCTCCCGAGCATGTTTCAAAACTTGCCCGGGTGGAAATCCTGGATCGAGCCAGCATTGAAAAATTAGAAGTCGCCGCTATAACAGCCGGAAGCCAATCTGACTGGTCAAACCTGGTCGGGGCGGACGACCATTGGATATGTGATCTGATGGAATATTTGATGGATGGGAGCTTGCCAGAACAAGATGACCGGGCAAGAAAAGTGAAGCTCAGGGCACTCCGATTCCAAGTTCTTGATGGCAAGCTGTATAAAAGGGCATTCGGGGGGCCACTCCTGAGATGTCTAACTAACCGGGAGGCTGAGCGAGTCATAGCGGAGGTCCACGAAGGCGTGTGCGCGGCGCACCAAATGTCCCGTACACCTTCCCAGCGCATCATCTTATTGGGGTATTACTGGCCAACAATTGTCCAGGATTGTGAAAGGTATGTTCAGAAATGCAGAAATGCCAAGTGTTCTACAAGTATCCCGGTAGACCGGCGACCTACTATCACCCCGTATCGAATTTCATCCCATTCGCTAGATTCGGGGTTGATATCATTGGAGCCTTCCCAGTCGCCCAAGGAGGGAAGAAGTTCGTAATCGTAGCCATCGATTACTTCACCAAATGGATCGAGGCCGAAGCATTGGCCAACATCACCACGCAGCAATGCAAGAAATTCATTTGGAAGAACATCATCACGAGGTTTGGAGCGCCCATGAACCTCATCACCGACAACGGCCCACAATTCCAAAATCCAAGATTCACCGAATACTTGGAGGGCTTCGGAATCAAGCACAATCGCTCTTCGGTGGCGTATCCCCAAGGAAATGGCCAAGTCGAAAACGCTAACAGAACTATCGTAGATGGTTTGAAGAAACGGCTGGGAAAAGCAGGAAACAAATGGCTAGAAGAGCTCCCGCACATCATATGGGCATTCCGAGTAACACCCAGGAGGGCTCATGGGGAAACTCCATTCTCCCTAACCTATGGGTGTGAAGCATGGCTGCCCATCGAAGCTGAATTCCCAACGTTCCGGGAATCAAATTAATAGCCCCAACAAAATGAAGAAGACCATCTAGCCGAGCTCAACTTGGTCGATGAACGAAGGATGGCGGGAGAGGTGAGGATGAGTACATACCAACAAGTTGTGAAGAAGTACCATGACAACAAGGTTGGGCCGCGATACTTCCAAGTTGCAGATGAAGTCCTACGAAGAAGAGAGACAAGTAGACCAGGCGATGGAGGAAAGTTGGCCAAAAAATTGGGAAGGCCCATACATGGTTAGAGCCATCATTCGCCCAGGAACCTTCCGGTTAGAAAGTTTAGATGGTGTACCGGTAGAAAGAACTTGGAATTCCCACCATCTTCGCAAGTTCTACAAATGATTGTAATATTAGGCGAGGCCTAACTACATTATCAATCAAAGTGATGTTCAATACTCTACTTGGTAGCGGCGGAATTGATAGGTCGAACCTATCCTAGGAGGGCTTCTCGGGTGGATCGAATCCACTTGGATAAGCCAACTGAGACACAGGCCCGGACCTGGCACGCTGGTTACTACACCGGTCTTGCTCAGTATAATAGAAAAAATATTAAAACCCGGAAGAGGGTATGCCTGCAAGAGGGCTGGACCTGGAAGAAGGTTCGAACCATACTTACACGGGCCCATGAGGTTTGACCGGTATCGGGGAATCAGCCGGTACCGTCAAATTGATTGGGGACTAAAAGATGCTATTAAAAGAAATAGAAGGGGATCGTCCACCGTGGCGCATCCTGTTTCCCCCTTCTCAGGGAAGACTTGAATGGGAAGGTGAGCTAAGGCATTCCCGGGATAGTAGAAATTAAAGGGCCATTAAAAGACTTAATCACCTGGAAGAGGGGCCCCTGGAAGAAGGGTGCATTTGAACCTTGGAGAGGGTTTGAAATCATTCGACATGGTTAAATCTCCAGTATTCTTACCGGTTAAGGATACTTCAAGAATTACTAGGTTACAGGTGCTTCCATCTACAACCTACCGGTCAAAAAAAAAAAGGAATACCCCGGTTGGGTATCGATACAACGAAACTTCGAAAGTTCCTCAAGGCAAAGTGGTTGACCGGTCGGACCACGAAGTGCGTTTCAACCGGTCGAACTGTACTTTATCGAATAATTCACTAGAAAAATGAAGGTATCCAAAAGTCAAAGTAAAGTTCAGCCGGTCGAACTTTTTCAAGTTGACCATCAAAGATGAAGACATTCAAAAGTAAAAGTTGGAGTTCAACCGGTCTATTTCGATTACAGGAAAGTGTAGCTGGTCAGAGTTTTTACGAAGACATTCTAAGGAGAAAAATGAAAATATCGATCAAGAAGAAAGATCAACGGGTATGGAAATCAAACATTGCATTCAATAAAAATTTGAGAAAGTTAAGTGTTTTAGAGCTACACCGGGCATTCCTGGGGAAATGAGTTTGAAATTTTACAAAACGATTCAACCGGGGAGATTTCATTCCAAGGGGAAAGGGGGCTCGGGTTCTTCATCGGGGATAGGGGCCAGGCCATAAGCATCGGCAGAGAAGGCCGAGTCCTGCTCAGCCAAGATTGCATGTGTAGCCTCCAGGTCTCGTTTCTGCCCGGACATGAAACCATAGGACCCAACCTGGGTGACCATTTCCTTCCCGTTGGGTTCCCGGTAGATGAACTTGAAGGCCTCCATCGTCACCTCCGGAATAGATGTAATCACCCGGGCCGTCTCCTCTAAGTTCTCCCCCACCCATTGCTTGGCCCTGTCGGGAAACTCTAGCTCCTTGGAGTCCAAATCCTCCATCAGCTTTAGGTTTTCCTCCTTCAATCGGAGGATTTCAGCCTGAGTTGCTCCGGCCATCCTAGAGAGATTGTCCATCTCCTCAAGCTGGCGGATTGTTAGATCCTGAAGCTCCCGGTTGTGTGCTTCGGACCTCTTTAGCTTTTCCTCCAATTGGGATGACCAGGAAGGAGAATCATTGGCGAGCTGCTCCAGGGCATCAGGCCCAACCTCGCCCATCTGCAAAACGAAACGTACCGGTTAGTGCGACAGACAAGTAGCAAATTCAAGAAAATATGCCAGGCAAGTATTACCTCCTTCAACTTTTGCCCCATCTTGACCCAAAGCTCCTCTAACGACTCTGAGGCCGGGGCGTTTTCTCCCCTTCTCCTCTTCACTGAGGGATGGGTAGTGGCGGCATGCTTGGTTCAAACTTTTCCCTTCCCCTTGTCCAGGGGAGGGTTTACCGTGGTCCTCCCGGTCTGACCGGTCTTCCCGGTCGGAGGAGACCCCTCATCAGAATGGATCTCCACCGGTTCCTGTTGGACCGGTACGGTTTTGGGGGCAGCAGAGGAAGGGCCACCGGTCTTCTTCTTCGGGATGGTGAAAGACCTGAAATTCATGTCTACAGGAAAAAAGTAAAAACGTGTAAGTATTGCAACCCTGACCGATGTAATCAGAGAATGAGGAAAAATTAGGAAAGGATACCTGGGTGACTGGAGCCCCCAGCCTCCGCAGTGTTGCCCGGGGCGGGTACCCCGTGCCCCGCTGCTTCATCAGCCCTGGGGGTACCCGTGCCACCCGGTGAGATTCTCCAAATCCAAGCCCCGTAATGGAACATTTTCCCGGTGAACGGGTCCCCTTGTAGAAGTTTCTCCAAACTTTCTTCCAAGTCTAGAGCGCTAGCCGACTCAGTGTATTGCGGTTTCAGGAGGTGATCGTTCCACTTTATGCCAGCCAGAGGAGAAATGGAAGGAAATTTTATAAAAACAAATTTTTCCTTCCACTGCCGGTTGCTTTGTGGAAGGTCAGAGATAAATTGACGACCATTACGGCCCTTGAAATAGACATAACCGTCGCATCCCGACTTACCGGGAAGGACTTCAAACAAGAAGAGAAACAGGCGAAGGGAAGGGTCGATCTTAAGTTCAACGCAGATATTTACAAAGGCGTTGAGGAAACGGTGGGCATTGGGCGTAATTTGCCCGGGAAGGACTTTAAAACAATGGCACAACTCGACAAGGAGGGGACGGAGGGAGAAGACAGTGCCACTCTCCAAAGAAGTGATATGGAAGCCTATTCTATCATCTCGGTGAGGCTCGATAATGTTCGGCCAGCTGGGGTCGAATTCAAGGACATACCCCTCCGGGAGATTCCTACGAACCTTATTTTGGGCAATCTTGGAAACATGGGGGAAAATGTCTAAGGGGTAGCTAGTGGGGAGGGGAAAGTAACCGGTCGCTTCCAGCCGGTTCACCCATTCCTCATATGACTCATTATCAGGGTCATAGGTGTTAGAATAAGTGACCAACGCTAGAGGGGGGGTGAATAGCGTTTGATCGTAGAAATCGCAGGAATAAAAAATTAAGAACGTGAAAAGTAAAGAGCGTAGAAAGCGTAAAGGGAGCACACCAAGATTTATACTGGTTCACCACAACGTGTGGCTAATCCAGTCTCCCGAGAGACTCTCTCGAGCTACACTACTTCCGTTAAGCTTACGGGTGCTTAACAAACCGTTACAACCTGAGAACTCGAGTCCCACGAGCCTCAACAACCTTGCTCGGAGATACCGCACTCCAAGACTTCAACCCGAAGGAAAATACCTTTCCTTCGTACAACCAAGGGAAACAAGCTTCCCTTAACGTGTATACAACACTAAGACACTCAAGAACAAGACTCTCCTTAAGAGTGGATATGAGTAAAATATATACGCTCAAGAACAACTCAAACTTCACACAAATTGGCTCTAGAAAGCTATGGAAAATGATGTTATTTGAATGCAATAAAAGTATGAATATTGTGAAGTGAATTGATGTGTAAAGCAGACCCAAACACCCCTTTTTATAGTGCCAAAATAGGCTCCAACGGACCAATGCATTAAAGGGGTGATTGGCTTGATTTATGGGATTGAAAAGATTTGGGATCTGCAGAATATTGGCTTCCCATCGATGTTTAGGGCTTACCCATCGCTGGTAAGCCAATTTTCCTTCAGTTTTGAGGCCAACGGTTACCTACCCATCGATGGGTAAATGCTTCCCATCGCTGGGTGGGAGGTTGACTTTCAAATAAGGAAAGAATTAGCTTTAAATGACTCCCAACGGTCATGCCTTCCAATCGATGTTTAAGCCTTCCCATCGCTGGGTTCCCATCGATGGGTAAATCTTCCCATCGCTGGGTAAGGGCATTCTGCCTTGTGGTAATGTTGCACCAAGGCTTTAACATCGATGGGTAGAACTTCCCATCGCTGTTTGGCATGGTTCTGGAAATTGGTTTGGCTAAGGGACCGCTTACCCATCGATGGGAAGATCTTCCCATCGCTGGGTGGGTGGTTAGTCAAGAACCCATGGTTTTTGCCTTAACCACGGCCTAGCTAACCGATGCAAAAACCGACCGAAAAATCCAAAGTTCTCCAAAATATAAACCAAGTGTTTAAAACACTTATTTGATGTATTTGGCTAAGAAATCAAGTGAGACACTTTAAAAACCACGTCATTTGAGTGAAAACCACGGCTAGCCAAGTTTATGCCGTTTTGAATGATTTTTGTCAAACGACCAAAAGCGAAAGATGGTTTTCGAAGTGTTTTTGTTGGAGAACCGTTTAAACATGCCAAAGAGTGAAAACCAATCATAAAAAGTTGAAAACCACTCGGTTGGTTCGGACGCCAAAAACCAATGCCGATAACCGAGAGCCGAACGCCGGTTTCTGAAGCCCGAACGCTGGATGGCTTGGTTTTTGGTTTGGGCGAACACCAAGTGTTTTTAATGACTTAAACAAGTTTGAAAAACATTTTTATGATGTAAGAAATGCAATGAAGGATTTTAGCCTAAAGAGCCAAGGTGTAAAGATTGGGTCGGTCTTGATCACAATAAAGACCGACTCAACGATGCTAAGTCTAAGGTCTTCGTTCTTGGTCTCTTTTAGCTCTTGTTCTCTTGCTTTCTTCTTATACTTATTTCTTGCCTTGTATATTTAACAGCTTGTCTCGTTCACGGCGGTTTGGCATTATCAAAACCTGTCATAAAAACAAACACGGCTTTAGTACGAAAACACGATAAACCCGTGTTTCAACAATAGGGAGCCGGATCATCGTCAACCGGTTCATCCCTCTCCTGAAAAACCTGACCGGGCATTTGGTTAACAGGCTGCGGTTCAGGGACGGTGCTGTTGGGGCCCGACCGGGTTTCGAAACCGGATAGAGAAGACCCGGTCGAAGAAGAGGAGGTTGAGGATTCCTCGGATGCGTAGGCATCCGAGGAAGAAATACCCTGACTATCAGAAGAAGACATTGATCGGGAACGAAAACTAAGAGTTAATAAAGAAGAGAAAGGAGCTTACTTGGCTCGGAGGGCTGGGAGACAAGAGAGAGGAGCTTGACCGGTGAAACTCAAGAGACGCGCGAGAAGAAGTGAAGAAATGAATGGGGTGGAGCTCTTTATATAGGCGAGGAAGGAAGGGAACGGCGACGTGGCCACTCGAGGGCGCGCCGCGTCAGGCGGCGCAATGATGGCGCATGGGAAGACGAACGGACGGGCTGACAGCGGTTCAGAACGGATAGTTGAGGCGAGACACGTGTCTGGATTCAAATTTTGAAATTCAAATTTTGAAATCCCTAGGCAGGAAAAGCTGAAATTCGAAATTAAAATTCCTGTTTCAGATTTTTACTTCCCGCTTATGACAAAATTGCATAACCGAGAAGTAGAGGGCTTATTGATGGGTGTATCTCACCCATGACCGGTCAAAGGACGGAACCAAATAGTTGACTGGTCAAAGATGTCAAACTTGAGTAGAGGACCTGAATCGTCGACGTAGGGGATAGATGGTTGACCAAAAGGTTGACCGGTACACTTCGGATAGTATACCGGTCAAACTTTTCTATCGTCTAAATCCATCCTTCGAAGCTAGCTAATCAACCCTCAAGAACCAACCGGTGCGGTTTTTAATGATTAGAAAGTGTCGGCAGGAAGAATCCAAAAGGACTTGGACTGTAGTGATTGGCATTGCTGGGGACTCAGTGGATGACAAGGGAAGTTATCCCCCTCGCAAGATGACAAGGCAGCTCAGGGACAGTCATCTCGCACCACATCGGCAGCATGCCCCCACGTGGGCGCACGTGGTACTGTCCCCCAGCTTAGTATATATACCTCTTGTAAACCTCAGAAAGAAGAATTCGAATTCACTCTCTCTAAACTCCCTTGTAAAAGCACCCATGCATTCTCCGTTATAATATAAATTGGGCTACAGGTGTTCCACCTAAAGTCCTACCGGTCAATCTGCGTGTTTTTACATTTCTTACTTTACCAAATCAAGCAAACTATTCTAGACCCGGTCTGGTATAGTTTGACCGGTCAAGTAATTTACACCATCACTAGAGATAAGTACATCCGTGTAGTACTTATTTAAAAGTAAAGTAGTATTCATTCTCGCACAAGCATAAAGTTCAATTGAAAAAGCGCGGTACTCATTTTGAAATAACGCAGTACTCATTCTGAAATTACATTATACTCATTTTGACACATTTGTTCAATATTCATTTACCAATAACGTAATATTCATTCTAAAACGCAATAGTACTCATTCCCATATAACCTAGTACTCATTCTTAAACAACATACCATTCAAAACGCCGATCTTCTTCTTCTTCCGGATTTAGTTTTAATTGTTTATGTTTCTAATTTTAGTTCTTAATTTCAGTTTTAATTTTTTTTTAGTTTAATTTAAAAAATTCAATGAAATATTCTAAAATACGGAGTAATATTAAAAAAAATGATCCACACTAGTAAATGAGATGAAATGGCTGGCCAATGGGTATGGTGACGGATAAGAAATACCCCACCCAACAGCCTGATATAGAAAGCAAAAAGAGAAAAAAATAGTTTGGCAGACATGAATTGGGCAAACCACGGTTTCAATATAATTTTTTCAACCATGCTACACTTCGACCAAAAATTATACCCCAAAGCTATACCAAAGGTCTAGACTAACATTTTTCTTGTTTACACTGACACAAAATTCTGGTGGGTTAATAAAAAATTGCACTAATATTTTGTGTCTGTGTGAACTATCACCCTAGCATTACACTAACACAAAATGAATGTGCAAACCTGCAAGGTACAAATTGGGGTACAAATCTTGGGGTACACATAGCTTAATCCTAAATTTTCCCTTCTTTGTACGAAAAATATTACTCCCTCCGTCACCTAAGCAACATTTCGAACGACGTGCAAAATATCATCTTTTTTAAAATTATTTTATTTACAAATTGATAGAAAAAAAGTAAAAATTAGACCGTTGAAAAATAGATCAAAACTTCTACAAAATAAGATGCGACAAGAATATTTTATTTTATCAAATGATCAACCAAAACGAGTAAGCAAACAAAAGTTATCGAAAGACCGAAATAATAACTCTTGCTTACATTTTGAGACAGAGGGAGTACATGATTAACAATATTCATTTTTTTCTCATCATAACTCTGAACTAAATAATTTTATCTTTCCAAATATCATAAAAATAGAAGAGCTTTATTTGCGAGGAATGAATTATGTACTATTCCCTAGCCTCCGGTCAAGTTGGTTTTCTCCATTTAACTTTTTATGGTTTTTAATATTGATGGATATTCGGGCTCAGAGAACGCAAATGAACGGCTAAATCGCAGGAGCGATTTGGGCCGGTGTCGGGAAAGGCCCAGATTCTAGTTAATTGGCCTAAGCGTAAAGTAAAGACCCTAAATTGTGCAAGGACGTGGAAAGATTAAGGGAAATATGGTGAACCACCACGATTGATGGGAGAGCAGTAATGGCGAGAACTGTGCGCATAATTAGTGCCCATTATGTATGTAACCGTAGGTAATATTAATACAGGGAGAACCCTCCATTATAAGGCAAGTGAAAAACACCGGAACACAGTGATTAATAGAAATATTGTGAGATTTATTAATTATCAATTATCATACGCTCATCGCCGCCATAGTTATTGGGCTAATTCCCATCAAATATAATATTTTAATTATTAATATCTTTATAAAAATCAACCTAAATAATACTAAAACATAGAGAAAAGTACTAAAATAGGACTTTCATATTTTTTTCTGAAATAGGATTTTGCACTGTAGTTGATGGTGTAAATTATCGACCTGTAACACCCCAACCCACGTGGCCCGAATACAAGGACCAGCGGATCGGGTTGCTACTAAATTGGCATTCATACGCAATAATTTCCAAAACAATTTAAAACATTTACTTCAAAACAATATTTAAATATCCATCAGAGTAAATCAAAACGGTGCGGAAGCCTTTAAGTACTTAATCAAAATACAACTTTGGGTTCTTGCCCTTAATAATATAATAATTCAAACTTAAATATTAAATAATAAACTCCTCCAGCTAGCATCCATCCATCTCTTTGCCCTCGCTGCCTCCAGAATAGTCCTTTATTCATCATTCGTGTTACCTACGTGTAGCAAATAGGAAAAAGGGCTACACGCTCAGCAATGAAGCTGAGTGGAACTATCTAACGTTCGACTACGCACATAGACGAACCCACTAGCTCATAACTTCATACAATATCATGCACATAAGTACAACATAATAATATCACATAACAATATCAACAATTCACACAATATGTTACTTACCCTGCACCTGCAAATGTCATTATCACAATATTCAAGTCATTACATTAACTCATATCCAACACTAGCTCATAACCTATTCTAGGCTAAGGCCAATTACTCATTATCCACATTCTTACCTTAAGACTTAGAGCCACTACCTACGGCCATAACTCAAAGTCTATTCTATGACATCAGAACCACTACCTACGGCCATGATTCTGGTTAGCCCTGTACCTACGGCGCCGGTTGGGTGGAACCTCCAATCCTACGGATCAGATCCCAGATTCCATGTACGTACATCTTTACCCGAATGCCACTGGACTAAGTCCACAAGGCTCTACACCTATTGTCAACTTACAATCTCAATTCTCACAAAGTAGTCCTAGAGTTCATCTAGGTAACCTATCTCATTAACTTACTTTAATTATACAGATCCAAGCTAACAGCCACCTCAATTTACTTTATTCGTTAAAGGCATATCACACCACATTTACAACAAATCAAGAGAACAGAATTAACCAAATAAATCATCATGCAATCCAAATAACGGCCTAATGTCGAGTGTAAACACCTTCCATTTACCGTCATGCAAATCATACAAATTCGAAGTAAGAAAACGTACCTGGTCATCCTTGTTCAATCAACTCCAACAATAACATATAATATAATTAAATCATAGTTTAATTATAAACAAATAAACCACGTAATCAATCATACGAAATTACGAACGTGAATTTCAAATCTATATACATAATCTAGCGTTAGATGTGCAAGTTCTGACCTCAATTAATTGGCGAATTAAACTAATCAAATACTCAAAGAAGACTTCAGCAACTCGGCGGTAGAGCAGCGGCTATCCTGCGGCGTCCAGCTCCTCCGGACTCCGGCAAACAGCGGCGGCGTGCTCCGGTTCCGTCCCGCGTTCTGTTCTTTCGGCCCCCTTCTCGTTCTTTTATTTTCTTCTTCCGTGCGTGTGTGTAGAGCGCATATGTGTGTGTGTGTGTGTGTGTGTATATATATATATATATATATATATATATATATATATATATATATATATATATATATATATATATATATATATATATATATATATATATATATATATATATATATATATATATATATATATATATATATATATAATATATATATATATATATATATATATATATATATATATTATATATATATATATATATATATATATATATATATATATATATATATATATATATATATATAAACACAGGGATTTTGACGTGGAAACCCAAATCGGGAGAAAACCACAGGCCTTTTTTGGCGGTACCTTGCCAACGGGGGATTTTTATTAATATCGAGGGTGTGTACACGGTACATGAAATGGGCTTGGAAGCCATTAATGGTGGAGCTAGAAGCTCTTGAAGAAGAAGGAAAAACACTCTAAAAACTTTCTAAAGAGGGAGATAGAGATATGCAGGAGATGAATGAGTGAATGGCCCCCCTTAACATTGAGGGGGAGTCCTCCTTTTATAGGGGAGGAGGGGAAGCATATTCGGGGAATACTCTCTTATTCCTCCATTTTATTAAACAAGTCCGGTTTGACTGTTCTTCGTAAATAATTGGGAAATATGGGTCGAGCCACGTATTATTTCCCATTAAGAAGTCTTCCACTTTTTTAAGTTGTGAGAATCATCAACTTAAAAAAGTAAATAAGTCCTCCGAGTGTAATCTTTAGTCTTCGTACTTTGGATTCTTGACCGGTTGATATTAATGCTAGTCCTCTGAGTCTTCATTAATTCTCTAATTTCTTGAATCAGAAGGTCTTCCTGCAAACATAATATGTACAATTATTTTTTTTGACCGGCCTATGCCGTGCTCAAATAATTATTATCTTTACCGAGGAGCTCGGTGTTAGGGTGGTTAAAATTCGCGTGAATAATTATCGTAACAAGAGCGATGTCAGTTCGATAAAGCAACGATGCTTCGAGTAGTTATACGACACCGGAGTTAGTACGATGAAGCGGAGATGCTTCAAGTAGTTATTTCGTCGAGACCGATGTCAGTACGGATTAAGTAAACGATACATAGCGAAATTAGTATATCAAAGTAATCGATGTTACTTAATACGAATTAAGTATGTTGCAGCAACTTTGTCGAAGATCGATGCTAGCCCGGCTAACTGATGCAAATATCTTCATGTCATGCAGAGACCACTTCCGGAGTGCCTTGTTCAAAAGGCTTGAAGAATCGGGCGTCCCCGATAAGGGCTCAGCTGAGCCACCGGTGTACCCAATTCGATTGGGGTCAGACTTACGAGAAAATATGTGCAAGACCGGTGTGTATATCATTCTTGGCCTGTCTCGCGCACAAGAATGATATTTACCAGCGTGCTAGGTCGGGCCTGTGTCACATATTTTAATATTTTTTATTATACTGAGCAAGACCGGTGTAGTAACCAGCGTGCCAGGCCGGGCATGTGTCTCAGTCTTCCTCTTTTTTTTAATACAGAGCAAGACCGGTGTAGTAACCAGCGTACCAAGCTCGGCTTATGTCTCAGTCTTCCCTCCGAAGATGTCGCAGACCGATACATGATCGGTGTATTCAACTGGACAATTTGTTTGAGAATATGTCATAGTTCAATTGTGGAGCCTGATAGCACGTGAACACTGTAGTGAGTGTTTCTCAATTGGTGTATTTCAAAACTTAATGGAATCAACAGACCCCACCATCCTCAATCTTGCATTATTTCCCCACGTCGCCACTTTGTCCTCTTTTTGGTACATGCATTCACTTTAACACCCTTGAATATACTCCGTATAAACTTTATTTGTAAGCACTTGGATTTTTCCCCATGACCATGAGTGAATCCACACTTTGCTATTGTCTTTGACAGTGATAGATAATCTTGATAATGAACCAATGGCTCTCCTTGCAATAATTTGGGGCCACCAATGGTAGTTAATCCGGAGATGACCTACAATTCTCCCGGCCGATCTCGACAACAACGGTTGCGAAATTGAGCAGCGGTGAGAACATCTCAGCACAAAGAGTGGGCGACATCTTTGAAACACCTGAAAGTTCTAGAACCTCGATTCCTAAAAGCTGTGGAGTCGCTGGCTTAAGTGAGAAGCAATGGTGATGTTGGCTTCAACGGTGCATCGGTGTAGGAGCGGTTAGCTTCAGCAACGGCGGCGGCACCAGCGGCGGACCTCAATGAGAGTATGGGCGCATGGATATTCGCCTAGAGTTGATGACAGATTTTAGTAAAAATGACGAGTAATCTCTTCCCATAATAAAGCTGTTTTTAGGTGAGGGTGGATCGGATCCACTGCCGGAAATCCATCTATTGGGCCGGTACAGCTCTTTTTCTGCTCCGGCATCACCTCATCGGTGTCTTGGTGTTGATTGTGGTGGTGATTGCGGCGGGTTTGAGCAGCGATGGCAAGTCTGGACGAAGTCCTCCAGAGGCGGATCACATCCTTGTGGCGACGGACGGAATTGAGGATGGCGCTTATCTCGTCTAGTGCGCGACTTCTCGGACAGGGGTGATCCCCGATCATTCCTTCATTCCATTCTTTCCTCCATTTTTTTAACGGAGTATGCAAATCGTCTCTGGAAATTGGGCTGCGATCAAGGGCGACGGCAGTGAGTGCTTTAGTGATGAAGACGATCTTGGCGGCCTTGCAATTTCAGCAGTAGCTTCATGCAACGTCAATGGTGACGGCAGAGCCAAAGAGTGGAGGCCGGCGATCCAAGGTCGCACAGGATCTGGTGGGGGATTTGGCAATTTGCTAATTTCACGCCTCTTTTGTTTTGTAAAACTTTTCTCCCTCTCGCCAGGAACGGTGGTGGCAGTTCCGGCTGCTGGCTTCAACGGCGAGCCGGCGATGGCGCGATTCACCTGGGAATGAAGCTAGGCTGCAACTAAGGACAGCGGCAGAGATCGAATTCTTCGGTGGTGACAGCGATTTTGGTGATACGGCTGGCCGAATTGGCGGAGGTCGGCAATTTAACAAGATCGTGCAGCGGCGGCTTCTCCTTGTGGGGCGGCGGCTTCTCTTTGCCATTTTGGATTTTTGAAGGAAAGCCCCCAATTTTTTCCCCTTTTCTTCCCTTATCTTTTTCGTTCCTTCCCCAGCATCTCTCTTCCTCTCTTTTTTTTGTACAGATGGCTCTCTCCCTCTTATTTTTTATTTTTGCTCACTTCGTGTGGTAAGGGAAAAAATTGGCCGAACAAAAAACACAAGTTTTTGTTCGGGTCCCACGTGTGGCGCCAAAATGATGGTGTAAATTATCGACCGGTATATCGTTTTTAGCCCGGCAAAAACGATAAACTAGTCTAAAAGTATACCAAAATATAAACACAGAGATTTTGACGTGGAAACCCAAATCGGGAGAAAACCACGGGACTTTTTTGGCGGTACCTTGGCAACGGGAGATTTTTATTAATATCGGGGGTGTGTACACGGTACATGAAATGGGCTTGGAAGCCATTAATGGTGGAGCTAGAAGCTCTTGAAGAAGAAGGAAAAACACTCTAAAAACTTTCTAAAGAGGGAGATAGAGATATGCAGGAGATGAATGAGTGAATGGCCCCCCTTAACATTGAGGGGGAGTCCTCCTTTTATAGGGGAGGAGGGGAAGCATATTCGTGGAATATTCTCTTATTCCTCCATTTTATTAAACAAGTCCGGTTTGACTGTTCTTCGTAAATAATTGGGAAATGTGGGCCGAGCCACGTATTATTTCCCATCAGTAGTAATGTGACACTGTACATGTGCACATTACTATACTTTTTTGGTAATGTATATGACCATTTTGGGTAATGTAAGTCATATTTCTGGGAAAAAACATGGAAGTCCTATTTTAATATATTCTCAATGTTTAGTTGTATTTTGGTCTTTCTCTCATATCTTTATTCATATGTTATCTGTAATTATATATTATACGGAATAATATATAATATTTCAAAACTATATACTCTCTCCGTCCCCCTGTATTCGTCCAGTTTTGACTTTTGGAACTGTTCATCTAAGCACTTTGACTCATCAAATTCTCTCAATGTGTAAGCCTAAATATAGTCATGTGTGATCTTGTTTGATTTGTCTTAATATATAGATTATTAATATATACTAATTTTTATAATTTTTTAATATACAAATTACAAGATAAAATGAATTAAAGAAGTGCATTGGATAGTGTGTAAAAATGAAAGTGAAAAAATTCAGGGGACGGAGGGAGTATGTTTAAAAATGAATTCATTGATATTATAATTAATTCAATGTGTTCCTTCCACAATTTCTATTCATACTGAAATAATGTTTCATAACAAGTTAAATAAAACTGAGCGGTGTTGAGTCGAGATGGATTAGGTGACATCCAGTCCCGACCAGAAACACTATCTCCCCGATTGGGACTCGGTGTGGATGGAGTCTGCATGCCGACTTCCACGGTCTGATTTTTTTTTAAATTTCAATTCTCCTTTTTTCTCTCAGCTCCTCCTCTTCTTCGATCTTCTTCTTCTCCTCCTCGACGATCTTATTCCTCTTCTCCTCCTTTTCTTATTCTCATTCGTTTCTTTCTTCAGTCTTCTTTTAATTGTAGTTCTACATTTTGGTTTTTAATTTCAATTTTTATTTTGATTTCATTTTTTTTATTTCAAATTTGGTTTTAGTTTAGTTTAAAAAATTACGTTATAAAGTATGGAGTAATTTGTAAAATTAAAAATTAATACTTCCTCCGTCCCTAAATAAACTTACTTTTTTGACTTTTTGAGGATTTAAGGGAGGGATATTTTTGTGTTGACTTTTCAAAAATACCCTTGATGTGACGTGTAAAAGTAAGATGTGATATGTAGATTATTAGTAAAAAGGTATGATGTGATAGGTAGGGTATGAAAAAGTAGGGGGTAAAAGGGGTTTTTTAAGGGAAAATAGAAGTTTATTTGGGGACAAAGAAAAAACAAAAGAGGAAATTTATTTAGGGACGGAGGGAGTAAAAGATTAAGGATTGGATCTACCTGTCCCTAAGAAATGAGAAAAACTTAATTATAATGTGACAATGAATTAAAAATGAGCATGATAGTGATGGCACCTTAGCTTACGGTCTAAGAAGTACGGAGTGATTTTTTTAAGACCAAAATACGACTAAAACATTGAGATTGCACATGTTCAACAGTATGACAACTTTACTCTCTTATCAGCACACGAGTGTACGCACATTTCATTTAGCTAGCTAACTGCCTGACCGGTGCTAAAAGATCGACCTTGCCGCGCCCTCCCGCGACCCTTCCGATGACTCCCATGAAACTTCATCTTATCTCTCAACCTACCACTAGACTTGAACAAGTCCCTCTCGGACTGCACGATCACGCATTCCGGGGGAGGCACGGCGTACCTAACGACGTCGTAGCAGTAAGAATAGTACATATACTTTTCCCGGAACCATTTCATGGACTTGTGTTGGTCCGGGGTGAGGGTGGAGAAGCGGCGTGCCATGAGGGAGGAGTCGCGGTCCGTGCAGTTCGTCGACGGTATTTGCTCAATGGGGTCGACGATGCAACCCTGAAGCACCATGTCGCGGAACTCGGCGGCGAAGGGTTCGTAGGTGTAGTCCACCTTGTTCCGGCCGCCGTTGGTGGCCCATGCAGAGGCGTCCCATATGGTTGCGTACATAGACATTGGCTTTGATGGGTAGTCACCTCCCATCGCTGGGTGCCGTATAACTTCCCTGATTGGGATCTCATCCACGTAGAAACTGCATGTGCACAAATACATAATATAAAAATCAAGAATATTGAAACGAAAATACAATTTTATTTTAATAAATATTGAATGAAATCTTACATGATATTGTTGAGAGTCCAAAGAATACTATAATGGTGCACGGCCTTGCTTGGGTCGAACCACAGACGATACCTCTCTTCCCTTCCCCGCGAGACACTTCCATTACCGTACATATTGGTTTGAAACCTCCATGGCTTTCCTTTTATGTTTCCCAAAAATTCAATGTCTAACTCATCATGGTTCTTCTCAAACGTATCCACATTTGATGTCTATATAAAGAGATGTTACGCAATGTTAAAAAAAATGCATATTGTATTTACCTTTTTTAATACGGAGAAAAAAAAAATACTCCGTATGTTTGTAAAGTTGAGAACCACAATTGGAAGTCATCAAATACCCCCTCCTTTTTTAAAAACACTTTCTGTTATAATATCGCGAATCGGAAGTTGAACAAAAAAAGAATACTTCCTCCGCAAAAAAGTTTTCCTTTCTTTTTTTCATGCGTCTCAAAAAACAGTTTCCATTTCCTTTTAAAAAAATCACTTTTATCTCTACTAATTCTTAACCTACTTATCACATCACACTTTTTCTCTATTAATCTATCAATCTCATCCTACTTTATCCATCATATCAAATGACATTTTTGGAAAGTTAACCCCAAAATACACTCCCTTAAATCCTCAAAAAGTCAAAACGAGAACTTTTTTAAAGAACGAAGGGAGTAGAATTATAAGTTCAGAGTTGAATTACATACTTCGTAATCAATTAGATTCAATTTTTAATACGGTTTAACTCAAATGCTTTATAACCTGTTATAGTGATCTCTACTCATACTAGGTTTTATCATTTACTTTCTTTGTCTCTGAAAACAATTTCTTTTTTTTTTCCATCCGTCTCAAAAAAATTCTCATTCATATTAAAAATTCACTTATACTCATTGTAATTTTAACATGCGTATCATATCACATATACCCCGTAGTATTTATTATTAATCTAGCAATCAAATCCTACTTTTATCCATCAACACCAAAGTATACTCCTTTTAAATCTTTTGAAAAACAAAACCTCTCATGTTTTTAGGCCGGAGGCAGTAGAGGCAGTAGAGCACATGTCCAACGGCATGTGGTCCATTACTTAGCTCAATTATTCATCTGAAAGTCCATACACAACAACTCAGGATTGTTTAGATGTTGCCACTCAAATATTCATTCCAAGGGGGTGTAAGTTCATTGGAAGAGAAGTGTTAATGAGTATCCCAAGTATTTTATAACTCATTTCAATGATCCCTATCCCATATCCAAATCTATTACTATCTCTTTTACTTTTTATGTTTTTTTAACAAAACACTTCAAATTTGTGTTAAATAATCTATTTTATCTCAACTAAATCATATCTATCACATAATATTTAATTACTTTTATTATTAATCTAAATCACACTTTTAGCTATCACCTCGAATATAAAATTGAAAAATCAACTATAAATTATACACATGTTATTCTTCTGAATAATCAAAATAGGAATGATTTTTCAAAACGGGAGGAATATAACACTATTTTGGAGTACTTACATAAAACGCAACAACGATTCCGGCGGTGCATTCCGACGGCAATTTAATGCCGGCACTAAAAAAACCGTGGCTGTAATACTCTATTGAAATTATTCCCGATCCTACATTTTGCATATATTTAATATTTACACGATTTTAGGAATTCACTTATTTGTTCTTTGGTGGCATTGAAAATATTAAATTGAAACTATACTTTCACGAATTACCGGATAAACGGTTGAGGATGAGGCGGACGGTCCGGTCGTCTCGCGACCGTTCGATATTGAATTCGCTGAAGAGCGGGGAATAGCCGTCTCCGTATGTGACGGTGGAGACGTTGAATGGCGCCGCAGCCTCCGCCGCGTAGATTGCGGCGGCGATCGTCATGAGAGGCCATATGAGAATATAAAGGGATGAAACTCTGTGATTCATTTTGTTCATCTTTTGGGATTCATTTATTATTTTTAATTTTGTTTTTTCAGTTTCGCCAGATTTTTTTTTTGCATAATGAAACCTCTCTTCCGCCCGATTTCATAGGATTTGGATCACATCCCCTGCCATCTTTTTTTTTTCTCTTCATAAATCATAGATCATAAATCATAAATAATAATAATAATAATAATAATAATAATCCCCTGCCATCATTATTTTTTTGCATTTCCTTGTTCTTGAAAAATAAACCATGGGATTTGACCTTTCCACTTTTTGAGGGAGTTTTATTAGTGAAATTTGTGGAATTTAAAACCGAATCTTGCCCTCTTTTCGTAAATAGTACCTCTTCTTTGGTTCTGTTTAAAATAAAACAGCTTGGTCCTCATTTGTCTTAAAACAATTCCAACTATTTTCTAGATATACATGGTAAGTTTTAGGGGTTATGTACACCAAAATGGGGTATCCCATTTGTAGAGGTGGCAATCGGATCAACCGGATCGGTTCCGTATTGAACTTTTTCGGTTCGGATATCTTTCGGTTATATGTTATAATCGGTTCGGTTCGGTTCGGTTAAATTTCGGTTCGGATTTGATTTCGGTTCTATACATTTTTCGGTTCGGTTCGGTTTCGAGTCGGTTCAGATACGGTTCGGTTATGAATCGGTTCGGATAGATTTTGATTCGGATACAATTTGAGTCGGATATATTTTGGTTTCGGGTCTAGTCCGGTTCGGATATATTTCGGTTTCGGATATATTCGATCGAGTGGACTACAAATTATGAAAAAATATATTTTATGATGATATAAATTTAATATCATAATATTAATTTTAAAATTTAGTTTTGATATATTAAAATTTTATCACTTCAAATAATATTATGAGTAATTTACCTAAATAGGGCTAAAACACAATGACTTTCCCAATATAGGATCATATGTTTTTATTTCACAATGTAGGACTTTTGGTCATTATTAATTAGTCATTATTCAAGTAAATGTCCATTATTAATTTATTACTGGGCATTATTCCTCCTACTAAGACATTATTAAGTTCTCTCTAAGGAATAAAAAAGTTTAAGTCCTAGATTAAGAAAGTAATTATGCTTTAGTATTATTTAGTACAAATTTATTAATATCATTAGTTTTATCTTTATAAATAAAAAGATAAAAGATAAATTCAAATCGTATTAGGATTGTGTTACCACTTTTTGGGGAAGATGAGTCGAAGCAACTAGTTTTTATCTTATGCTTTGCACTGACTCGCATACTTTTTTTATAAGTATAGCTATTTAAAAATGGTACTCCGTATTATATTAAAAAATAAAACTCACATTAAATAAATAAGAGAATAACTCTTTAAGTAATCCAATTACAATGTCTATTATTGATGGAATACATAAATATTATACATGTATGTGCATATGAAAGATAATACATTAACTCTTCTTAAATAACTTTGTTAGACATTTCATTTTTTGTAGATATCGTGGTATGCGAGGGTATGATGTATTTATTAATTTCTTCTATGAATCTTATTATTCTACACTTTATTTGACTAATTATATTTATAATTTTGATAGAAAAT
The DNA here is from genome assembly GCA_003260385.1 of Cuscuta australis. Lineage (NCBI taxonomy): Eukaryota > Viridiplantae > Streptophyta > Magnoliopsida > Solanales > Convolvulaceae > Cuscuta > Cuscuta australis. Next base: position 811,797 of record NQVE01000206.1, on the reverse strand, counting down.
ATATTTTTAGTTTTTAAGGAAAAGTTTTACTTTTTTGTTTTATTTTACCATATTTGGTAATTAAAATTTATTTGTATTTATTATAATTTTTTAATTATAAAATTACATGCATTATAAGTTTTTTTTAGAAATTTGGATATGATAACTTATTGTAGCCAGACTAAAACATGTAATCCATTTTATGAGGGAATGAGCAAGTAATATAATTAGTTCAAATGGTCAAATAAAAGTAAAATTTTAAAAGCATAATATGCTTATTGAAAGGAAAACATACTTCCAAAATTATCTATGTAGGTTACAATCGGTTTCGGATCTAATCGGTTTCGGATCTAATCGGTTTTGGGTTTTATCGGTTTCGGGTATTATCGGTTTCGGATCTAATCGGTTTCGGGTTTAATCGGTTTGGATATTATCGGTTTCAGATCTAATCGGTTTCAGATTTAAATCGGATATGAATTATTTAGTTCGGTTTCGGTTCGATTCGGATCATTTCGGGTTTTCGGTTATAGATCGGATCTTCATTTTTCGGGTCATTTCGGTTTCGGTTTCGGATATTTCGGTTCGGGTAATCGGTTCCGGTTCTGTTTTGCCAGCTCTACCCATTTGTATATCGGACAAAACACTTAGTATCTGTGTTTTCCTGGTGTTCAAATGGGGTACCCTATTTTGGTGTACCCCTAGGTTTATTTTAAGTTTTATTTATTTAGCCTACATCAGTCTCTGTATAAATTCAATTAAAAATAACTTTAGTTAAAAATCATGATTCAAAACACAAACATTATTATGTATTCCCTCCATCCCTAAAAGATTGACACAGTTTGACTTTTTTTGTCAAACTGTGACACATTTTGATCACGAATTTAACATCGTTTAAAATAATTAAATATTACTACATCTGTCTCATTTTAAATTGTCTATTTTCCTTTTTTCTCCGTCCCAAAATAAATTGTCTGTTACTTGTTATCATAAACTTTTAAGAGTAAAATACCTAAACTACCCCTAAAATATGTTATTCTTCTCCACCATATCTTCTCATTCATCGTCACCTCTATTAAAAAAAATGACAATTTCAGAAAATCAACTCTATTTTTTCTTTTCCTTAAATATGTCTAAAAGTCAAAACAGACGATTTAAAACGGGACGAAGGAAGTATAAAAATTTGATATTTCAAAACTATATTTTGAAATAAAACCAATTACTAAATTTACATTGTAAATACATTTATTTTTTCTATTATTCGTGGTCAAATAGTGCCACAGTTTGACCATAAAAATTAAAGTGTGACAATTTTTTAGGCATGAAAGGAGTAACACTTAATATTTTATACTGAAAGCATTTAATTCACCAAAAAATAATAGTACCAGTTATCGTATACTCCTCTGTCCCTGAGTATTTCTCTACTTTTAACTTTTTGCAGTCAAATTTGATAAACTTTGACTTCAAATTAAATAAAAATGATATTAGATGTTGATACAAAATTGCTTTATTAGATTTACTATATGAAATATTTTCAAAATATTATTTTATCTAATTAAAATATATTATATATTTTATTTAATTACTGGTCAATGGATGAAAAAGGTTAATTGATAAAAAGTCAATACTGAGTAAATACTCAGCGACGAAGATAGTACATGAAATTGTATATTCAAATGAATGGGTCAATTTGTCTAAAGTGGTGCATATGCAACATAACTTGAGTGCATTTGTGTGTGTGTTTCTTTGCATCAAACTTAAACTTTTAATAAACACAAGAAAAGTTCAAAGTGAGTATTTTAATACCACTACTAAAAAAAAGACCAAATAAATCCCCTCATTTGCATTGGTCAGCAAAACAAACGATTTAAAAGTCAAAAAAAATTCGCATACCGCTACTCATTTAAATCGGTTAATCTTAATAACCGGTTCAAAAGGGTATTTGCATCAGTTATTAAGAATAACCGATTCGAAAGTTGTTAACCTTTTGCATCAGTTATTCCTAATAACCGATGCAAATACCCTTTTGCATCGGTTCTTAAGAAAAACTAATTTAAAATGTTATGTTATAATGAGCCTCTAAATTCTTATCCTTACGCGATTTTGAAAAAAAAGCTCCAAACGCTTCGCCGTGTCACTCCTCCTCGACGCTAGTCTTCGCTAACGTCACCTCGCCGATTTCCTCCCTTCGCCGATGCCATCTCGCTGAATTCCTCCCTTCGCCGACGCCACCCATCGCTGTGCCTTCCCTCACCAACCCCTCTCTTCGCCGTGCCTCGTCCCAACACCAACCCTTCGTCGCCAACTCTTCGCCGTGGCCTTCGCCGTCTTCCTCCCTTCGCCAACCCTTCGTTGTCTTCCTCCCTTTGCCGACGCATCCCTTCGCCGTCTTTGAGGTATTTTTTTCATATTTCATTTTAAATCTTTAATTATACCATTATTATATATATATATATATATATATATATATATATATATATATATATATCTTTGCATTAGGTGAATTTTTTTCTTCAAGTGGTTAGTATAATTTTAAATTTATTTAAACTTATTCTTAGGGGGGCTTCATTATTTGTTCTCCCGCCTAACTAACCTTGAAGTATTTTGTTTGCCAACATAAAAAAGAGAGAGATTGATAGCCTTGGTTTGCTAAATCTTGTGTTTTGATGTTAACAAACAATATATGAGCTAACGTTTGTTTGAGTGTTTCAGGTACAACAAGAATCTATTAAGATTCGATTCTCAAGAACAAAGTTTAAACCCCAAACTAGCAAAGAATATAGGTAGAAACTGTAACACCCCAAAATATACCCTAGAATTATTAATGAATAAATAATCAATTAATCAAATTTTTTTTTATTAAAATAAATTATTGTTGGGCTTTGGGCCGATACGAAATTTGTTTTGACATCTATCATCAAAATCTGGATAAGTCTCATAGAGATAAATCCAATATGTGGACTATTTGTGTGGTCTTGATTGGAAACTTGAGTACAGACCCAAATCAAGAGTAAATAAAGAATTTGTTTAGAATGTAAATATTGAAATGATTTGTTCAAATAAATCATGAGAATAATTGATATGAATTAAATGAGAGAACCTTTTATGAGAAAGGTCAATTAAACCAATTTTTACTCTGCTAAAGTCAAACACCCAAAAATATGATGTCGGAAAAAGTATTACAAATAAATATAAAAGTTATATCGTTGGATAGAGTTCGACTGTCTGGTCGCAACGATGCAAACAGAATTCAATTTGGAGAAAGTTGGACCAAAAAGAGTACCCCGACTGGGACCGAAATTAGTCCCAATCAGGGAAGAATCGTGTAAATATCCGATCGGCGCAGCCTCCTCCACTACGCGACTTTCATACGCAGAAATGAGTCAGCCAGTGTCCTCTTCCCCTTCTCTTCTTCTATATAAGGATACTCCATCCTTACCAATTCTGCACCAATCTTCTGGAAAATTATACCATTGTGTTCATAAGAGTGAAGGGAGCAGTCAGGTGTTGTTAGTTGCCGCCGAAGTCGCCGGAGTGGGGAGTAATCATCGCCGGAAGTTCCGCCGGAAAATATTCAAAACCTTCATTTACCTTCAAGGTAAGCCCGTAGATATATCTAATGACTAGAATGTTCATATAGGTCGTTTCTACGCTCATAAATGGTCATTTGGTTGAGTTTTGTGTTTGACATGTTTGAAGAACCAAGAATCATAAACCTTGAATTTGATGTTAAAAATATGTTTTAATAATTCTAATATGATCTATGAACCTTGGAGAACATCTCTATATAGTTTAATTGAAGTTCGGTGACTAAAAATGGTTTTCTCGAAAAATGGACCGAGGTTGAAGACGAATGAACAGTGGCTGAAAATCCACAGAGTGGATCGATCCTCTGGGAGTTTTTCTTCTAGTTGGATCGATCCAGAGGGCTGGATCGATCTTCCAAAACTCTGGTCCGAAAATTTGTCTGAAATTGCTATTTTTGAGCTCTAAAATCCTATTTTTTATACCAATTGATTATGATTATTATAAAAATGATTTTTCACAACAAAAATGATGTTTTTAACAAATTAAAACATTATGTGATGCATGACGGTAAGTTCGGGTGTTAACACTCGAGACTAGGCCGCTAATTGTTATTAAATGTTATGTTGAATGATCATTATGATGAACTATTATTGTGGCCAATTATGAATGATTAACCTACTGATTGGTATGATTATTGATTAAATCATGATTAAAAATGGATATAATAATGATTATGAAAATGATGTATATTGTTAAGGATATCTAGAAGAACTCTAAGATATACCCACTTGTATAATGATGATGATTATTAAAGATATCTAGAAGAACTCTAAGATATACCTCCTTGAACAATTCATATTTCGGGGTTAAAACGTACGTACGGGATCCAGAACGGATATCACCCACCCGACAGTTCACTGTTCGGTTGGTACGTAATCCACATGACTCATAGGGTGGATTATCGATTCTTCTGTTCTGCATTAAACTATTTATAGTTTAAGGGCCTGATTAGAAATGTTGCCTTAGACTAGAAATAGTTAAGAGTTGTTATGAAATGATTTGGCCTTAGATTAAGAATAATTTAAGAGCATTATTGATATATTGAATATCAAATGACTTGGAATAAAATATGGAAAATATGATGAATGTTTGAACCATATATTGTATGCATGATATCAAATGGTCGATTATAAAAGTTATGTCGTTGGATAGAGTTTGATAGTCCGATCACAAAGGTGCAAACAGAATTCAATTCGAAGAAAGTTGGATAAAAAAGTGAACCCTAATTGAGACCAAAATTAGTCCCAATCAGGGAAGAGTCGTGAAAATCTTCAATCAGTGCAACCTCCTCCACTATTGATCACGAATTGAAATCCTACGCAGCAGCAACTCATCATCCTATGTCTTCTCTTCCTCTTCACCACTATATAAGGAAGACCTCTTCTTCCCATTTCTTCACCAATCTTTCTAAAGTTAGTATCATTATGTTCCTTGTTGAGCGGAGAGTTCATTGGTGCTTCCTAGAAAGCTTGAGGTTGCTGGAGTTGAGAGTAATCGTCACCAGAAGTTTTGCCAGAAAATTTCCAAAACCTCCATTTAAGCCCAAGGTAAGCCCGTAGATATATCCAGTGATTGAATGTTCGTATAGATCGTTTCTACGTTCATAAACGGTCAGTCGTTTGATTGAGTTTTGTGTTTGACATATTTGAAGAACCAAAAATCATAAACCTGGAAATTGTTTTTAAAACAACGAACTAATGATACCAAAATGATTTATGAACCTTGGAAAACATTTCTATATAGTTTAATCGAAGTTTGGTGACTAAATATGATATTTTCAAAAATGGACCCGAAGGTAGGAGACAATGAAAAGTAATCTTTTTGTAGAATACCTTCGGAGGATCAATCCGAGGGGGTGGATCGATCACTAAAAGTGGATCAATCACCAGCCCTGGATCGATCCCCCGAATTTGTTGATCCGAGCACTTTTCTGAAAATGTTATTTTTGGATCTCTAAAATCCTATTTTTCATACCAATCAATTATGATCAATGTAAATATGATTTATGGAAATAAATGTGATGTTTTTGACAAATAAAATCTTATGTGATGCATGACGGTATGTGAGGGTGTTAACACTCGACACTAGACTGCTATTTGTTATTGAATATTATGATGACTATTATTGAATATTGATTATGATCAAACATTGATGAATATTCTGATTGAATAATAATTATAATGGATAAACCATAATGAAACGCCATTGATGATAAATTCTATTAAATATTTATTATGACGATTAAATGGATGACACGTGTGATTATGATTATATAATGATAATGATCTTATTCTGACGAAATACTAAAATATGGCATTGAATAAATAAACCTTGATTAAATATGTTCGTTTGATTCTCTTGAGTAAATGATGACTATGAATTGACAAATCATGATCCAAAATGAATAGATTGACAAATAAAAAATGGGCTTTTCTCTCGTACCTTTCCAAATGAGAGGGCATTCATACCCCTTCATTAATTAAGTGACATTTGTACTTCTAATACTATTTAATAATACTTAAGCTTAATTAGCAAGTCCCCTTTCATTTTTCAAAATTGCAAGATGGCCTCCAGCTCGATCCAAGCTTAATTACGTACACTATCCTAACTTCACTTATTATTAACTATTACGGAGTACTACGTAATATTTTATTTAATTAGTTCTTATTATTTTACTTTTCATAAATAAATTATTTTATTCAAATATCATTTTTTATTTATTATTTAATTACTTCTCGTTATTTGACTTTTTATAGATTATTATTAATATAGTAAATTCGAAAAAAGGTCTTATACAATACTCCTCCGTTTTATAAACAAGTTCTTCTTTCATTTTTTTTATTTGTTTCTAAAACACTTAAATTTTTGTAAATAATGACTATATATCTAAATTAAGTCGTGTCAATATACTCGTTTCAATTTGCATTGATATAATAAGTCATTTAAATAATTTGTCTATCTTCTTTCTTCAAAAATAATGATATAATTAAAAGGTCAAACTACAAAAATAAATCTCTCCATAATCAAAAAATGAATTGTTTTAGGAAACAGAGGGAGTAAGTGATTTTTCATGTTTAGTCCTTAATCCTAAAGTATTACATTCGTCGTATTCAATTTTCAAAAATTATTTCATAATTAGTCCTTTAAACCAAATATGACCAAATATTTTTTTCACGTGCATATAGCCCACAAAAGACTAATTATAGAACAATTTTAAAACTTGAGGATCACGAATGTAATGTCTAACAATTAGAGACGGTTGAAATATTGGAATAATAATATTGCTTCGTAAATTATGAAATACATGATAGAGTATATATATAAGAGAGACTCCTAACACAACTAGAAAAAGATTATGGAAACTACCTAAAATACAACATCTACCATAAATAGTAGTATGAAACTGACTAATAATCAAAACTACCAAAACCAATACTACCAGAAGTAATATTAGTATTATTGTCTAACAGAGACTGAGTATGAAAAAATCACTAGTTATAAGGGGTTATTTAAAGAATTTACTCTAATTATTATTTACTTTTCGTGATCATTGTTTTATTGATTATTATTTTATGTAATTATTTTTTAACGAAATAAATTAAACGTAGTTGAACGAAATTAGACAAGTTTAATAATTACTACTTTAGGGTCCGTTCCGTAGGACTTATCTTTTCTACTTATTACTTATTCTTATTAAAATCAGATCAGATCTGATCAGATCAACCAGATCATATCAGATCCAATCAGATCAACCCAGATCCAATCAGATCAGATCAGACCAGATCAAATCCAATAATATCAAATCAAGAAAAAATATAAAAGATAATATTTATATTATTCAAGGATTAAATAATAATTACTATTATTTGATTAAATCACATTACTTTATTTAAAACTACATACACCTAAATCTTAATTAATATTATAATTTTAAATATTATTGTTGTTATATTATTATTTTTATTATTATTACTATTACTATTACTATTACTATTATTATTATTATTATTATTATTATTATTATTATTATACTTCAACTACAAACCATTATTTTAAATAATAGTTTAGCTTGTAGGATAGAAATGATGCATGGAAGCAATGTTAAAGCTTAAAAAGTTTTTTTTTCATACTTGAAAAAGAGTTATTTTAAAATACTTGTTTATAAAATAATTATACAAAACTTAGTTTTCAAAACTATAAATATTTTATACTTAAAGAGACTTACTTTTAAACTTTAAGATGGTATAATATACACAAGGCTGAGTTTATGACAAAATTGATAGATGTGAAAGCGATATTAGTATTTAAAATTTTATATGATCTTTAATTCGTAACATGAAATATATTATTTTGTAATATGTATATAGAATGTGATATTTTTATAGAATAGCATCAATATTTTCTAATATTTGTTTATTTTAATACCGATTATTTAGTTTTCACAAAAATTAAAAAAGTTGTGATATTGAAAAGATGTTTAAGATTATAAAAAAAATTAAACATATTAATGATTAGCTGATTTTCTTATACGGAGTATTACTTTTTTTATGTATATATGAATTTTAATACTTTAAAACTCTTAAATTTTGTAAAAATTTTAAGTTTAATTTAAATCAAATTTAAATTCATTTACACCAGATCTAATTAGAGAAAATCTGATTAGATCCAATCAGATCAAATGAGACCCAATCAGATCAGATCCAATCAGCTTAGATCAGATCCAATCAGGTCAGATCAGATCCAATCAGATAAGATCAGATCCAATCAGATCAAAATTTCAAAAATTCAGATCAGATTCAATCAGATTAGGCGTACGGAACAGAGCCTTAGTCCCATAAAAATCGACAAGTTTAACTTTTTTACTAAGTGAAAAAAATTTAATTATCAACTAAATATAAATTACTTTGATATTTAATATAAAAAAAGAAATCTTGAGTAAAAAAAGTATGAAAATACCAAAATAGAAGTCTAAGTCTTTTAAGACCAAAATAAGAGTATAATGACAGTGTGTCGTAAGAGTACACATTGGCAGTGTGTTGGAAAATGATGATAATATAATATATAAGTGTGATCAATCAATCATTGGTGATCTGCGATGACACTCTAGTGGCCGACGACGACTGATGAAAGTGTGGCGATGATATTGTGACAGTTACAATATGACAATGTGGTGAGTGTGGCAGTGTGAGTTCCTATTTTGTTCTTAAAAAATTATGACTTATATTTTGGTGTTTTTATAATAGATTTTTACTCCTATCTAGGTTGTTCTTCCATATAAAAATGATATCATTAAATAGGGATTTATTTCACTTCGAAAGTTCTTTAAGGGCAGTGTATTTTATAGTTGACTCTCCAATTTTGTAATTAGATGTTATGATTAAAAATAGAATGTGATGTGTAGATTGAAAAAACTAAAAGAAATCAAAAATTTAAGAATTAAATCCAAAGAATAGATTATAATTATAAATAAAAGGTACTCCGTAAAATCATGAGATTAATTAACCCTTACCTTTATATATATAAATGAGATTCCAAGCTCTAAGGAGTTGACATATGGAATTGCTAGGAGCTGACATGTGGCATTACTAAGAGCTGACATGTTCATTACTTATGTGACTTTTTTATGCAACGCAATTTATGAACTGAATAAAAAGAAAAGAAAATTATTTTTATGTAGCCACTCCTAACACCTAATAAGTCACATAATTTTCATATGGAAATTATAAAATTAAAAGTTTGGTAAGAAATATTTGATTAAATATAAATATGGGGAAAAAAATTCCTTTTTATAATAATATTCTTTCTAAATTCAATATTTTTTCTCTTTATTTAAAACAAATTTTAGAATAGAATATAAAATACTCTCTTCACCTATAAATAACTTTTATAAATATTTATTATACATTTACTTGAAATTAGTTTTTTGATTAAATTTATTTAAATATTGACATCAAATAAATTGATTTCTTCACCAATAAATAACTTTAATATTTATTTTGACAGCTAATAGTCTAATATGTCACTTAATAAAAAATATATATAAAAAACGTGAAATCAATATTTTGGTTTGAAATCTTTGAATAAATTTAAGTATGCAAATGAAACATTCGTTTTAATGATAATATCCTTTCACAATTCAAAAATTTTTACTCTCTTCTCTTATAATAAAATTTTTAACCAATAGATAAGATGATTTTTAACCTCTAAATCAATTTGATACAAGCTTTTGTTTATGATATGTTAAAACGAAGTTAGTTTTGATTTGATTCATTGAAATATTGGTGTAAAATTTAAAACACACAATATATTTTAAAATTTAGATCAAAAGATATATAGAATAAGAGATGACTAAACTATAATTATATTACAATAGAAAAAATACTATGTGTAATTTCATAGTTCGATTATATTGATTTTATGATTCGACTTTATCATATAAAATTTATGGTTTATAGTCCTTAGACTATTTATGATTTAAATTGAAAAATATAATATTCTTAGTCATCTCTTATGAATTATGATGTGATATTTTTAATTAAATTATAGTTAACAATTGATAAAAAAATGTGTTACCAAGACATACTATATTTACATTAACATTCTTTATGATTTCAATATTATTAAGCAAATTTAATCACGAAAAATAGATCATCACTTTCATTAGAATACATTTTTTAAAATTTTATATTTTTCACAGCATTTATAATAAAACTATCAATGAATAAATGAGATTTCCTTCCTTTAAAAATAGATACTTTCATAACCTCTAAAAAATCATATTTCTATGAAACACTTATATGAATTTAGTTTTGGTTTTATTTTTTTAAATATTAATATAAAATAAAAAAATTTAAAAAAAATTGATCTCTGCATTAAACTACTACAAACGACTAGCCTATTTTCAAAATGATCAAATATTTAAATCAAATAAATTAAAAAAGGAATAATTTTGTACTCAAATAAAAAGAAAAAAACAAAAAAAAATATAAAATATTTTTGTAAATTTCTACTCAAAATCATAGAATCACTAATGTTTTTTTCTATTAATTTTTTTAATTAATGCTAATGAATAGAATCATTGGATTTTTAATTATTTTTTATTTTTATTTTTTGAATTATAGGATTGCTAATCTAAGATTTTATTTTTTGACTTAAGTGGGGAGAGAAGAATCATTTCGATATTGTTTAATCAATGCGAGAGAGGAAAATCATGATAATACGTGAGAGATGAATAATATTTATTTTTCTATTCAAAATTAAAACAGTGGCGCAGGATAGAAGAATCATATTCTTTGAGTCATAACTAATGCAAGGAGAATAATAACAGAACCGCCAATATTTTTCTTATTTAAACTGTGGAAAGAAAAATAATTTTTTAATCAATATAAGGAAGGAGAATAATATTAATGCGGGGAGATGAATCAATTTTATTCGATAATCTAAATTAATATAGGGAGAATCATTCTTTTGCCCATCAATGATGGTTGTATATATAATGGCTACGTCAAGATTGATGTGGATGCTTTAACGAGGTTGGCTGATAGAGTGCCGGGGTTCACTTTATTGCTTGAAATTATTAAGAACCTTTATTGGTAGAGGATGTTTCAGACCTAAAGAAGTGGAGGTAATTTATGTAAATGAGGCTTGCACATTTATCAAGGACAAATATTGAAGGCATATCATTGTGGAAATAGATTGCAACGAAGTGGTTGATGCTCTTAATAATCCCGCCAATATTATAATTTAAGTGAGAGTAAAAGTTGGGTTGGAAGTATTAGTTTTAGATGTTTTTGGTAGTCTTTTATAACATCACACAAAAATGTTATATACCTTAATTTTTCAAAATGTTCTAATTTAAATAAGAGTGTGACATGTTAATTTTCAAATGTATATAGTATATATAATTTTCATTAGCAAATAATATATTTCCTCTGTCCCACAAAACTTTTCTCCTTTCTTTTTTCATCCGTCCCAAAAAAAACTTTCATATTACTATTAAAAATTCACTTTTACCCTTTACAATTCTTAATCAGTCTATCACATCATATTTTTTCACTATTAATCTACCCATCACATCGAAAGACATTTTTTGAAAGATCAACATCAAAATAAATCATTTAAAAGTCAAAACGAGAAAAGTTTTATGAGGTGGAGGAAGTATACTTTATCATTATTCTAACTTTTAATGTTGATGTTTTATTTAGTACATGCAATTTTTTTAAAATGTTGTATCAAAAAAATTAAAAATTCATTCCACCCGTGCATGACACTGGTTAAAATACTAGTTTAAATAAAAGGTACTCCGTAAAATCATGGAATTAGGGAAATGAAGTAGTTAACAAATGCTTATTAGCTTAAGTTTGGGGATTTTTTGTAATTACTACAAATCAAAATCAAATTAAATCATAATTTTTATGTGGCAATAAAAGTACACATGTCATTTACTGAATGGAGGGGTATGGATGCCCACTCAATTGTAAAGGTATGAAACAAAAACCCTAAAAAAATAATGTGTATTGTTAAGGCTATCTAAAAAAATCTCTACGATATACCATAGATTACAATGGACTTATGACGATATGAATGTTCGGTGATTTGAATAAAAATGTATAAAAGGGATTCATAGACCAAACTAGAGGATCACTCGCTTGGGAATACCCCGACCCGACGATGATTATTCGCTATTCTGTTGTTTCCTTGTCTGGTTATAAATTGCCTAAAACTAATTATAATTTAAGCGTCCGGAATTAAAATGCCTTAAACTAATTATAGTTTAAGCGCCAGGAAATTAATTGCCTTAAACTTATTATAGTTTAAGCATCAGGAAATTAATTGTCTTAAATTAATTATAGTTTAAGCGTCAGGTAATTAATTGCCTTAAACTAATTATAGTTTAAGCGTTAGGAAATTATTTGCCTTAAATTAATTATAGTTTAAGTGTCTAGTTGTCAATTGCCTTGGACTCATTATAGTTTAAGCGCCTGGTTACTAATTGCTCTTTAAGAGTTTGGTTATGGAAATATAGATTTGGCCTTAGACTAAGAATAGCTAAGAGCATTGTTATGATTTGGCCTTAGCCTAAGAATAGCTAAGAGCATAATTATGATTTGGCCTTAATTAGACTAAGAATAACTAAGAGCATTATTATCATTGGACTTAGAGTAAGAATAATATAAGAGCACTGTCGAAATAATAAATATGGAATATCTGAGTTGAATAACATGTATTGATATAAACTGAACAGTATCAAAATCATGAATGATGAATATTTGAATTGAACATTATGTGCATGATATCAAATGATTTGATTATGAATTGAGATTAAATTTATATGGATGTTCAAAGAATTAGATATCCTTACTCAGCTTCAACGCTGAGCATGTAATATGTTTTATTTGCTACACACAGGTAAATAGAAAGATTGATGTGATGCAATCCCGGAGGTAGACGGAGGCGAGATAGTCGGGATGGATGTGATGGTTTTGAATTGAAGGACATAAATTAATTATGTTTTTTATTGTGATTTGTTAAGCTTCCGCAATATTGAAACCTCCGTACTGTTTATGTTATAAAAAATATTATTGTGATAAATAAAAGTGTTTGAAATGTTTCAAATTTTACGGTTACCAAGTTTATGCTTTAATCCAAAAGGGGCTGTAGACATGGATGGATTAGGGTGTTATAGGTACTGTTAGAGCCTTTTAGCCTATGAAGGTACCTAGATACCGTTGGTCCGGGACCCAGGTACCTTTAGACCGGTACCCCCTACCGATAAGGCGGCAGCGAAGTATCGTTTCAACGGTTAGATTTTTAAAAATTGCTGATTTTCTTTTAAACCACTTATGAACATCTTTAATACTCCAAATCAGCTCAAAACGGTCATAAACAGTTATATTTGATATTCAACTATAAATAGGACCATAATCCTTGATTTTAAACAACAACCCAAGCTACCAAACTTCATATTAAGAGCCATTTTCTTTTGATGTTTATACACACACTATTGAGCTTGTAGTGTAGATATACACTCTCATATTTATTGGATTGATCTTGTTAGTCGTTGTGACCACGCCTTAGAGGGGGGTGAATAACGTGTTTGAAAAGTTTTTGAAGTTTAATAAATTTGGTGTTGGTAAATGCAAAAGAATTAAATAAACGTAGAATTAAAAGTGTAAAATAAAAGACACGCCAATTTTATACTGGTTCGAGAATTCCCTACTCCAGTACCTCAAGGCTCCTCCTCAGGGATTTCCAAATCCAATAAGTCCTGGTCTTTGGAACTCTTTCAAGGCACTACACTAGTTTTGGCAAACAACCCTTGCCAATTGGATTCACTCTGAGATTTTACAGCAGCTATCTTGAACCACTTACAATGAAGATTTATCATCTATTTTCAACCGTTCCCCACAAGGATTTCAAAGGCTATCCTTGAACCTTTATCCAAGGATTTATAAGGCTATCCTGACCATTACAACTTGGGAATTTAATGGTTATTCTCGACCGTAAGAAGGTGTGTTTGAAGAACACAAAATATGAGTTCTACACAACGACCTGATTACAAAGATGAAGAACCAAACTTAACTGGTGTTGAACAAAAAAATATACTCTATTAAAATACAATTTAAACTTATGAATATGAGAGTATATATCTAAAACAAAAGCTCAAAAGTGTGTGTATAAAAATCAAGAGAATAAGGCTCTTGAAATAACCAAAATATTGAAAATAATGAATACAAAAATGAACAAACTTAAATTTAAAGAGAGGATGTTTGGAGGTTGGTTTCTTGTTCAAATTTGAAGGATTAAGCTTGTATTTATAGTGGAAGAGGTTAATTACCCATTGGGAGGTGATTAGGATTGATTAAATTCAAATTCAGTAATTAGGAAAAGTGAAGGCAACGACTCGAGTACCCTATCACGGTAGGGGGTACCATATGGTATCATGGTACCGTGACTAAGGTATATCCTACTGGCTAGGGGTATCGTGTACCTTCAAAAAAACAAATTGCTCTAGCAGTACCTTGGTATCGGGGGCATGGTATAGCGTACTATAAGGATAGTATGGCGTACCATTAAGGGTGCCGTAACATTGTCCTGGTTTTTTCAAAATTCTCCGTAATCCTTCCCGTTTGAGTTTAAAATATTTTGGATATTTAAAAATGTTTACATGATTGCTTTAAGCATATTTTTTGAGTGCATTTGAGCTTGTGAATATATGTATATAATATCATATCCTTACGATGGTTTCTACCTATATTCTACGTTAGTTTAGTGTTTCAAGTTCATTCTTGAAAATTGAATCTTGATGGATTCTTGTTGTACCCGAAAGGCTGAAAGAATTGTTAGATCTTATATTGTTTATTAACATCAAAACACAAGACTTAGCAAACCAAGACTAACAATCTTCCCTTTTTGATGTGGACAAATATTATACTTCAAAGTGAGTTAGGCGGGAGTAGAGATAGAGAAACAACCAAGCTCCCCCCTAAGAATAAGCGTATTGAATTTTTAGGAAAAATGATAGTTCAGAGATAATTGGGTAAAAGATGCATTTACAACAAACTCTTCCTAGTTCAAAGATCATTGGGTAAAAATTTATTTTCAGGATTGGTGGTCCCGAAGTGGTGAGTTACAAAGTCTAGAGGGGGGGGGTGAATAGACTTTGTTACAAATTTAAAAACTTTTTCGTTTCTTTTGAGAACGTGAAAATGAGTGTTAATCTAGAGTTCTTGTGAACTTTAGATTATGTGCGGAAGTTGGTGGGTAGAGTGAGCAGTAATCAATATGGATGGGTTAGTTTTCTCAGTTAATAGAATTGCAAGTAAGAATAAAGATAAAAGAGAGAGACGCAAACTTTAACGAGGTTCGAAGGTGGGGTAATCCTTCTACGTCCTCAAAATCCACTATATAGTTGGTTGTTGAATAATGAACCAACCATTACACTTGTGTGAATTTCTGCACGGTATATCTTCGCAAGCCAAAGTTGCTACTGCACTCGTGCTGGCTTTGTTGTTCCTTCGAAGGTCATGCTTCTTCAACAACTGCAAGGTCCGAACAATAGGACTTGCAAGACCAACTTGTAAGAAAGTTGACCTACCCCTTTCAATCAATAAGTTTGATCAAAAGTTGTATCCTTCAATAAGAAAAAAAAGGCAATAAATGGCTAGGTAAAAAATAAAAAAAATTGAATAAAAATATTGTTTGAGCACTCGAGTCAAAACCCTCGGAATACTTCGTTTATTTAGGTCCTGGACTATCTGGAATGGGTCTGGGGTAGCCTGGTTGAGACTCGCTACACGGGTCAACTCAAACAATTAAAATTAAATATTGAAAGAAACCAATAAATAAAGTTTTCAAATTTTGGAAAAGAAAATAAATTTTCTTGAGCTTTTCTTTACTTGATTGTTTTTTAGGATTTCTAACCATTTTTTGCTGCTCTATTTATTTCTTTTAAATTGTTCTCAATGACCTTAGTTAATTCAAGTTTTGATGTTAGATGAAATCATATTCTAATTAGCTTTGAAGTAAAAGAATTGTTTTAAAATTTAAAGTAGCAAATTGATTGTTAAAGGGTTTATTCTATTTGGTACATAGTTAATTTCTAGTTAATGTTTCATGCATCACTTTAGATTGTTATAAGATTGAGAAATTGTTTTGGGTTCTAATGTCAATGAAATGGAAAATAATTGATTTTCAATGTTAGTTTGCACGAGGGCGTGCAAAAGTCTAAGTGTGTGGGTATTTGTTGAGTCACAAAATGTCGTATTTTATTCCCTCATTTCTTAATACTTTTAAGATATTTAATGAACATTTTATACCTAAATGAGCATATTTTCTAATATTTAGGATTTTAGGTCATTGTTTACATTTTATACATAAAATGCATAATTTTAAGCATATTTATATTCTAAAATTATCTCGAAGCTTTATTTCCCTTGACATATTAATTATTAAATATATTTTAGGACACAAAGTGAAGGAAGACAACAATTTGGACTATTAGAGCTTTGAGAATAAAATTTAAGAAATAAAGTATTTAGCTCAAATCCCACTTTGGGCCAATTCTTATCCAAGTCATTTCTACCTTAATACCCACTTGCCCAATCAAGATGAGAAGGAATATCAAAAGTGATAAAAGCAACAAATGAAACACATGCTCCGTAGATAACACCGCAGAGAGAGAGTCAAGCGGAAGAAACGGAGAGTCTTCTTCTCCAACTCAAATTCTCATTCCAATTCTATAAATTGGGGACTTCAATCAGGGAAAAAGGGGGGACCGGAGGCAGTAGCGGAGGAGAACACGCGAGAGCAGAAGAGAAGCCGACCTAGGGTTTCGGCCCTAGGTCCGGCCATGGATTCCGAAGACGACGAATTCGGCCATGGATTCCGGCGACTGCATAGACGGAGGATTGGACGGACGGTTGCTGAGCTTAGCAGGCACTTTGCAAGGCTCTGTTTCTGGCGCCATTAACGAGCAAAGAAGAAACTCAGGGGAGCAATTTTCTCCTTTTTAATTTCATTCTTTAATTAAGACTTTCCAATTTATAAGTTTCTCAATTTATGAATTTGATTGTCAGTAATAAATATGTGTATTTTCAATTCCATGTTTGTTGAATGTTTAAGTTATATTATAAGTGTTGAATTGTTTGTGTGTTGATGTTGAATTGTTCAAATTGTGATTTGTTGATTTATTATTGTCTCTGGAATTATAAAACCTTCTTAGGCCAGATTGTTTGACAAAAAGATTGAATCTTTGTTTGTTGAATTAATTTGACTTTGAAGAGATTTTAGCTCTATGCTACTGTTAAAATCTAAACTCGAAAAGGTGTTCTGAGAACTATTTTCACCAGATTTTACTTAAATTGGACCAAATTAGGAACGCGCGCCTAATCCAGTTTAAATTGATATTCTTTTAAAGTCCAAAGTACTTTAAATAGCCGAACTTTTCTAGAAACCAAGTGTCACTTGATTAGTGCTTGCTGCCTCGTTAAGTGGTTTTTGCTAATCAAGGTTCTCGAACTGATTTTGTTAAATAACCGTAGTGTTACTGCAAGATTGTTATGGTGATGTTTTCCAAAGATTTTATTGCGCTATTCTTAGTAGTAACTTAAGGGTTGGTCTTTGGGTTGCTAAGGATAGTAGGGTTTAGAGTTAGGGTTGGTCTTAACATGAGCTAATATGAATGGGAAAATAGGGAAGAACCGTTGGTGGACCTCTTCTTCAGCCTAACCCTGAGTTTAATTGGCAGTTTAATTTCAGAATCAAGACATGATAAATTAGTGAATCAGATTTGTTCAGTTTATTTTTATTAAAAACTATAAGTATTTTCAAAATGGTTTAAGTTAATTATTACTGTCTACGTTTTTATAAAGTTTATGGTGTGATTGTTTTTGTGTGTTTGTTTTCTCCTTGAGTGTTCTTTTGAGTTCGAGTTGTTGTTGTGGTTCTGGCTCTTATCTCTTATCAGTTATCCTTTATCTTTATTTTATTTGCATTTTTATCTTTTTAGAATCGTCATTCAAACCCCCCATATCTTTTAGATTTAGTTATTTAGTTTTAGTTAGTTTTTAGTCAATAAAAGTGACAAAGTAAATTGATTTTCATAGCTTAAAAAGTATCTTTCCTCGTGGGATCGACCCTTACTTGCCCTATCTATATGTTTTAATCAATATTAATGCATAAAGGGGGTTAAGAGTTAAGGAAAATAATAAATTAATTTGTAGGTGCTACGACACGCCTAACAAATTTTGGCGCCGTTGCCGGAGAAAGATTAACTTTTTATGGAATTCAGTTTGCTATGTTTAAAAAAAAATACCAAAAAAAAAAAGCAACAAAAAAACAAAATAGTCAAATGTTAAAAAACGGCAACGTCAAGCTTTGACAAACAAAAAAATAACAATAAAACAAAAAAAAATGGAAAAAAAAGTAAAAAAAAAACTCTTGTTAAATAAAAAAAACGGAACGAAAAAAAAAAAAGTCTTTCAGTTTCTAATAAAACACATAACCACTAAGAATAGTGAAATATGTTATTCTTTTGTGCAGGTCGGTTCTTTGTCTTTTTGAGTAAATCTTTAGCTTTTATTTTTGAGTCAGTTTCTTTCTTCATGTTTTTGGTTTTTGGGATAGTGTGTGTCCACAGTGTTTAGTCTTCTTTTATTACGAATCTCCGTTAAGTCTGTGTATGTGTCCTGTTAGTATTACTTGTCTTATACTTCTCTTAATTAAATATTTTTTGATCAAACTGACTAGCTTCATTTTCTTTTCTAACCTTTTGAAATAGTAGCTAGTATAAAATGCAGTTCAACTCCTTTATCTAATTTGTTTTTGAGCTTAAGCCGTAGGAAATCATCTCATTTTTTTTTATGTATATTAACAATTTTTAGAACTAACTCAGGTTATTCAATAACATACATTTAATGGAGATCGAATGTCTTTTTGCTACTCTTAAAGGTTTGGCTAATACAAAGTAAGGGAGTAGGCTGCACTTCAGCTACCACAGAGAGAGAAAAAGAAGAATAGAGCTATGCATATTTCAATGCTCGAGATTGGTTAGCAGGATTATGAAAAGAAACAGGTGAATTGTGCTAAAGAAGAGTGGGTGTTCCAGTTTTAAATGCAATATGCCGTAAAAGAGAAGGGCAATTGGCAGGAGCAATAATGCAACTTCACAAGGAGCTTATCATCAAATGAACGCTACCTTGGACCGGATTACTGCCAAATATATGGAAGAAACACTATGCCTATATTCTACCACGGAGTTAACCAAACAGAGCTCGCCTTGCAGCATATGTCAAGGGCATTACTTCTTCTAGGGCTATCTTCTGGTCCTTGATGTTGCAACAACATTTATAAATATTGCTATGATGTACCAAGATATTAGAGAGGGGCCACTCTCTGAATTACTCAACGCGATAAGCTCCGGCAACAACACATCATCTGCTCTGATTAACTGAAGGGTCCAATACCGAAACAAAGAGCGGGCAGTGTTCGAACACACCTGCAGGGGTAAAGGCGACCAACCGAAACCCAACCCAGTCCCGGTTGGATTAGGCACTTGTTTGCCGTCGTTGGATCCAAAGAAGCCGAAGTTTAAATTCAAGGCTGGTGCATCATGAAGCTCTCACACCATAGCACAGCTAAGTATCACTTAAACTTTACCTGCCCCCAATTAGGTGTGTTGCTAGGAGTTAATTTATTTTCTTTCTCTTTCAGTTTCTCTGCAACTTGATGCAAATTTTAAAAAAAAATTGCTTCCTCTACTTGGATGGTTGATTTTTATCTTTTTATTTATACCCTCTAATCTTATAATCTGGTTGCCTTATTTGTTACATTTAAAATAAAGTTTGGGAAATAACATAGAAAGGGCCACTAGAAATAAACACAATCGGCACGTAGGAGTAAAAAAAAAAGAGTAAAAACATAGTCCAAACAAATCAAAGAGAAGAGAAAAAAATCTAAAACAAAATCTCTTTAAAAGTGTCAGGCTCAACTTTAAAAAAAAAAGTTCAATCGGATGGGAAATGAATTAGATAAAAAATCTGGTTTGAAATTAAATAAAACACACCGATCCAAAAAAAAAAAGAGGAAACGTAGTGAAAAAGTTCCGGAACTAAATTGAAAGTATAAAAAACAGTTTCAGTAAGTTTTACAAGAAAGAAGTATTTTCCAAATACTCTTTTATGTGTTTGGGTGTAATTCAAGTTATTTGTGCTTTGCAAGTAATCACCCCACATCATAACATCCAATTTTTCAGAAACTTGATCACTTTTTGAGAAATTTTGTTGTTAGAGCTTTATGTGTTTATTTGGAAAATATACTTATGAATATTACTAAAACTAGTTTATATTGCTTACTTTGACCTTGTGATTAGCTATTGGTTTGTTTTGGAGTGTTGTTTTGAGTGATCACAGGTTATTAAGAGTACGATATGGATTCTCCATGTTGTCCTGAGCAGAACAACGAGTCTAGCCGCAGACATTAAAAGATGGCAGCTTTCTGGGAGGCAATCCAGATATTTAAACTTTTACTTTTATGCATTTTATTTACTTTTTTTTCTTTTTGTTTTATTCTCGTCTTTACTTGCACTTTGTCTGTCTTGCATGCTTAATTGTCATATCTTATAATCCCCTCCCTATCATTTTGCATCTGTTTTATTGTTTTTCATGTTTCATGTTGTTAATTGTCTCATTAAATATGTGCATTCGTTCATCATTTTTATATCTTTGACATGCATTGAGGGCACTGCAATATTTAAGTGTGGGGGGACGCTTCTGCATTTAGTTATGCATATTTTCGGGGAAAAAAAATGATTTTGCATGTTTTCATACACATACTAGGAGCATGAATTGGGTCGAAAAAAAAGACATTTCATAGCATTTTAGACGCAATTTGTTTAAAAAAATTAAATTTTTAAAAGTTTTTGAAGAAAATAATTATCTCACATAAAAATCTATATAAGAAAAAGAGAGTTTCGAGAAAAATTAGAAATCATTATAGTTTCTTTTAATCTTTTAGCACTCTTAAGTGTTGCATTTTTTGCATTAAATTGAAATTAAATTTGTAACAAGTATGTTTGAATTTCTTTAAGAATGAGTTTGCTACTATAAACTTTAAATCATTTCTTTTAAGTCAAATCTATTTGGAACTTATTTTATTTAATTTCATATCTTTTATTTAGTTAAGTTCAATGTGCACAATTTATTTGGAAATATATGGAGCAGTTTTCTAATTCTTTTTTGTCCTAAGTTTCTATTCAAGTAAAGTTAGTCTTTAGAAAATCTTTTTCTTTTCTAAATTTTGGTTATTTACATATTATCAAGATGCTGAAATGATTAAATATATATACTGGAACACCATCTTAGGTTGGCATGGGTGGCACGGCACCTTTGTCCCCTTAAGCAACAGATCCCAAAAGGAAGTGATGTTGTGTATGGAGAAAACCTGAGTTGGAAGAGCAAACCCCGTTTTGGGCCGTACGAATCTCGTCCATAACCAGTTGAAAAAAAAATAATAACCAACGCCATTGAGCCAAAAAAAGAAAAAAAGGCAATAAATGGCTAGGTAAAAAATAAAAAAAATTGAATAAAAATATTGTTTGAGCACTCGAGTCAAAACCCTCGGAATACTTCGTTTATTTAGGTCTTGGACTATCTGGAATGGGTCTGGGGTAGCCTGGTTGAGACTCGCTACACGGGTCAACTCAAACAATTAAAATTAAATATTGAAAGAAACCAATAAATAAAGTTTCCAAATTTTGGAAAAGAAAATAAATTTTCTTGAGCTTTTCTTTATAAAGATAAAAGAGAGAGACGCAAACTTTAACGAGGTTCGAAGGTGGGGTAATCCTTCTACGTCCTCAAAATCCACTATATAGTTGGTTGTTGAATAATGAACCAACCATTACACTTGTGTGAATTTCTGCACGGTATATCTTCGCAAGCCAAAGTTGCTACTGCACTCGTGCTGGCTTTGTTGTTCCTTCGAAGGTCATGCTTCTTCAACAACTGCAAGGTCCGAACAATAGGACTTGCAAGACCAACTTGTAAGAAAGTTGACCTACCCCCTTTCAATCAATAAGTTTGATCAAAAGTTGTATCCTTCAATAAGAAAAAAAAGGCAATAAATGGCTAGGTAAAAAATAAAAAAAATTGAATAAAAATATTGTTTGAGCACTCGAGTCAAAACCCTCGGAATACTTCGTTTATTTAGGTCCTGGACTATCTGGAATGGGTCTGGGGTAGCCTGGTTGAGACTCGCTACACGGGTCAACTCAAACAATTAAAATTAAATATTGAAAGAAACCAATAAATAAAGTTTTCAAATTTTGGAAAAGAAAATAAATTTTCTTGAGCTTTTCTTTACTTGATTGTTTTTTAGGATTTCTAACCATTTTTTGCTGCTCTATTTATTTCTTTTAAATTGTTCTCAATGACCTTAGTTAATTCAAGTTTTGATGTTAGATGAAATCATATTCTAATTAGCTTTGAAGTAAAAGAATTGTTTTAAAATTTAAAGTAGCAAATTGATTGTTAAAGGGTTTATTCTATTTGGTACATAGTTAATTTCTAGTTAATGTTTCATGCATCACTTTAGATTGTTATAAGATTGAGAAATTGTTTTGGGTTCTAATGTCAATGAAATGGAAAATAATTGATTTTCAATGTTAGTTTGCACGAGGGCGTGCAAAAGTCTAAGTGTGTGGGTATTTGTTGAGTCACAAAATGTCGTATTTTATTCCCTCATTTCTTAATACTTTTAAGATATTTAATGAACATTTTATACCTAAATGAGCATATTTTCTAATATTTAGGATTTTAGGTCATTGTTTACATTTTATACATAAAATGCATAATTTTAAGCATATTTATATTCTAAAATTATCTCGAAGCTTTATTTCCCTTGACATATTAATTATTAAATATATTTTAGGACACAAAGTGAAGGAAGACAACAATTTGGACTATTAGAGCTTTGAGAATAAAATTTAAGAAATAAAGTATTTAGCTCAAATCCCACTTTGGGCCAATTCTTATCCAAGTCATTTCTACCTTAATACCCACTTGCCCAATCAAGATGAGAAGGAATATCAAAAGTGATAAAAGCAACAAATGAAACACATGCTCCGTAGATAACACCGCAGAGAGAGAGTCAAGCGGAAGAAACGGAGAGTCTTCTTCTCCAACTCAAATTCTCATTCCAATTCTATAAATTGGGGACTTCAATCAGGGAAAAAGGGGGGACCGGAGGCAGTAGCGGAGGAGAACACGCGAGAGCAGAAGAGAAGCCGACCTAGGGTTTCGGCCCTAGGTCCGGCCATGGATTCCGAAGACGACGAATTCGGCCATGGATTCCGGCGACTGCATAGACGGAGGATTGGACGGACGGTTGCTGAGCTTAGCAGGCACTTTGCAAGGCTCTGTTTCTGGCGCCATTAACGAGCAAAGAAGAAACTCAGGGGAGCAATTTTCTCCTTTTTAATTTCATTCTTTAATTAAGACTTTCCAATTTATAAGTTTCTCAATTTATGAATTTGATTGTCAGTAATAAATATGTGTATTTTCAATTCCATGTTTGTTGAATGTTTAAGTTATATTATAAGTGTTGAATTGTTTGTGTGTTGATGTTGAATTGTTCAAATTGTGATTTGTTGATTTATTATTGTCTCTGGAATTATAAAACCTTCTTAGGCCAGATTGTTTGACAAAAAGATTGAATCTTTGTTTGTTGAATTAATTTGACTTTGAAGAGATTTTAGCTCTATGCTACTGTTAAAATCTAAACTCGAAAAGGTGTTCTGAGAACTATTTTCACCAGATTTTACTTAAATTGGACCAAATTAGGAACGCGCGCCTAATCCAGTTTAAATTGATATTCTTTTAAAGTCCAAAGTACTTTAAATAGCCGAACTTTTCTAGAAACCAAGTGTCACTTGATTAGTGCTTGCTGCCTCGTTAAGTGGTTTTTGCTAATCAAGGTTCTCGAACTGATTTTGTTAAATAACCGTAGTGTTACTGCAAGATTGTTATGGTGATGTTTTCCAAAGATTTTGTTGCGCTATTCTTAGTAGTAACTTAAGGGTTGGTCTTTGGGTTGCTAAGGATAGTAGGGTTTAGAGTTAGGGTTGGTCTTAACATGAGCTAATATGAATGGGAAAATAGGGAAGAACCGTTGGTGGACCTCTTCTTCAGCCTAACCCTGAGTTTAATTGGCAGTTTAATTTCAGAATCAAGACATGATAAATTAGTGAATCAGATTTGTTCAGTTTATTTTTATTAAAAACTATAAGTATTTTCAAAATGGTTTAAGTTAATTATTACTGTCTACGTTTTTATAAAGTTTATGGTGTGATTGTTTTTGTGTGTTTGTTTTCTCCTTGAGTGTTCTTCTGAGTTCGAGTTGTTGTTGTGGTTCTGGCTCTTATCTCTTATCAGTTATCCTTTATCTTTATTTTATTTGCATTTTTATCTTTTTAGAATCGTCATTCAAACCCCCCATATCTTTTAGATTTAGTTATTTAGTTTTAGTTAGTTTTTAGTCAATAAAAGTGACAAAGTAAATTGATTTTCATAGCTTAAAAAGTATCTTTCCTCGTGGGATCGACCCTTACTTGCCCTATCTATATGTTTTAATCAATATTAATGCATAAAGGGGGTTAAGAGTTAAGGAAAATAATAAATTAATTTGTAGGTGCTACGACACGCCTAACAGACAGGTTCTTCAATTTTTAGAGGTCCAGACTTTGTCTTCGAGTCATTTGTTCTTGAATCAGCATAATTATCTTCAATCTAGCCGTTGAAAATCAAGAGATTGATTTTTCCTTACCAACGGGTAGAATTTCTTCATTCAAGACTTAGATAATTTTCTAAGTCTTTTCTTACTTGTCCGCTTTTTGAGAATTCCGGTCTTCCTTGGGGCATCCGGTTCTTAGCTGACAAATCCGGAAGAGTCATACTCAGTCTTCCGGGTGAAAGAGAAATCTGCGCTAGTCTTCCGACTTAGCCTTCAGCGGGTTGTAACGAGACATCCGGTTCTCACGTAATATTCAGATAGGAGGATTTTTGTCTGCTTTGAGAAATCCTTACTTGTCTCTTATATTTCCGATCAAGATATCCAATTTCCAAAATTTCTGAATTTGATTAAGTCTTCAGGCATCAAACCATTTAAAGAAATATCACAACTTTATTGGAAATCTCAAGAACTTGGTTTTAACAATATTTCTAAAAATTACATTGAATATCTGGGGAGACCTAAAGTTCCTATTACATTCTAAATACATCATCATCAAAATCTATGATATTTTTCCCAACAAGGATTTTTGGGGATAATTTTTGAAAGGCATGATTTTAAAAATGAATATTGAATTTTTTTTAATCATGCAAACCAAGGCTAAAACAAATTGAAGCACATATGGGATAAAGTTTTATTTTTTAAAACAATTAAAAACAAACAAAATATCTTATCCCAATAAGGATAAAAAAGACTTACCTTGGCTTATGTCGTTCTTTCTTCGGCTTGGGATACATGTCTTTCTCATTGGATTTTCTCCTTCTTGAGTCCTCATAAAATTTCTATTGGAGAAAACTCTTGTATATCTTCCTCATTTCTCTTGACGAATTAGAGCCATTGGATGTTTCATCCCTTTCATTTGACTCATCACTTGAGTCATCACTAGACTCCTTCTTTCATCTTAATCAACAAAAGCTCGTGAGAATACAATGAAGATCAAATGTGGGTGGAGCATTCCGTTGCACATTTGGGTTAAAGATCTAGAATACTATTATCCCATTCTTTTGGCAAAGAAAGTAAAATTTTATTATTTAATTCACTTGTGGAATATTCCTTACCCATATTGTTAATTATTTCATTGAACTTTCTATTGGCATATTGAATTGACTCGTGTTGGCCAACTTTGAAACTTTCATATTCCGAGTTCTCGAGGGCCAACATGATTTGATTTGTTGAGGTGTCGCCTTCATGCGTGGCTTGAAGCAAATTCCATTCTTATTTGGCCCCTTTACATGAGCACACACGTGCAAACTCATCGGGTCCAAGGGAGCAATGAAGGATGTTCATGGTGTAACGACCTGAAAAACGGCTTAGTAGTTATCCGTTATTTTAATAAAAATAAATATAATATTTTCTGACTAAAAATATGAGTTATTTGTAAAGTTGTCCATTTTATTTAAAAATTCGATTTTCAGGTAGATCTTTTAAAATGGTGACTAACGGTATATAGTTAACTAAATTTGGATATACAGGTAAAGTATGGTGATAAATAGATGCCACAGTTCAATAAATAAACATAAAGATTTTATAATATAATAAAAATTAAATAATTTCCTAAAAACTACCCTAAACCCTACCCCGAGCCGGCCAAATCCTTAAATGGCCTACAAATTGGTCGGGTTATTCATGAATTGTGTCATGCTCGGGGGAAATGCGACCCTTGGCCCAATAGACGAAATGGGGATCGTGAATGGAATGGTGATGGTTGGGGTCGTGATATGGCTTAAGCCCAACAGCATCACCGGAGTAGAGTGAGCTGGATGGGAGGTGACCACCGGCAAAGTCACTCCTTCATTGGTGGCCTGCACCGGGACGGAGGTAGTGGTGTTTTGTTGGCTTGAAGACATTCTGGATTTTTGGTGTTTCCATGAGTTGGTTCTCTGAATGAAAAAAGAAACCTTATCGATCCCACAGATGGCGCCAAAAATGATGATGTAAATTACACATCGGGTAAATTACTCTAGACAAAGTCTAGGGTGATTTACTGAGGTAAAGAAACAAATATTGACTGGGAGGACTGTAGGTGGAATACATGTAGTCCGATTGTTATTGAATGTAGGCTAATGTATAGGGGAGAAGTATATAAGAACTTTCTAGGGAGAGAATTCAGATCCCTTCTTTTGGGGATTACACAAGGTATTTATAGCGTTAAAGGGGGGAGACAAGGAGCTGTTTGCCACTGTTCACCTATGTGATGAAGTGACTCAGTTTGTCATGTACTGTTTTGTCCTCTTCCTTGATTGATGTCTTACTATGATTTGTCTTTGTAGCGTTTGCACACGCTAGACGGTGCAAAGGATTTGATCATATCCAAGCGCTACCTTCCAAAATACGCCCATCCGAAGATTTGGGCGGTCCCTAATAGTCTACCCGGGTGATCTTTTCTGATAAGTCGCTCAGGTGTTTTCTTAGTTTTACGGGTGATCTTACTGATTGGTGAAGTAATCGTGCTTTACACGGGTGACTAAATCCACCCGGCCGGACTCTTAATTGCTTTTTCTGGCGGGCCCTTGGAATGGTTACGAACAACCCGGGTAAATTTTGCAATGGGTCTGACGTGTGTTCAGGGTGAGAATACACCCATCATTAACAAAAGTGAGTAAGGTCATATTCTCCCCAACTTATTTTTTTACTTATTATTTATTCTGATTGTAATCAGATCTAACCAAATGAGATCAGATTAAAACTTATTTCAATCGAGATGGTGGTGGCGAAAAGAAAGGGCTAAGAAGGATATGGAGTATGGACTAGACCTGGCAAAACTGACCCGGACCCGATGACCCGAACCGAACCCGATTTGACCCGAAAACTGAAGACTCGAAATAGAACCGAACACCCGAACCCGGTTAAACCCGGAACCGGTTAGACCCGAAATTGATCAAATTCATTAATATTTCATTTATCAAATGAACTTGGAGAAAAAGAATTACCTATATACTTTTACATATGTTGATGTGTTTCTAAAAAAACATATTTAAATTATGGGTGCAAACCATATAACTACTATCATGTACAAATCTTTTACTTCGTATTTTATAACTTAAGTTAAAGTATTTTTGTATTTTATCGCCTTCAAACTTAAAGTTTGACCAACATCGTTTCTTCAAAAATATTAGCAAAAGTATTAAAAATAATATATTTTAAGTGTTTATTAATACCCACAATTTGGTAATAACTTTTACTCTGTATATTTTAATTTATTATATATTTTTATATATATAATTATTCAAATATTTGACACACAGAGTGAAATGGATAGTTAATTAGAAATAAAGGAAATACGAAGTAGAATGTTAACTAAAAAGATCACGCCAAAAACTTTAGGAGGGAAAACTTTAGAATGTAAACAATTAGTTAATTATATGTAAGTGTTATTTTTTATGTACGTCCGTGTTAAATAATAAAATAACTACGGAGTATATCATAAATTGATTAAATTTATTATGTGATATTATTGATTTATTAGTAAATATTTAAAATATATCTAAACTAATATAAACCTAAATCGATACAAACCCGAATCAATATAACGTCGAACCGATACAAACCCGAACCGATACAAATCCAAACCGATATAAACCTGATCCGATACAAACCGAACCGATACAAACCCGAACCGAACCGAAACCGAAAACCAGTCAAACCAAAATAAACCTAGAACCGAACTGAACCAATCCGAACCGATTATAACATATATCCGATATATCCGAATGAGATCCAAACCGAAAAGACCCGAACCGGAACCGAACCGATTGACAGGACTTGCCAGGTCTGTCTACTATGGACGCATATCTTACACGGAAAGGCAGATGATAGAAAGATCCATAATCCCACTTAGAGATAAGTTAGGGAGCAAGAGGGAGGAGAATGCTGCTATTGGTACAATCATCTTCCATTTCTCATCCTCTTCCTCTGCAACACAGTAGTAGCAGTATCAACACTGCACCTCTCCTGCCAATATTAACGCCTACCAGAAAGCTGCAAGCTTTTTCTCTCCCACTCCATAGTCATAATGGGTCCCAATCATCAGCATCCCCATCCGTTTCTTGCCGCTTTCTACAAAGACCCGCCAAGCATTCTTCATTCCAGGTGTGAATATTCCCCAGATTTCAGTTTTTTATGTCATTTGAGAGGAAATAATGTTTGTGTTGTCTTCGAATTCAGCACACCAAGTGTTCGATACTTTACCACATGTGAAGTTTCACTTGTTTAAGTAATTAAGTTTAGGTCTCCTGTTTTGATGGTCAATTTGATGCGGTTTCAGCTCCAAGCTAATATACCCCTTCTGAGGATGTGATTATTATATTCATACAATTGGGTTAGAATTGGTTGCTGAGAAATCATTCATTTACTATTTACCTCTGCATGTATACCCTACACCTTAATTTTGTCTCATTATGTTGCCAATGGCTAATAAAATGATGCGAGTTTTTGGATTTTTTAATAACGCATATTAACTTCTAGAAAGGCTAAAGCTAAATGTTATGATTAGATAGCAGTGCTACTTTGGTATTCCTTTTCTCCTTCCTTAAGCAGCCTTTTCTAATCCTTAAGAGTTCACCCTCTTTCAACCACTGGTTACCTTTTTTAGGTTGTAAATCAAGAAAATAACTATCCAACTAGCTCTTGTTTTTTTGACTGCATTGTTGTTAGTTAGCCCGGAGCTTAACGAAAATTGTTAGCCCGGACTTTCTGATTTGGTGAAGTTTTACCTTCCAGCAAACCAAACTGATTGTTCTACATGCTTCCAGCTTGTTGCGGTCCTTCACTAATCTGTCTCTTCAAACTTCTGCCTTCTGGGCTTTCAGCCTTCTGGATACAGGCTGTTGGTTCCATCTTGCTGCATATGACTATTCATTCTCTTCAAGCTTCTGGCATCAGAACTCGTACTTTTCTGCTCTCGGACCATTCTGCCCTCAGTCCACTAATCTTCCCACTCTTCCGATCAGCACTCTTGATCTTTAGCTTCCATCTCTTGATCCAACAGTGTCTTGGTCATATCAATGACAGGATTGTTAACAACATGACAGGCAAGCGAAAGGTCTACTAGATAATTACTCTATTTTACGAGTCGATCATTACCTTTTGATGCGACGAAGACCTAAAGCTTTCATAAAAAGAAGAACGGAATTATCACATGGTTTAGGCCATTAATGGCTTTTTTTTTCAAGAAGGGCAGGCAAAACTTCTGTTAGAGAATCACACTCTAAATTATTGATGCACCAATGACTAACTTCCGAAGTCACAAAGACCTAAAGTGCTAATGGTTTCATAAATAGAAAAAAAAGACTAGCCCATTCTTTTGAGCATTAATGGATTTTTCAATACATGATATTCCCTTATTTGGCAAACTTGGATTCTTGAGATACTCCTTTTGTTTGTCATTGACACATGGAGAAAGGTCAGGGCTTTCTACCTCTTTCAGACTTTTTTTTCTTGGTACGTCGGAGGGCAATGGAATTGAGTTTGAGGCCATTTAGACTGAGTCTCTCACCTCTAATGCTGAACTACATCATTTTGCCTTTTTTACTTTGTTAATCATGATCTAGAAAACATCATAGTAGCCATGTTGTTCAAACATTTCTTGTAAATTAAATATGAAATTTGCATTAGCCATTAGCCAATTAGCCATGTTGAAGCCTATGTAAGCTTAGAAGTAATAATATTTTAAAGTTTTGTTCCATTCTTCTCCCTTCCCCCCTTTCCCCAGCAATTGGACCATCAAATTATTGGTAGTAAGAAAAAGTTCTTAAATTTGTGTTTAACTTTGATGTTTGTAGGTCATTTACTAGATTTTCAGAGGCCTTTTCATTCACATGCCTAACAGCTTTTCTAATCATTAATCCATGCAGGTTTTTGGAAGCAGACCTGAAATTTTTAGTTTCGTTTCAAAGGACCTTAAGGGTGATTTCTATTTCCTGCATCTCCATCTTCTTTAAATGCATTTCCTCAATGATTACGAGCAATAATAGTATATTTTCTCTATCTTCATTCACCCATAGAGGTCTAACATATTTTGCTCTAAACAACCGTTCTTATCGTTAATATTCATGCACATATGGATACATTATCTAATTTGTACGCTGAAAGAGTGAACTCCTCTCAATGAAAACAACATGACATTTTGCTTGAACTTCTTGGATTTAATGATGTGAAAATCTTTTACATAGTCTTCTACTTACTAATTAGTTACACTCTCTTGGCCCTGTCTTCACATCTTCCCTTCTATTTGAGGGTATAACCAAGGTTGTCAAAATCACAAATTGAATCATAGTATCATACGGTTTTATGCTTCAGGAGAATGGGACTGATCTGGATCGGGTCATCAACCGAAAATTGTTAGAATTGGATGAGATTGTCAATCTAGCATGTAAGATCATCGGATCAATGCTTGACCTGATCTTCAAACATACTTTGTTGGTTGGGTCGTCGTCCGAGACTCCCACGTTTGCGATTTTTTTATTTAAATGGAACTAGAAAGATGCAAAGAAAGAGCAAAAGCTTATTGTTTCATGCTTCAGTTTCCTCTGGCGTGATCGCAAAAGAAGTCTTTCAATCTCTCCTATGTTATGACATTCCGCCTTTTTCTTAGCATCCCCTTGTCAGAGTATCTATGGATGTGCCACTTTATCTAGTTTGCCTTTATTCTTCAATTATGCTATCCACTAACCACTCTTTCTTTTTATGGCATTCATTACTACGGAGTATTCACTTTACTCGTAACTCTTCTCGGTTTGTTGAAAATATTGCGTAGGTCAATTTGGAATGTTACGATTATGACTATTTATTTTGATGTTATGAATTATAACTTATAATAATGAGATGACTATTTTTTTTAAAATTTAAGTTGCTATACACCTATTGGTCTGGTCCTTTTTTTTATCTAGGACAATAAGGCAATATTGAATTGTCGTAATCATCATCCTTATTGGCATTTTAATCCCAAGTAGTTGGTTGGTGGCATTGAGTTTATAGTGCCAATTAACTGTATAAAATTAAGTAACAATATTAATTAATGCCAAAAGCATAGTGACAATGTTTTACGTGAGATATCGTTGTGGTCACCACATTCATAAGGAGTAGTGAGATGAATGATTAATGATACTTTCATTAAAGGGGTAAGGTTGTATGCATCTCGCCCCCAAACTCCAATGGTGTTTGGATTATATTAGGCCTTTTGTTGTTGGTGCTGCTTAATGATACTTGCCACACTCAATTATTTTTGCCTCTGTTTAACATGATCGTGTGACGCCATTATTCAATAAGAACTCGAAACCAACATATATTATAATCATTTGAGATAGGCCCCCCTGTGTCCTAATGTTAATGCCAGTTTTTTTGGGCTCTTGTACCAAGGAGAATGAAAGGGCAGGCATACTTTGTCCATTTTGTCATTTGGAATTGATGGTGGGTTGGGTGGGAGTTGTAAGAACAACAACAACAACAAAGTCTTATCCCACTAGGTGGGGTCGGCTACATGGATCAAATGATGCCATTGCGCCCTATCATGTATCATATCCGCTCTAAGATCATTCATGTGAAGGTCTCCTTTAATCAGTGCTTGGTCCTCTTCGGTCTACCTCTTCTTTTAATCACATGCCTATTCACCATTCGATCAATCCTTGACACAGGATGCTCTATTGGTCTTCTCTCCACATTTCTAAACCACCTTGGACGTGTTTTTACCATTTTTCTACAATAGGTGCCATTCCAACTTTAGCTCTCATATCTTCATTCCTTATTCTATCCATACGTGTATGGCCGCTCATCCAACGAAGCATTTTCATTCTCGCCACACTAATTTTGTGTTCATGCTCACCCTTTACTGCCGCACACTCTATTCCATACAATATAGCTGGTTTGATAGCAGTACGGTAAAATTTTTCCCTAGTTTTAAAGGTACTTTTTTGTCACATAAAAAGCCCGAAGCACTCTGCCATTTCGACCAACCAGCTTGAATCCTGTAGTTAACATCATCCTCTATTTCTCCATTGTTTTGAATGATAAACCCAAGATATTTAAATCTCGTTCCTTGTGGTATAGTATTTTCTCCAACTTTTAACTTGATGTTACTATTTCTCCTTCCATTGTCAAACTTGCACTCTATATACTCTGTTTTTGTGCAACTTATATGCAAACCATGCAACTACAAAGCCTGTCTCCACGCATCCAACTTCACATTCAAATTCTCTCGTGATTCGCTCCTAAGGATGATGTCATTGGAAAACAACATACACCATGGTACGGCCGTACCGGTTCTTGGATATTCTCGGTAAAAATGCCCAATACTAGTGTAAAAAGATATGGGCTTAACGATGACCCTCGGTGTAACCCTACACCGATGGGAAATTCCCTTGTTACCCCACTTTGACTTCTCAAACTTGTTGTAGCACCATCGTACATTCCGTAATCGCACGGATATAAGCAATCCTTACTTCTTTTCCCTCTAACACCTTACACAATACTTCTCTTGGTACCCTGTCATATACCTTTTCAAAATCAATAAAAGCCATGTGTAAATCAATCTTTCCCACTTCATTGTATGACTCATAAGCTTGATCCCTCTATACTTCCACAACTCTAAATATCCCCCTTATACTTGTAAATAGGAACCAAAATCGTACATGTCCTTAATTGCACAAATATAAGCAATCCCTACTCCTTTTATCTCTAACACCTTCCACAATGCTTCCCTTGGTACCCTTTCGTATGCTTTTTCCAAATCAATAAAAGCCATGTGTAAATCTTTCTTCTCACTTCAACACCTCTCCACCATTCTCCTCACCAAGTATATAACTTCTGTAGTTGATCTTCCTGGCATAAAACCAAACTGGTTCTCTGTCACTGAAGTCTTATGTCTCAAATTCTGTTCAATCAGTCTTTCCCACAACTTCATTGTATGACTCATAAGTTTGATCCCTCTATAGTTTCCACAACTTTGAATATCCTCCTTATTCTTGTAAATAGGAACCATAATGCTCTTCCTCCATTCGTTAGGCATCTTCTTAGGTCTTAGAGTCTCGTTAAAAAGTTTAGTTAGCCACCAAATGCCTTTTTTTCTAATCCTTTCCAAACCTCAATTGGGATGTTGTCTGGGCCCATTGCTCTGTTATTCTTCATCCGTGCTAGGGCCTCTTTAACTTCAGTTTCTCGAATTCTCCGACAGTAATTAAAGTTTGGTCCTCCTCCCTCGTGTGTAGCCGATCGGAGCATGAGAGATTCGCATGCCCCTCATTAAACAGATCATTGAAGTAGCTCTTCCACCGGTCATTTATGCTTTTATGGGAGACCAAAACTTGACCATTCTTATCTTTAATGCACTTAACTTGGTCCAAATCTCGCATCCTTCTTTCTTGACCCTTTGCAATCTTATAAATACATCTTTCTTTTTCTTTCGTACCCAGCGATGGGTAACACCCTTCATACGCTCTCATTTGTGCTTCACTTACAACCACTTTTGTTTCCATTTTAGTAGTCTTATACCTTTCCCAACTTTCCACGTTACGACATAAGGACCACTCCTTGAAACATTTCCGCTTTACCTTTACCTTCTCTTGCACACTAGTGTCCCACCATCATGATTTTTTGTCTCTTGCATTAGTACCTTTAGTTTCTCCAAGGGCTTCTTTTGCCACCATTCTAATAATATCGGCCATATCACACCATAACTCATCCGCACTTCCATGTCCATCCCATTTTGCTTTTTCTACTAAACAACGTTGGAAATCTATTTGCTTATCACCTTTTAACTGCCACCATCTAGTCTTTGGGTTCCCCTCTTGGCGACTTCTCCTTACTTTTTGTTGGACGCAAAAGTCCATAACGAGTACTCTTTGTTGGGTGGTCAAACTCTCTCCAGGAATAGTTTTGCAATTAGTACAAGATTTTCGATCTGATTTCCTTAGCAGAAAGAAATCAATTTGAGAGCATGTCCTCCCACTCTTATAAGATATAAGGTGCTCGTCTAGCTTTTGAAAACATGCGTTTGCAATAAGATGGTGGAAGGTCGAAGAAAAATCTAAGATGGCTTTACCTTCTGCGTTCCGTACTCCAAAGCCACGCCCTCTATGGATTTGTTCATACCCACTTCCATCCTTTCCCACGTGTACGTTTAAATAGCCTCCCAAGAAAATCTTATCTCCTAATGGTATACCTTGTATTACACCTTCGAGGTCTTCCCAAAACCTTATCTTGTGGTGTTCCTCTGAACCGACTTGTGGTGCGTAGGCACTAACCACGTGAAAAGCCTGCCCTTCTATACCAACCTTAATGTTATGATCCGATCTCCCACCCTCTGAACATCGACCACATCCTTCTTCCATTGTTTATCTACAATAATACCAACCCCTTTTCTGTTCTTCACCTTTCCTGTAGCTTGAAGCCTGAAATGTCCAAGTCCTTAGCCTTTGCTCCCACCCACTTTGTTTCGTGCAAGCACATAATATTAATCCTTCTCCGTGTCATAGTATCAATCAACTCCATACACTTGCCTGTTAGTGTGCCTATGTTCTATGTCCCAAACCGCAACTTATCTTGATTCTTACCTTTACCTTTGCAAACTAGCTTATTTACCCACGTCGGTTCACCAAAATGTGGGAACCCTTGCTTATTTTGCACTACACCCGGGCACCGATGAGCGGCCCTTGCTCATTTGACACTGTACTCGAGCCATACAGCTTCCGGGCAACGACCTAGCTTTAGCGCAATATCGTGTTTGATCCATGTCATGAAGATTCAACAAAGTTTTATGTTTGTTGCTGAGACCTAACACAACCCTCCTCTTGTATCCGGGCATGGGACCGGCTAAGGCAGAGTTAGTTGTAAGAAGTAACGCATGTAAAACAAAAAGGGGTGGAGTGGGGGGGGGGATTGAAGAGTCTAATAAGCATGTAAAGTAGAGTATTATCTTAAAAGGAAATTGGACTACTACAATGAGATGCCCCTAAAAGGAAAACTGGACAAATACATGGGACGATCGGAGTAGAATGTAAGGAAGATGCACTCTTCTACTTCGGGTTTACAAGATTGTTTTAAATTATGTCAATCTGGATTCTGGAACACATGTTTTCGATTAAACTTGCTATGACAGAATTGGATTCTTTTCCTTGCAGGATTTCCATTAAACTTGTTAACGTTTGAAGATATAACTAGTATGGATAGACCATTTGCTGGTATATCTGCTTTTACATATGGCTCAATGTTGTGGTTTACATCGGGACAAGTCTCACATGCTAGTGAAGGTGTCAATGTGAATATGGTTTATGAGACTGGAGAGTTGTTTGAACTTGGGATCCAGCTTACATACCTGCTCTTGCTAGTAGCACTACTTGGAGCTGGAAGTTTTTTTGTCATCCGTCAAGTCCTTATCCGTAGAGAGCTTGATCTTTCTGCCAAAGAATTGCAAGTATGTAGCCTATAGTTCAAGGATATCTCATAGAATTGGTAAAGTATTAAAGCTAAATACTCCCTCCTTCCAAATGTATGTATGATTTTTTCGAGTCAACCTAGATGAATTTTGAGCTTCAATTAAGCAAAAATTGTAATGTTTATTAGTATAAAAACAATTTTTTTATATTTATTTTGTTGCCAACTTTCAAACTTTTATTTCATTGTACTAATATACAATACAAATTGGGAGTAAATGTAGGTCAAAGCTCATCCAGTTTGACTTGAAAAAGACAAATGGGACAAATACACTGAGGCGGAGGTAGTACTAAACATGCATGTAAAGTCATTGTGGTCTCACTTTTGAAAATATAACCTCATGTATTAATCGGGAAGTTATTTACAGTGAATAGGTGTTGCTTAAGGATTAGAGGAGGGTAAACAATAAAGCTAATGGAACTTTTGAGTGCTGGTTTTAAAATTTTTATTGTCAATCCATTAAAAGAAGGACCAAATTCTTAAAGTTAAATTACAGAACACTTGAAGATAAATAAGCTGCCAAACAATTAATTGCATGCACTGTTCTTCCATCCCAGTGCAGATTTAAAAAATTACTCCCTCCATTCCTAAAAATTACTCCCCTAGTCATAAGTAGAGGTAGTTTATAAAAGGCCTCCAGCTCGAGCAACACACAAGGTACACAAAGCACAAACACAATAGCCAAAGAGTAAACTACTGGTACAGAAAAGCACTAAGAGACAAAAAACACCCTGCAAAGAAAGCACTCATGACAATGTAATGATTAACCCAAACTTTTAGGGATAAAAAAGATGGATTTCGAGCATCTTGATAATCAAGCTTTTTGCAGATAACCTTTTCAATCTACAATTTTTTACCTATAAAACCTCAAAGAGCTAACAAAACACCTCATCTTACAAATTAGTTTTTTCTTGAACAGCTATTGCAAACAACTCACATAAGCATCTACCCAAACAGCCAAAATATCTAACAACTAACAACAGTCGGATGTCAAACATGGTGATGATTGAAATAGTTGTACCTTCCTAAAATCTAAAAGTTTTACCCTTAGTGAAACGACTCCTCTAATGGGATGGAGGGGCTAATAAGTTTATTTATTACTTTGTATTTTCTTGACTAAGGGATGTGCAGTGTTGTTAAAGATTGTCTCTTTTATTTATTTCGTTAAGAAAATCCTTATACTTGATGACCTCATGTCATTTAAATACATTCTTCTCTCGTCTTAGGTGGCTCATGTTTTTTAATGAAAAAACATGCATATTACACATATTATTGATTTCATCTTTTATACTCCATCCACAAAATGTTACTCTCTACATAATATCAACTTTGCAATTTCACCTTTCTTAAACTCTGCAAAAAGCAAACGAGAACCTTATTTTAGGACGAAAGGAGTATCATAAAGAATAAACACGAAAACTTGGTCAGGATCTTACATCACTTGGCTATCATTTTCTTTCGCCTTTGGTGGCTATAGGGCCAACATGCTAATAGTATCAAGTTCAGTGGTACCATTTCTCCTTACATGCACCGTAGTTTGGCCGTGCAAAAATATGATTCACTTGCATGATTGTTTCAACAGAACCAGTGTCTGATCTTTAGATTACCATATCTTTCTGTCATGTACTAGAACATAGAATTTGAAACATGAATTCTCAGCATAATACATAGCTAGAAACATTTCAATTATTGCGGCCTCTCTATTTCTTTTGCATATGCTTCTTTTGTGTGTAAAAAGAATAAACATGTGTACTGTGATATTGCAATGACTTTAAGGAGCAAGTTAGAAGTGGTGGTGCTAGCTCAAAGGAGCTATTTGAACTTGGAGCTGTTATGCTGAGAAGAAAACTTTATCCCGCTGCAACTAGGTATTTGCTTCAGGCTATAGAGAAATGGGATGGAGATCGCCAGGACCTTTCCCAAGTAAGCTGTTACTTTACATAGTTATCTTGAAATATTTGAATCAATGACATGTTAATGTGTGATGGAGATTGAAAGGAACTAAACCTTTTCCTAGTTTTGTTTATTTTGTTTGTGTTGCATTCAGTATTCTCTCCGCACCTCTCTCAATCACTTAGCATAGCATGTGCTCCGTCTGTCCATTTTTTCTCGCTTCTTCCTTTCACCTCTTCTTGAAGAGATGCTGAAAATAGGTCATGAGAAAGAGAATCTAGAGCTTTAGACACATGAAAGCAACCATTTTTATGGAGAAACTTCTGACTGAACAGTAAATGTCTCACAAACAGTGCTCCATCATAAATATTTTTCATTTTCTACCGTTCTTTGTGAAATTTAATTACTACCCATATAATTCATGCAGAGAGGAGTTGGTCTATAGTATATTCTTTCTAAAGCCACACACTCTAGAATCTAGAACAGTCAGTTGGACTTCTGACATTTGATGAAAACAAATGTCAGAAACATTCTCTGTTCATGTTTTAGTTTCTTAAAACATAAAATGAATGTTTTATCAGGTTTACAACGCGCTTGGTGTGAGTTATGTTCGTGATGAGAAAATTGACAAGGGAATTGCCCAATTTGAGAATGCTGTAAAGCTTCAGCCTGGTTACGTCACTGCCTGGAACAACCTCGGCGATGCCTACGAGAAAAATAAGGACTTGGAGAAAGCTCTCAGAGCATTTGAAGAAGTCCTACTTTTTGACCCCAACAATAAGGTAGCGCGACCCAGGCGAGATGCATTGAAGGATAAAGTAACAACGTTTAAAGGAGTTCCTGTTATATCAAAGAAGAGATGAGTTGGAATGAGCCTGCATGATGATAAAATAATTCTACTTTTCATAGTCTTATGACCTGAATTGATTTGCACGAAATTGAATCAGTCTGTATTGTAAGTAAAGCTAGGTATAATTCGTGAAAATTCATTTTGAATTAAGAGAATGTTCATTTTCAACCGTACTGTTCATTCTGAAGCTTGTTTAGCATAATGTTCATTCTGAAAAATCATGGTATTTATTTTGAAGCATTTTTTATTATTCCATACAAGTTTACCATGATGTACCAAAAGAAAGGTACATCCAGCTATATATACCATATAATTTACTATCTTTGGGAATGTTTGCCTCATGGAATGTGGCCTTATTATCCAAATAATATGACATTGTTGGTAGTTATATATTTCATTCGTCCCAAATTAAATGGTTTATATAGAATTCACAGATTTAAATTTTATTCATTTTTTTACCAATTTTTGTTATCCATTTAATAAAAAAAAATAATCATGTCGTCACTTATTTTGAATGATATTTTATTTTTTTTAAATAACTAATTTTTATTATTTAACCCCATCTCAATTGCATATAAATTCATTTGGAAATAAAGTTAATCAAACATTGTAAGTTGAAACATATATTTTAAAATGGGACGAAGAGAGTCCAACATAATGATATGTATGCTTCTATTTTTAAATAAAATATGGAGAAATAGGGGGTGATTACGTACCAAGCCTACACTCATAATATTCTCTCTCCCTCATTATTCATCTTTTAACTCCTTTAGCAAGGAACTCCATTAATGGTAGTAAGCTTCTACACTCTGAGTTTTCTCGAGATTAATAAAAAATTATCTCTTTAGCATAATACTGTCCAAAACAACTTGTCATTTTCTTCAAATTTTGGTTTGCAAGTAATGATGCTTTCTCCCCATTTTATTTATTTATTTAGCTATTTAATTATTTTCATTCATTCATATATTGGATTTCGATGTTAGGTGTGGTGTTGATTCAATACCAAGTTCATCGGATTGACGCTCAGAAATTGTGGATTCCATCATATTGATTTATAGAATTCAGTAAAATATCGTACCCTAAAATGGATCAAGTAAAAATATCAGATCAATTTGCCTTAGGATCCGTTTGGTATACGGAATTGATGGAATTGGAATTAAATTGGAATTGAAATTCAATGGATTCAATTCCATAGAATTGAATTTACCAATTCCAATTCAGAAGTGATAGTGCAAAAAATGATTTAGAATTGGAATTGGTGCAAAAAATGAATTGGAATTGTCAGAAAAGAAGTGAAGCAGTTTTTCTGCCAGGAAGTGAAGAAGTTAGTGAATTGGAATTCCAATTCCAATCCACATAATATGGTTAAAACTAACTTGTCAAGTTTTTCTATCAAGTTAGTCTATGAAGTAAGTTAAAACTAACTTGACAGAAAAACTTTGAAACCCTGTTTGTGAAGCCTAGGGTTTCATAGGGTGCCATAAGGTGTGAAGCAGCAAGTGCAACACTAGAAAGAAAAAAAGCAAAGGTTGTCAAGTGCGAATACAGGTCTAACCAACTAGGACACTGTCACACTGGGACCCATCAATCGAAGTCCACATTTGAAATGGTTTGTGAAATAGAGAGCGTGTGTCCCACACATCTTTGAGTGGTGGCATAGAACAGACTTTTCTCGTATTCTTCTTGTACCAATTACCAACCAATATGTTGTCCACTCTCTCTTCTCTCTCTTTCTCCAAACACTCTGACAATGAAATCATCAGCATCATATCTGTATTCTTGAATCTGGTAAATACCCTATACAGAGTGTACATATAGCTTTCCAAAGGTGTTCTTCTGAAAATTTTGCACTTTGATTTGATTTGATTTTGTCCCTTTTGTTTCTTGGTCTGTAGTTGTGGTTTGTGTTTATTCTTTCTTGAGATAGAACAGTTTTTGCTACTACCCCTAGTTGTGCAACTTTTTTTTAGTACATAATTTATAATTTTTTTCCTGAGAATATATGTTTAATTTCCAGCCCCTAAAAGGGTTTGGGTACTCTGGAATGAAAATTTACAGTTGTTGATCATTGAGAAATCAGGCGGCGAATCCAGCCGCTTTTCATGCAGGGTTCTGAATTCCTCTTCTTCCTTTTAAAAGCTATAAAAAGGTTATTTCTTTAGTCAATTACTCTTTATGAACTCTTTTGAAATCTGGAATTCTTGATATCAGCAGGTGGTGTGCAAAGTTGAATCTTGATTGTTCAATTAATTATTTGGTCTTTCAAAAGAATGTGAGTTGAATTTTGTGAGTTTAATTAATTATTGGGTCTTACACCAACTTTTGTGGCAAAGAGACTAGTCTTGCAATGCTTCAGTGCAATTCTTCCTGTTTTGTCCTGGGGTTAAAAAATGACCCTTGTTTATTATGCTCTTATAAAAAATTACACTACCTTCCTCTCAAAATAAAGTTTACGGTTTAACCTCATAGTTCATAGAGTTCAAGAAAATTGTTGAAAACTAAAATGCGTGTGGTTCAAACTGGTTTTTGAAGAAAGAAAAATGTAGTGAGCTGAAAGAAAAGTGTAAAAACTTGTTTTGGGACGAAGGGAATATAATTTTTAAATATGTCTGTGTAATGGAGATTTGCCAGAAAATGGATGGAAGCTTGTCTTCAAGTCTAGTAAGAAAACAGGTGTTTTAGTTTTCTTTTGAGACTCTTTTATGCAAATTGCAGATTTATCTTATCTTCCAGTTGGATATTAGCCAGCCCCAATCCAAAGGAGATTTTAATTATGGATC
The DNA here is from genome assembly GCA_003260385.1 of Cuscuta australis. Taxonomy (NCBI): domain Eukaryota; kingdom Viridiplantae; phylum Streptophyta; class Magnoliopsida; order Solanales; family Convolvulaceae; genus Cuscuta; species Cuscuta australis. Next base: position 770,001 of record NQVE01000206.1, on the reverse strand, counting down.
CTGATAAGGGATTGATTTCAGATCCTTGGAAAAAACCTTCTTTCGCGTGCAATGAACTTCTGGAGGATGAACAACCAGACTACCTCCAGTTCTTGAACAGTTTCACTTTGCATCAGCAGAAGTGGGAAAGTTCATTTCTTGATCAGGTGAGGGTTCAGAATGAGTTGTCCCAGCTCAACCAACTGCCATCGGGCAATGAATCCTCTCCCTCTACCATCAACAACATCAGAACTAGAGTTCTATCGGATCAACAAGGTTGCGACTTAAACAGGATTCGAGAATGGGATCCGAAAACCATGCTGACCAACCTATCTTTTCTTGAAAAAAAGATTCATGAACTCCAGGATCTGGTGCGCTTGATTGTGGGTCGTCAAGCAAATGAGCTTTTAGTTCACCAGCATCTCATTACAGCCGACCTAACTTCTATCATAGTCCAACTGATATCAACTGCTGGCAGCCTTTTGCCTCCAGCAGTGAAGAAGCACACTGACCAAGTTGTGCAGCCTTCACAAAGTGTTCTTAACAACATGAGTAAGGTTGAAGGTACAGATCAGCAGAACTGTAGGGTGCTTGAAGAACCGGAGTCGAAAGATGAAGACGACGAAGAAGAAAACTTGGCCCCTGGTTCCTATGAGATTCTTCAGCTGGAGAAGGAGGAGATTCTTGCACCCCACACTCACTTTTGCACCATTTGTGGGAAAGGGTTCAAGAGAGATGCCAATTTGAGGATGCATATGAGGGGCCATGGGGATGAATACAAAACTGCATCTGCTCTGGCAAAACCCCACAAAGAACCCACCTCTTTACCTACACTCATCAAGAGGTATTCATGCCCTTATGTGGGGTGCAAGCGCAACCGGACCCACAAAAAGTTTCAACCTTTGAAGACCATCTTGTGTGTCAAAAACCATTACAAGAGAACCCATTGTGAGAAAAGCTACGCTTGCAGCCGATGTAATGTAAAGAAATTCTCGGTCATTGCGGATCTTAAGACGCATGAAAAGCATTGTGGCAAAGATAAATGGCTGTGTTCCTGCGGTACAACTTTCTCCAGGAAAGACAAGCTGTTTGGCCACATCACCCTTTTCCAAGGTCACACGCCCGCGGTTCCCCCACCAGATGACCACCATGTTAACAATGGAGCATCCATGGGTGCTCCAACGGAGCATCCAGAGTTAAATGCTTCCGATGCTCATACTGGTGCAGGCTGTTACTTCTCAACATTGAACTATGATGAAACGGGTAATCTTGGGGGTGGATTTCATGATTTCCCAAGAGTCCCATTTGATGATTCGGATAGTTCCTTTTCTTTCTTATTATCTGGTTCGTGTGATTACCCGCAGAAGGTTGGCAAATATATGGAGTCCCATGAATAGGGATGAGCCAGTAATCTGGTGTAGCCTTGTACCTAGGAGTTGTCCCCATTTCTCTTGATTGCCTTATTGTTGTATTGGCCACATTTTATGTCATGAATCTATTCATCATCATCATCATATTGAATAAAGATCTACTTTCAGTCCATTTTCACCCTTTTCACTTGAGGTTTGTTCCAAAATAATAGTACTAGCCTTTTGAATTTAAACATTCTGAATTTAAACATTCTCCTTGGGCCAGAGCTTCTCTGAGTTGACAAAGTTCATCCATCAACTGTCCATTCTCTTCTCTTCCTCCAGCTGGGAGTTTTCTTCACCGGTCTGGTCTCCGTTTTCTGGGCATCAGCAGCAAACGAATCCACAACCAACTTTGCCAAATGCCAACTTCTCTTCTCATGTTTTTGGCCTTGAGTAGGGAGGCCATGTTCTTGTTTTTCTATTACTCAATTGACAAGACCAAGTGTGGCCGGTGAATTAATTCCCTACCCGTGAAGCTTTTGAAAATGCATTCCCTGTCAGTGCAAGCCAACAACAACAACAACAAGTAATACTGTTGTGGCAAATGATGAACAGTACTACTTGTACGGTTAATGCTTTTAGATTTCATTGGGGACAAGATTGTGATACTTGTTGAAGATCTAAAAAAATGGCATTCGTCCACCCAATTTGACACTCGTATTATATCTATTTTATTATGTTCAATTTGTTTAAAATTTGGAACTCAAATTTAATATTTAATGTATATTATATTCATTTTCTTTAAATTTTTTTATTATATTATTTAATAAAAGCTTTTAGCCAAAAATTTAATTTAGATGCTCTAATTATTCTATAAACATTTGTTTATTTATCATTCTATCTATTTTGTGTTCAAAGAGGCAAAAAGAGTCAAACTAGGACGATATTTTTGGAGAAAACTACTAAAATAGAACTAAAACAAAGTTTAGACGTTTTTTAAATTTTTACGCATGAAATTTATTTAGACTTTTTAAATTTAAATGTTATGAAGTTTTTAGTTTTTACATCTAACTTTTAAATTTACTCCTACACGTAACACATCTAACTTTTCTCAACTACTACACCTAACTTAACTCAAATCCTGCACCTAACTCAAATCCAGTACCTAACTCAAATCTTGCACCTAACCTAATTTAACTTTTCTCAACTACTAAACAAAATCTTGCACCTAACTCAAATCCCACCTAACTTTACTCAACTACTACACATCCTCAATAACTCAACTCTATTATAAATTTGTGGTAGAAAATAATAATCTCACTACACAACTACAAATCGCTCAAATCTTTTTCATGTTTCATGAAATGGACTCTCGTGCTAGCTTTATCCTTCTAGCCCATTGGAATGGTGAGTTCAAAATTGTAAACAATGAGGTGGAGTACTCATTGCATGCAAACAAGGCCTTCATCATTGATCTTGAAGTCTCATTTGAACAGGTCTTCAATGAATTCCTCTCTGCTGTTGGTGAACATGGTTTTAATTCCATTAACAAAATTTCGGGGGAATATTCCAAATACAAGGATGGAGTATATGTTGCCTCACGTCCTTTCAGAAAGTGGGTCTCGGTATGGAATCCTGACCATTAATCTTTCAGAAAGCTTCAATCAGGCATTGAAGGGATGTCGTTCTCTTCTGTTATATGCTATCGTGAAGACATCGTATGAGAGATAAGTGAAATTGTTTGCATAAAGGCGGACAGACGAAATTACGTTATTACAAACAGGGTTTAAGTTCCCAAAATATGTTTAGAATGAGGTCAGAAGAATGGAAGATATAATCGTTTGCATTGTCATGTTATCCCTCATGCTATGCAACAAGGGATTTTTCGGGTCACTATTGAGGGAAATGTTGGGCCTGCAGGTACAAAAAATGGAATTATTGTGAATTTGAGCCAACGTATCTGCACTTGCGGGAAATGGTCCACATTAAATATGCCTTGTGTCCACGTCTATGTCGTATGCCGTTTTTGTAAAATAACGATTGATGATTTGATTACATTGGTGTTCTCACTGCAAAGCTACCTGAATACATACTCTGGAAGTCTTATGCCACTACCAAATGAAATGGAATGGCCTAATGTTGGTTATGAATTAGTGTGACCAAATACAAGGTAGCGGTCACAACTCGGTCGTCCAATAAGTACCCGTTTCATTAATAACATGGATGTGCGACCACGAAAACAATGTCGTGGCATGTAATTCATTCATAAGTTACTAGTTGTAATTATTGTTTATGTGCGTATATTTTAATTATGTACTTTTTTTGGGCAATAACGCGTGTTGTCACACGCTTTTTTTATATTATTCTGTACCGAGACAAAAAGTGATGTTGTAAGATTTGTATTTTATTTATCTATTTTTTCATTAATAAATTATCTATTATTATAAAAATAATAAATCATATGAAAAAACATAATTTTAATCTACACTAATTAAAAAATAAATAATTTAAAAAATTGATAATGTTATTTAACTAAAATATAAAGAAAATGGTAAGTTTTTGTTAATTAATGGAGTGAAACGGTAGATGGAGTTCCATTTCAACATATTTCAGTCGGGTCCCATTATGTCAGCAACAAGTTCACACATTGGGAATGAACTTTCAAGTTCTGCAGTGATTGGGAAATCCCCATGGTCGGTCATTTACAAAACTAAGTTTTAATATGTACTTTTTTCTAATTTCAATTCAAACATCAAATACAAATTTTTTATTTAAAAAATATTGTTAATTACAATTATATGATTAATATTGGTTTACCACACCACCTTATAATAAATGTTATTCACTACCTACCAGTCTTTTGATTTTAAAAGATATTGATGTTTTTGTAAAAGTGTTAAATACATTTTTAGTTCGTATAAAGTAATCGAATTTTGTTTTTTTGGTCCCTGTAAAATACATTTGTGTAAGTAACCCTTACAAAAAAATTATTTTTAAAATGGTCCTAAAACGTAACATTGATTTCTTAAGAGTGCACATTTATTTCAATATCAACTGCTTAGTTTTATATTTCTAATTATCTTAGGCACAATTCTCATGCCCTAAATGTATCCTTTATCAAATTATATCTCCAATTTTTAATTTTCATTATATTATAGTTTTTAAAAATTTTGAAATTTGAGATATAATATGAAAAAAATACACAATTTAAGGCATAGAAATTGTGTCTAAAATAATTAGAAATGCAAGACTGAGATATTAAATATGAAATAAATGTACTATCTCATTTAATTCGAAGTGCTAATTATGTTTAAGGACCATTTTAACAATAATTTTTTTCTAAGGATGATTTAACAAAAAATATTTTACAGAGACTGCAAATAAAATTCGATTATTTTAAAGGGATTAAGAGCATATCTAACCATTTCGTAAAATAATACTACCTCCGTCCCACTCTCTTTGTCCACTTTTGACTTTTGGAACTGTTCATTTAAGCACTTTGACTCATCAAATTCTCTCAATGTGTAAGCCTAAATATAGTCATGTGTGATCTTGTTTGATTTTTCTTAACATATAGATTATTAATATATAATTTCTATAATTTTTTAATATACAAATTACAAGATAAAATGGATTAAAGAAGTGCATTGGATGGTGTGTAAAAATGAAAGTGGACAAAAACAGTGGGACGGAGGAAGTATGAAGTAAAACATTAGAAAAGTAAGTAAAAGATATTTTTGTGTCCTAAAATTAACTTCTCATATTGAATTTTGTTGTAAGATATTTTGAACTTCGACCGTATATTACGGAAAAAATATGTTGAAATTTTTTATATAAATTTAGTATTAATAGATTTATTTTGAAACATAGCATTGAAATATTATGTGTGTGTGTGTGTATGTATGTATATATTTATCCCAGTCGAAACCATCAAAATTGATGGGGTAAGGACCAGGTAACCGTTACCAAGTAGATTAATAGAAGAAGGGATTACAAGGTTAAAACACAGCCCAAAAAAACCCAAAATACAATCACAAAAAGAAAAAAGGTACAAAAAACAAGGAATAAGCATCCATTTCAGTCAAAATGTAGCATTATAGATCATAAAAAGTCAAATGAAAAGTTAATTTTAAAACGAAGGGAGTAGTAATTTTAGTTTTTTTAATCAATTGGTCAAAAGATGGTATTCTTACCGAGCTTAAATAAATGCTCTTAATTAGTGTTACAAGTAGGATGAAAATATAGTATTCTTAGTTTTTTTGTTATATTCCTTCCGTCCGAAAAAGTCTTTCTTCTTTCATTTTTTTCTCATAAAGTGTTTCACTTTTCTCACAAATAGACCGTAATACCCTTTTTCCTAATTAAATCTACCTAACCAACCCAAACCCCTCCACCTACCTTATCCACACTGACACTCGTAAGTCACCCACTCATCTACACTCATCTCTGTCTCTATCTTTGTTTGCCTATTCCACTTCACTGTCGCCCGACACCCTTCTCTCTTCTGATCTCCCTTCCCCTTTCTTTGATTGATCCAAAATTACTTATGGTGATTCGCGATCTTACGATTCCAAGCTTCAAGCTATTAAGCTATAGTGATGAGGACAAATCATCTCCTACGCCTGTCCCAACTACTCTGAAGCCTTTGATCCCTAAATATGACTCTGTCGATACCAGATCTGGAACCTCTGATGATACAGATCCAACATGGTGGTACTGGAAAATATATCTTTGGGGAGACCATTTTCCTTCGGAGGAAGAAGGAGGTTGTGTCGAATATGGGGAAGATGAGGAATCTATTACTTCAGAATAGATCTTGCAGATGTCCGATACATAAATTATTTTCTCGGAGCCGGATGGAGATGAGGCTAAGGTACTTCTCTTTAGGAAGAGTAATTTCTCCTACTTGTTTTACATTCTCTTTAGGAAGGTACTTCTAATGTCCGATACATAATTTTACATTCTGAGTATTTGCATGCCCTACTTGTTTCTCTAGTTGCAAACTTATGATGCAAAAAAGAATTGTTCTTAGCCAGTGGAACTTTGTGAGCTAGATATGTGTGAGCTCCTATATTGTAATGTCACCCCGTATTGATTGGAGACTTATAAAACTGATTAATTTTATCCATGTGGTCTCCCCTTTTCCTGTTCAGTGAGAAAAGTGTTGTGGTGAGAGTATGGGCTGTTTTCTTTATTCTTTCTTCTCTGGCAGTGTGATTCAAATGTGTACTTGAAAAGGATGTTTTTTTCTTGATGAATTCAAGATGTTAAACTTCCTGAATTATGATAATACCAAATGCTACGTTTAGTAGACAAACAAACATTTGCATGATTATATCCAATTAATAATTACAGATGGTACATTTAGACACTTCTTTTACTCATAATTACACATGCTACACATTGCCACTTGCAATATTGATAATTACAGACACTGCACTTGCATTACAATATACTCTGATTGAGTTAGATACTACAAAAAAAGGTCCTTTGGCACTAGCAAGGTAAACTCCTACTGCGTCAGATACAACACTTGTGCATGTTTTCCATCAAAAAATTATGCAAAAGCTTGTCAATAGGAAGTAAAGAGAGGCATTGTACTCTTCCTTGGCCATGTTTGCACAAACAAAAAAACAAGTACCCTATCTCAGAGTAATCACGCATGCTCCTCTAAGTACACTTGTGCACTGTGATACACTTCTAAGCTGACCCCTAAGTTTCGTGGTAATCTTCCTTCTATAACCATCTTAGTTTTGTACATGTGAGGGATTTTAAATTGGTTCCCCCCATTGTTATTAAGAACCTCACCCATCACACCTTGAAGGGTCAAGAATACTCTATTGCGTTTGTCAGGTGACAGCTCTTCAAATGTTGTGCCAAAGACCTAGGAGAAGCTTGATCTTGCAGTGTGTGAATAGACCTAATGTTGGGATTTTAAGCGCGTAAGATACCGAAAAATACTGAGAACACCAGAAAAATGAGAGAACAAACACAAGAAGAAAATATGAGAGAAAAAAATTATATTTCCACTATTTCAGGACAATATACAAAAAACTCTCCCTTGTTCCACATCCTATGCCCGGATGTATTTTTCCGAGTAACTAAAACCAGTTACTCCCTACACTCAACCACACTCACCAAGACCCCTTGGATTTTTCCGGTGGTATTCTTGTGTAAAATTCCTCTTTTTCTCTCTCTACCTTGGTGGTGTGTAAAACTCACACACACATAGAGAACTCTTCACATGGCTAGTTAAATAGCTAACAAAGGAGCATATGAACAAAGGAATAAAAGACAATCAAGAAATGGCCGACACCTATCATTCAATGCATCCTCCCACATTCAATGCATCCATCCCATTTTTCCTTTGTTATCTATCTTTATTTTCCATCTTTTCATGTCCTTATTTTTTTCTTTCTTTTTGAATAATTACTCAATATTCCTAACAAACTCCACCTTGATTCAAAACCATTGTAGTTCCACCTCACTTGTCCCATGAGATCAACAATATTCCGAAAGAAAAAAAAATCTCCTTGGCCCCACCTCAATTTTGCTCCATCGAGATCACTTCCGCCATGAATTTTTTTTGATGATTCTATCTTGCTCAATCCCGCAAGATTTCCGCCACCCTTTGGTGTCTCCATGTGTAACACCCGCCTTCCGTGAACCCGGTTCACCCGCGACCCAACGGACGGGTAGGGTTACATGGGCGGTCCGAGAACCGTCCGTTACAAAAACATTAGTGATTATTTAATGTGAAAACGGTTACGTTTGATTTATGGAATATTAATGACTATTTATTATGAAAACGTTTGTGTTTAATTGGTGTAGTAAATGTTAGGATAATTATCCAAAATGTGAGTGATATAAATGCAGAGTAAAAGCGGAAGTAAATAAATGAGTAAAACGGCAAATGGTGGGTTCATGCCCAAATGATTAATTAATTAAATGTATTAAATTATTGAACTTGTCCATGCGCCGCCCATCTTCCACCATCACTGTCCTCCAGGGTTAGCACCCGCACCGTCATGTCTACCTGCGTGTAGCAAAAACAACTACACGCTCAACAAAAGCTGAGGAGTGAATCTAACAAAAGAACATTAAGTGATAACCCATATGGTTATACACATGTTAATACCTGTACTTAACGTACGGTAAACCACATGTTACTAACTGATTAATTTACACCTGTTGGAATACCATTACGTATAACAAAATGATGTACTACCACATTGAATATGAACATGATGGGAAACATAAATGATGATGACAACCACACTGAATGTTGACGCGACATGGAACATACATGATGACTATATGACTTGATGTATGACTTATGCTATTAGGGGCACCCCTGACTTAGTCTCACTTGACAGGATCACCCCTGCACTCCGGTAATGACCCGGGCTTGACAAACGTCGCAAGTGGACTAGCAAAAACCGGGTGGTAGCCGTAGCCTGACTACCATGTACGTACACAAAGCCCACTTGATGAAAACCCGTTGGATCCCGAGGGTTCCTGGACGGGCCCGCTATAGTAGGCACACAAAGTCCTCCCTACAACGGTATGCACATGATGAAAACTTAGGACATGCGTCTAGGATGAACGTGATGAATACATGTGTTCAGATTGGACATGATGAATGCTTGATGTATTTACCTTTGGTTAATGCCAATAATATATTAGATAAATAACATACATAATGAGGAATAACATTTTATGCAAACACACAATCAGATTCTGAGTCAAAATGGTCAATGGGATTCATTCTACAAACTGTCTCAAGAAAAACTGCCTGGGAAACGGTCGACCGTACCCTACCGGCGGTCGACCGTGGGATACACTTTGGAGGTCTGGATGGCCGACGGTCCACCGTGGTCCTCCGTCGCGGCTGGCGGTCGACCGTCACGGTGGTGACCGTCGGACAGGCGGTCTTCTGTCTTTGGCTCCGTTTCGATTCGTTTTGCAAACTTAACACCTTGATTCTTTTTAGAACAATAATGTAAACATTGATAAATATATTTCTAGTGATTCCTAAGCCAATATATACAGGTTTTACGTAGTGAACGTTTTGGCGGCTAACCTACGAACATGCATTAGTTCTACGTAGGTTGCGTACGATATTCCTATGAATATAACAACATAGATTATAACTAAATGTTCTAGAATTAGAGGGGACAATTACTCACCTCTAAATGATGGTGTTGATGAAACGGAAACGAAATGAACGAACGGTTGACAACGAACCAACGAATGACTTCTCGAGTAGCCTCTCTTCTTTTCTTCTCCTTATTTCCACTTCGTCTACACGCCGGAGCTCCTCCTTTTTCCCTGGGCTGCTATGGCCGAAACTCCCCACAAGGAGAAGGGGGAGATGGAGAGTGAATGTGTGTGTTGAATTAGGGAGTTACAAAAATGATGGCAAATGAAGAGGAAAGGGAGCTTTATATTAAAGAAGAAAAATAATGGAGACATAATGAAAGAATTTAATGGGAATGAATGGGTGGTGAGGTTGTGGCGTGAGGAATGGCTAAATGGGGAGTTACAAATATTTATTTACTCCGTTATGTAAACATCTGACCTGAACGATACGCAGTTTTCCCCCCGAACGGGTCCGAATTGAGATCCGTTTGTTTTTCCGGAATCAGACAGTCAAAAAGAACTTAATGACATGTTCAAATAATTTTTCTAAGAACTTTATTTTCAAACTTCCTGGTCCACCCCAATCATTAATTAATTTATTTAATTAATGATGAGAGGTCCGTTATTAAAACATCTTTTTATATTAAAATACATTAGCTTTGAAAAGCCATTTAAAGAGATCGGAAATATTAATATTGATTACTAAAAATAATGAGTCTTAATAAATAAAGAATATTTATTTATTTAAAATATTGGAAAAATATTAGGCCGGTTTGTAGGGCGTTACACCATGGCTCCACCTTGTTCAATACCACAAGGTCTCTACCAGTTCCAGTCGTCGTTGTACTCGTGACTCCATCTCAACCAATCCCGTCAAGATCCCTGCCACTACCTTAGTTTCCTAGAGTTTTAACCCTCCACCCCGAGCTAAAAAAATGACAACTCACCTTTGTTAACACTCTCTGAGACCACTCCTCTAGCAATTAGCTTCTTTTGATCTGCCCATCTTGCACCGCCGCAACAACACCAGCGGGACACGCCGCCCGACCTCTTCTTGCCGGGAAGACTTTCGACACAAGACATAAGCCACAGTTTTTCACTCCTTTAGATCATCGATCTCCTCAAGTCATGTTCCTGCCCCATACTTCACAAAGCCAGCATGCCGCTTCGTACCCCGGTCTTCATGCCATCCACTTTGTTCTTGAAGTCCAATGGTCGCCTTCTGGCCAAAACCGACCAGTCTCTGGGTTCTCAAAATTTCTCCTTTTACCGCTTAAAAATCCCTCTTGCCCAGCGCAACCAAGCTCTGATACCAATTGTTGGGATTTTAAGCGCGTAAGATACCGAAAAATATTGAGAACACCAGAAAAATAAGAGAACAAACACAAGAAGAAAATATGAGAGAAAAAAATTATATTTCCACTATTTCAGGACAATATACAAAAAACTCTCCCCTGTTTACAAGACTAAATTTCAGACACTCATAAATATATCTTTCCACATCATATTTCCGGATGTATTTTTTCGAGTAACTAAAACCAGTTACTCCCTACACTCACCCAGACTCACCAAGACCCTTTGGATTTTCCCGGTGGTATTCTTGTGTAAAATTCCTCTTTTTCTCTCTCTACCTTGGTGGTGTGTAAAACCCACACACACATAGAGAACTCTTCACATGGCTAGTTAAATAGCTAACAAAGGAGCATATGAACAAAGGAATAAAAGACAATGAAGAAATGGCCGACACCTATCATTCAATGCATCCTCCCACATTCAATGCATCCATCCCATTTTTCCTTTGTTATCTATCTTTATTTTCCATCTTTTCATGTCCTTTTTTTCCTTTCTTTTTGAATATTTAATCAATATTCCTAACACCTAAGGAATCCAAGATCATGTACATTTGGGTCAGGGCGGGGGAGAAATGTGATTGAGACAGAATTTTATCCTTTTCAACTTACCGGATTCACACAGTAATGGCTTTATGACATTTGAATGTCTCTTGATCTCCTTCCACTCAAGCCATCTATGGATAGTGGATTTTGAGACCCTCATACCATAGCTCAATGCACACATGTTCTTGCGCCTATTAAAAGGCAGAGCTTCCATTTTTCAATGTCAACAAGGATCCTTTTTCTTCCACACTTTCCTTTCCATTTGCACTCTAAGGCAATGGGTAGACCACCTTGGATTTGAGCCCGAACTATTTTCCAAATGCTGCTTACAGTTCTACTGGAAATGCTGATTTTTTTAGTAAGTTTTTTTATGATACCATACTGAAGTTTGTCATTTTTACATTTCTATAGTAACTGATCTTCAACTCTTTTCCTTCTTTAATTTAATAAAGCACCTTTACATTCAGATAGTTTTTTTTTTGTTTCAAGAGTGAAAAGATTGGGAAAAGGCTCCTCAATAACTTGGGGAAGAAGGTCAAAAGAAGAAGACTCGTCTTCTGAAAAAGAAAAGGAACTAGAGGCAGAATGCAAAGGGGATTCAATAGGAAGGGCATAGAAGAAGGTAGCAAAGAGAATAAGGGATGAATGAATGCATTGAATGCTTTCACTGCATTCATTTATTAGTAGTCATTTATTAGTAGTGTGGTAGGTGTTTTGGTTGAACTTTGCTATTTTTGGAGGGGTGCTAGTGGAGGGAATTTTGAAATTCTCCCAAAATATCAAATTTTTTTAAAACTTGTTTCGGTCTCCATTTTAATGTAATGTGTGGTTATCATTTGTTCTTACACTTGCACTCATTACCCTCGTGTGTGGGAGGGAATGAGCTACTTTTTTTTATTCTCAACAACTTCAAGTGGGGTTGAAGTGGGGCTTTTGATGGAAATGTGTACATCAACATTAAATGCAATGTTACTTTACACTATTTCCTTTCCATTATTACATTAGGATTTGAGGGTAAAATAGTCCAGTCAATGCAAAAAATTTGACTACTTATTTCGGTTGAAAGTCAAAACACGAAAAGGAAAAAAGGACAGAGCGAGTAAAAACATTCGTATAAACCCTGAACACATTCACAATTAGAATGCTTCCAAACTGGAAAAAGACCTCTACATAGACATTCATTGCTTTGAGTGTATGAGGCCAGAGTCATTTTACATTTTATTTGATTTGTTTACTAAATTGGTCAACTAATTCTTGATATTTTTTTAATTTTTATTTTAGACTATGTTGGTCCCATCCTTAGTTGTAGAAGAGGGTACCAAGTCATTAGATAAGTATCTAATACCTACTCCCTCTGTCCTAATTCTTTCTTCTCAATTTGACTTTTCCCCATTTTTAATTTTTGGCTTTGACTTCAAATTTTACCCTCCTTAAAAAAATTGAAATTTTTTTTTGCAATCATTCAAAATAAAGAGTTAGAAGATAATTAGTGTAAATAATGAGGGTATTAATGTCATTTGTTATCTTTTTTTTCTAATGAGAAGGTAGTTTTAGAACGGGAAAAAAGGGAAGTGGGAAGAAAGTTTTAGGACGGAAGGAGTATTAAATATGGAGTAACAGACTATGTAATGGTATTCACCTTGATCTTCTTCTTACTGTATCAGGTTTTGATGTCACGAGGAGTTGTTTTGACAAGACTACTACATATCATATGTTCTAATTTGACAAAGCTTTAACGCCGGAGTGATTATTGCCCGGACGAAAATACCCTCAAGAGCATTGACATTTAAACTCAAAAATGAATCCTTGCAGGGAGAACGTGGCTGAGAAGACTCCATTTATAGGAAAACAAAAAGAACCTAAAACTGTGAAAATTGAAATTGAATCTGGAGACAAACTGCATTGGCTTGCTTGCTTGTATATGGTGATATGCCTTTCATTACTCCTCGTATTAGCTGCTTCTAGTCTCATACAGTCATACCAGAGAGGGAACACATGACTAGTTAGTTCTTTAATAATGAACAACTGAACTGAATGCACTGAGAAGACTTGTAGAGCAATATGAGCTTCAATCCATGATTCGAATGAGGTCTATTCAACGGGTGATGATAGAAAGTCTCCTTAAGAACAATATCATCGGCATATGACCACGTCTTGCCCCTGGGAGAGCTTTTGTTCCAGAGAAACCTCTCAGAAAACGGATTCACTAGGCTTTCCCTGAAATCTTTTGCTGTCTCGCATTGTAATCCCTGCATAGATTTATAATATATTCTATAAATAAACCAACAAAAAAATACAGAATTAATTAATCATTTGGAGGATTGATTTCTTCTAAAAAGTATTTACCTCTGCCATTGACCTGATCTTCAGAGAGAGGTCATCACTCAGGAGGACGAGTCTTTTCTGGCTGTTGTTGATTTTTCTCTGGGAGAGAGCATATTCGAGAATGTGGTCTTCAGCATTGGTGCTTGCTGCTTTATCTGAACTCTGTACATGAATCCACCACTTTGTATTTTTCACACAGTTTTCAACCCATTCTAATGCTGAAGATACCTCTGTAGTTCTTGTCAAGAAACTAGCCCCACTCTTCATGCACTCTAGCTCCCTTATGACTGAGAATAAAAAGACAGCCAATGAGCCATATCAGTTATTGTGATAACAAGAAGCTCATCAACAGAAAAGGAAACCGAAAAAGATATGAACGAATGATTACCAATGTGAGGGATGTGCAAAGAAGTACATTTGAGACCCTCCAGAAGCTGCATAGCTTTCCTCGATTCTTTGTTCAGCAGAGTAGTTGTGTCCACAACCATACACCAACTCATATTTTCCTCCCTGACTTTAGGCTCCTATTGAAACATTTTGAATTCTTAATCATAATTCAATACATCAACATTTTAAAATAAGAATCACACTATGAAGATGAATATCGACAAATACTCAAATGAACTTAAACACTTATATCTCATCCATGATAGCTCGTACGTTATATGGTAACATATCCCATGGTAATTTCTTAAATGTTGAGTTTGGAAATAGAAATATCCAAATGAACTTACAGAGAGATGATGGATCTTCTCTTCCACTCCTGGATTGATTGAATCAGACACGATGCTGGAGTTAACAAGCACTGACTGAAAAGGCAATCTATCATTTTCCTTTGGTGTAGACTGCATAGGTAGTCCCTCTTGTTCATTTCTCTGCTCTTGAAGCGCTCTCTCATTGTGATTCTCTTTATTAACAGCCATGCCTTCACATTCATGTGATCTTGAGTTAACATCCTCACTACCTATCTGGGAGTTGCTTTTATTTTCTCTTGACTTTCCAATCTTGTCCATCGACCTCCAAATATTAGGGGTAATGTTCTCTTTATCTGGAGTGAAAGTTTCATCTGCATTCCTCAAAGGTGATGATTTATGCACTTTCAGCTTCATTATACTTTGAAGTGTTCCCTTATGTTTCATTGACCTCAGGATATGGGCACTCGATTTCTCATTCTGCTTGTATGCAGCTACAGTTTCTTCAACACCGTAACCCATATTTGGAATTGAAAGTTTCATCGTGGATTGACTTTCCAAGTCAACTTCACCTATCTTCTTCTTCTTCAGTAGTGGAGTGCCAATTTCTTTGTCATCCATGTTGCCACCATTCAAAATATGAATATCCAGAGCTAAACTCTCTTCCATCAGTGTGACTGATGATTCTTCATAAGTTTTCACATCAGAGAATGACCAAACTGGGACAGAAATAGGAGATACCTCTTCATTTGCGGTAAACATTTGTTTATCTGGGGAGAACATTTCATTATCTGCTACATCACCATCCAAAGTCTCATTGTGCTTATCAGGAGTTAGAACTTCTTCATCGCCACCATCCATATCTGGAATTGGAAATTTTATAGAAGATGGACTTTCCAGCTCAACTTCACCTGTCTTCTTCAATGGAGTACACATTTCTTCTTCATCCCAAGTTATGCTCTCTATAATTGAAGTGGCTGTTGTTTCTTCATCAATTTCATCCACATTTGGAAATGGAGATTTTTTCGATGATCCACTTTTCACGGAAAACTCGTTTGCATTCTTCACGGACCCAAATGAGAGAGAATTATGAACCAGATTTTCCTTGTCCGGATTGGAAATTTCTTCTTCATCCACATAACTGGAGCAAATGTTCAAAGTTAGATTCTTTATATCTGGAACTTCTTTTTCATCATCATCTTTGACCACTTCCTTATAGCCGACTACCTCTTCAGAAAATTTGATAATTGACCCAGTTTTCACATCAGACAATGACTTCAGTGGGACAGAAATAGGAGACAGCTTCTCCTCATCTGAAGATGTTTGTCTATCTGGGGAGAATATTTCATTGTCTGCATCAAATGCACACATAAAATGAATATCCGCAGTCACTTTTTCTCCATCTGTGGTGACTATACCATTATCGGCTTCATCCACTTTCATAACCAGTGACTTTAGTGTTGACCCATTTTTCAAATCGAACTCATCTGTGTTTGTCAACAAACTCAGTGGGAGGGAACTAGAAGGGCAATTCTCCTTCTCTGGACATGACCCTTTTTCACCACTCAGAGAAGGATCCTTAAAACAAAATTGGATATCTGGAATAAGGTCTGATTTGGTCACAGATTCATTCTCTTCATCCAGAGCAGCTATTCCATCAGCTTCAGCCACTTTCAGAAGTGAAGATTTCATTGTTGATCGCGTTCTCAAATATAATTCATTCAAATTCCTGAATGAGCCAAGTGGGAGAGAGCAAAATATGCAATCCTCCTCTGGAGTTAGAGCTGGTTCGCCCACATTGCTGCTTAGGAAAAGATCCTTTAATAATGAATGGTTATCTACATCAGCATCTTTCTCTTCACTTGCAGCTGGGTAATTAATCTCCTCAGGCAAAGCAGGCGGTGATGGAGGCAAAGTATTCGCAAAAGGCACATCTGTATCAGAATATACTGCGTCTTGTTTCTCCAGTATGTCATTCTTTACCAGCATTTCATCTTGTTCATCCAAAAACCCAGCATCAACCTATAAGAAATCCCATCATAACAACTTTAAGCCAATGAGACAATATTTATTGTGCACAACCCTCAAACACTTATACTGCTCCAAAGAGCTTACCTGATGATCCACTTCTTCTTCTTCTTCTTCTTCTTTTTCTTCTTCTTTAAGTGAATGCTCTGACTGTAAAAGAATTGGAGGAACAAACGGATTATCCAAATCATAGGCTCTGCTCAAGGGAACCCAATGCAACCTGTATACCCTACTTGATCCCCCAAGCTGCATCATGTCACCTTCCTCCAAGTTAATCCAAACCCCCGATTCAATCTTCTTCCCTGCAATCCAAGTCCCATGCACTAACACACACAAAAAATGTTGTCTCAATTTTTAAACCTCGAGGGTTGCTTCAACAAAATATTAATTCCGAAATTCACATGCATACATTTCATGTAGAAACACGCAGAGTAATTTTAATAGTATTAAGAAATTGAAAACTATCAGTTTATTACACGCATAACAATCGAACAATTCCACATCTATACTTGGGATAATCAAGAAATAAGAAACGGATCATTCACCCAGAACAAAGAAATGATTAAATAGGAAGAAAAGAATACCTGAGGATAGATCTACAACGGAGAGGGATTGGGAAGAGGGCTTGGAGTAGATGCGGAGATGGAATCTGCTGATGCTTGGGTGCTCCAAGGTGATGTCACAATCTGGGTGCCTTCCGACAGCCAGAATTTCTTCCGATTCATTGTGGGATTCATCGACCCAGGGTTGGTTGTCGATCAGGAAAATGTTCTTGAGGATAGCGTTGTTCTTCAGCACAGTGAATACAGGTATTGTTCTCTCGCCCAGATTATCTGAAACGGGTACTCCGTGCTCATGTTGATTAATCTCCATTGCAGTATCTGGACTCTGGAGCGAGTGTAGAGATGGAGAAATTTGCAGAGAAGGGTTTCTGAGTGAGTTGGGGGCGAGGGGGACCGGTGACGCCTTTTGAACGATTTCCCAGAAAAATGGCCGTTGTAATGTGAACACGCTCCTTTCAATCGTTACTTTTGTGAGTGTGCCCGTGCGGATGCAGGTATGTTGTAGGTGCATTTCTATTTGTCCACTTTTAATTTGTAATGTGAACACGCTCCAGTTTTAATTTTTTCCGGTCAATAATTTTCAATTTTTAATTTATAATTAAATAAAATTTATATTATATATTAATTATATAAAATAATAATTTGAAAATATTTGATATAATAGATTGAATAAAACTAATTTTGCATCAATATCTAATATCATTTTTATTTAATTCGAAGTCAAAGTTAATTAATTTTGACCAAAAAAGTCAAAAGTGGACGACTACTCAGTGAAGGAGGGAGTATTTCTCTTGGGCAAAGGGTTGTACAAGCTTTATTCGTTGTCATTAATTTATGGAAAAAATATCTCAAATAATTCTATCTTTTCACGCTTTTTTTCAAAAATATTCTTACTTTTTAATTTCACCAAAAATAATCTCACCTTTCGCATGTGTATGAGTTTTGGGTCGCCGTTAAAAAACTAACGGTCACTTGACGGATTTTTTTGAAAATGCGTGTTTTTGGCAAAAAACTGAAAGGTGAGATTATTTTAGGCAAATTTACTTTTTTATTTTTTAAATTTTAAAATGTATGTTTTAAAAAAAAATATATACTCTTGTTAGAGATTTGTCTCAATTTTTTTAAAACATATAACAATCTACAAATTTTGTTTTATGTTCCGGTACAAATATAATATTAGATTATCGAAAAAATAATTTTGAGTATCACCCGAAAGAGAAATTGCAATGCATAAAAATTGAAGCGAGTTAAAAAATTATTTAGTGTCGTTTTAGAGAAAAAAATTATTGTGCCATTTTCACAACACTTGAATTATTATCTCGGGGGGAAATTTGTATGTACTAAATTATCGAAACAAATCACATGTTGGGTAGTTCCATTTTAGAAAAATAATACGGGTAATAAATGATTACCAATAAACATTTTAGAGTGTTGTTAATGAAAAAATTGCAACACAACAAAAAGTGTAGTGAGTTGTAAAACTAAAA
The DNA here is from genome assembly GCA_003260385.1 of Cuscuta australis. Lineage (NCBI taxonomy): Eukaryota > Viridiplantae > Streptophyta > Magnoliopsida > Solanales > Convolvulaceae > Cuscuta > Cuscuta australis. The sequence continues at coordinate 751,538 of NQVE01000206.1, read as the reverse complement.
AATCCATTTCAGAGAAAAATTATCGTGTTATTTTCACTACTATTGTAATGTTGTTTTGCAAAAAATTATTATATAGAATTATTTAAAAATATTCATAAGTTTTGTAGTACTGTTTTTAAATTAAAATAACAATAGTACAGTATCAAAAAATTATTCGAAGTGTCACTCAAGAAAAATAATTACAACGAACAAAAGAATATAGTGAGTTATGAAGTAAATAAATTAGCTCCATTGTGTAGAATTATTTATTGTTCAATTATTACCATATTTTCAATTATTGAAAAAAATAGTTTCACTCTTAAAACACTTAAATTTGGTGGAGTATTATTTATAAAAAAATTATTAAAAAACAAATTAAAATGGATAGGATATCGAGTACCTGAAGAGCGGGAAGAGGTACCAGAAGAGTCAACAGAAGCGAACATCTAGGCTATATTGCAATAATAGTCGGAAAGGTGTGCAGGGGGCGGCGTGCACGAACAACAGGTAAGGGTGGAGATGAAGGGGGCGACGGCAAACTAGCTGGACTGTTTGCGGTGGACGCATCGTCGTTATTGCTGCCGCTGGAGGGGGGCGATGGACCAAAAGAATCATCGGAATTGGGCTCCGGGTTGGGTGGGACATCAGAACCAGTAGGATGGGGCGAGGTTTCGGGATTGGTAGGGACGGGAAAATCAGCGTAAGTGGGACGTGGGGAAGGTTCAGTTTGTGAAGAAGAGCCCTTAGGAATAGCGAATGGGAAAGTAGATTCCTCAAAGGAGATATCCCGATATGAAAGAAATGATGAGACTTAAGATCATAAACCCGCCAACCTTTAGTTCCCATAGGGTACCCCACAAATATACATTTAACACTACTTGGGTGGAATTTATTTGGTGGTCGTTGAATATGACAAACAAAACATAAGCACCCAAAAACCTGGAGATGTGACAAGTCTGGAGGTTTTGAAGAAAGGAGTTCATAAGTATATTTGCCCTGTAAAAGTGAAGTGGGTGTATGGTTAATAAGATACATGACGGCGTGAACACATCCCCCCAAAACTCAAGAGGCAAAGAAGCATGAAACATCAAAGAGAGAGCGAAATTAAGAATATGGCGATGTTTTTGCTCAACTCGACCATTTTGTTGTGGTGTGTTAACATAGGAAGTCTGAACAAGCAGCCCCATGCTATTGTAAAATTCACGCAAGGGCCTGTCAGAAACTCAGTTCCATTGTCTGAACGAACAACTTTAATAATTTTACCAAACTGAGTTTGAATGAGTGAAAAAATTGTTTCAAACAACTAGTGACCTCACTTTTGTCAATAAGGAGAAAAACCCAAACAGCTCTAGAAAAATCATCTACAATGGTAGGAAAGTGATGAGACCAGTTGTAACACATCTATGTGGCTACATTTTGGTCCTATCAAAGCACTCAATTTCTTGAGCCCTTAGGCGGGGAGTCACGCTTCGCCACCGTTCACGCGCGAGGGTTCCTAAGGATCATGAGTTGGCTGTATGTATCTCCCCAAGCTGTGTGTCCCATACCACACAGATTAGAAAGATATCTACCTCCACCGGCTACATGTATCTTACCAAGCTGTATGTCCCATACCACACTGATTAGAAAGATATCTGTCTCCAGCCTCACTTTGCTCTGATACCAAAATGTAACACCCTAATCCGTCCAGGTCTGTAGCCCCTTTCGAACTAAAGTATCAACTTGGTAATTGTAAAATTAAAACTTTTCAAACACTTTTATTTATCACGATAATATTTTTCATAACATATACAGTGCGGACTTTTCAATATTGCGGAAGCTTAACAAATCATAATTACAAACATAATTTATTTATGTTCTTTAATTCAAAACCATCACATCCATTCCGACAGTCTCGCCTCCGTCTGCCTCCAGAATCATGTCACATCATTCTTTCTATTAACCTGTGTGTAGCAAATAAAACATACTACACGCTCAGCGGTGAAGCTGAGTAAGCATATCTAATGCGTCGAACATCCATATAAATTGAATCCAAATTCATAATCAAATCATTTGATATCATGCACAGAGTATTCAGTTCAAATATACAATAATCAATATTCAACATTCGTCATTCAATATTCATATTCAACATTCAACATCCTCATTCAATAATATCCTTAAACTATTCTTAGTCTAAGGCCAATTTATTTGATGTTTACCAACTCTTAAACTAGTTCTAGTTTAAGGTACTTCTATCCAACTCTTAAGCTAGGTCATTAGTTTAAGGTACATATATTCCGATTGATTTACCAACTCTTAAATTAGCCTTTGCTTAAGGTACAAATCCAGAAAACCGAACAGTAGGATACTAACTGTCCGGTTGGGTGGCATCCCCAAACGAGTTCCTCTAGTTTGGTTATGGATCCCGTACGTACGTTTTAACCCAGGCCACCGAATATTCATAATTATACCCGCAAGGCCTATTTCTAAGTCATCTTAGAGGTCTTCTAGATAGTCTTAGAAACCAACGTCAACCTAGGTATATCTTAGAGTTCTTCTAGATATCCTTAGAATTCAAATCATTTCATAATCATCAACATATTCAGTTCAATTCATAATTTAATCTTTAATAATCATTTTAATCAGTAGTTTCATCAAGTCATAATCATCATAATAATCATTCATCATAATCATCAATCAACATAACATTTGATAACAAACAGCGGCCTAGTCTCGAGTGTTAACACCCGAACTTACCGTCATGCATCACATAGTATTTTATATGCCAAAAACATCATTTTTATTATACAAAATCATATTTATATTGTGTATAATTAATTGGTATCAAAAATAGGATTTCATAGTTCAAAAATCATGTTTTCTAAACAATAATTGATTAATATATGATAGGAAATTCAATTATTAACTATTAGCTTCATTTTCTTCAATAGTGTAGGGAGACAGTATACTGTCACTTCTGATAATCTACTGTCTGATATTTAGAATGGGCTAATAATCGATTATCACACTTTGATAATCGATTATCAAACTTCAGAGAGGGCTGACAGTCGATTATCACATTCTGATAATCGACTGTTGCTCAGCTTTGTTCAAAAAATCTGCAGAACGATGAATAATCGATTTTCAAGTTGATAATCGATTATCCATCGTCTTCTACCTCGAGCCAACTTGCGGAAATGTCACTTTTGCTCACCAAACTTCAATTAAAGTATATAAAAATGTTCTCCAAGGTTCATGGATCATTTTAGCATCATTAGTTCATAATTTTAACATCAATTTCATGGTTTATGATTCTTAGTTCTTCAAGCATGTCAAACACAAAACTCAACCAAATGACCATTTATGAACGTAGAAACGACCTATATGAACATTCTAGTCATTAGATATATCTACGGGCTTACCTCGAAGTTTAATGGAGGTTTTGGAAATTTTCCGGCAAAACTTCCGGCGAGTATTTCTCCCAACTCCGGCGACTTCACACCAAATTGACAACACCACAACACTCCTCACACTTTCATGAACACTTAGAAAGAAGAATGAAGAAGAATGGTGAAGAAATGAGAAGGAATGGTCTCACTTATATAGAAGGAGAAGGAAGGATAAAGCAAGCCCTGTCACCTTCTCCTGTTGGAACGGCTGAGTGGAGGAGGAGGCTGATCTCTACAGTTTTTTTTAAACGCAAGTCCCTGATTGGGACTAATTTTGGTCCTAGTCGGGGTACACTTTTTGGTCCAACTTTCTCCGAATTGAATTCTGTTTGTACCGTTGCGATCAGACAGTCGAATTCTAGTCAACAGTTTACTTATTATATTTATTTGTAATATTTTTTCTGACATCATATTTTTGGGTGTTTGACTTTGACAGAGTCAAAATTGATTTAATTGACCTTTACTCAAAAAGGTTCTTGCATTCCATTCATATTATTGATTCTCGTGATTTATTTCAATAAATCATTTCAAAGTTTACATCATAAACAATTTTCTTCATTTATTCTTAATTTGGGTCTGTACTCAGGTTCCCAATCAAGGTTACACAAATAGTCAACATATTTTATCTCAATGAGATTTATCGAGATTGTGATATTGGACTTTAGAACATATTTCATATCGGGCCCAAAGCCCAATAATAATTTATTTTAATCAAAACAAATTTGTTTAATTGAATATTTAATTCAATAAATTTTAGGGTATGTTTTGGGGAGTTACACCAGTAGATATGCACGGAGAATAAGGACCCCAAAAATCACAATGAATCAAATCAAATAAGTTCTCAGCTTTATTAATACTAGGAAAACATTTAGAACGAGTCTGTTTGGAAAAGAAACAAATATCACAAGACTGAAAATTTTTAATTTCAGTATTGCTCTTATTAAATGGGGGTAGAGACAGAAGTTGAGGAGATGGATGGCCAAGATGTTGGTGCAGTAAGGAAACAGGCTTGGTTTTGGATGCTCGGGCTTGAGAAGGAAAGACATAGAATCCGTTGCGTGCTTCACATTGACCAATCCACGTCTTCGTAGTTCGGTCCTATATCACACAAAAATGATCATTAAATAAAACACGAAAGTTATGTGAGTTAACAAGAAAACTCACTGATACCAAATTTCATTTCAAATTGGGAACATATAAAACATTGTGCAAGGTTAAAGAGGGAAACACTTGCACTCGATCAAAAGAATTTGCTGCCACATGAGCCCCATCGGGCAAACTTATAGTGCAAGGAGGCCTCGGTACTACATCGGTCAAACACGAGAGCGTCCCTGCCATATGATGAGAAGCACCACTGTCCACAAGCCACTCACAAGGCACAGTAAAAGACATACCTTGTAGCTTACCAGATGAAGAAGGTGTTGAATCTATCACAGAGAAAAGACGAGCGACTTGATCTGGGGACAAAGCAGAGTGAGGGAGGCACATCTGTCGTGGCATTCGTTATGGGACCTGCGGCTGACACAGATTGCCTGGCAGTGATGGGCGGTGACGGCCCAATGGTTCTTCCACCACGGTGCTCGCGTCCTCCCCCTCATTGGGTAGAATTGCAGCCACGCCCCGATCCGAATTCGGAAACCCAATAATCATAAAACATGGATCAACAGTGTGACCTTGTTTTCCTCAATGAGTGCACTGGCATGTGTTGCGCACAGTGCATGGGGTGGCAAATGCCATAAAAATCAGTATGATCATCACGAGCATACACCATACTACAGTGGCGCTCCTCTTGGGTCACCAAATAAAATGACTTGTTCAATTTTGCAAGAGGTTGAATGCCTAAAATTTGTCCCCGAATAGTGCCAAATTGGTCATCATCCAGTTCCAACAAAACTTTTCTGGTTTTTGCCTTCTCGACATCAGCACGTAACTTGGCCGCCACCTCGCATGTGCAGTCGCATGTCGGTTCCTCAACGCCATATAATTTGTTCCACAAAGTGACAAACTGATTGTAATAGACCACCATAGTTTGACCTTTTTGTCTCAGGGTCTGCAACTCATTCTCAACCTGATAAATTCTAGGCTCATTCATGGTACTATCTAGCCTTCAAATAGACCACAATTCATGAACCACATTATGAGAAGTAATACTATGTTGTATCTTCTCATCAACACTATTAAAAATCCAACTGCAGATCATAGAATTGTTTGCCTCACACGCCTCCAATTTACTAGGATCAGTAGGTTTAGGCATTCCCGTAGAAGACAAAAAAACTCGCCTTACTGCGTCCCTTCAGAGCATTGGAAATAGTTTTCTCCCAAGTATCAAAATTGTCACCTTTTAACACGTGTTTTATCATAGTATTACCTGGACCCTCAAATGGATGAAGATAATATTCTGATGATGAATTGTGAATCAAACGAGTCTTCTTGGCAGTGGTTGTCATCACAAGAGATCACAAACAAGGCGCGTAAACCTGTGAAATTTGTCGACCAAAATTGCCAACCAAACAACATCGCCCGACCAGACCCATCGCCGGAGAGAAAGTTAGTCGAACAGAAAAACAAAAATACGGTGTGGGCTGATTAATCGCACGCCTAAGAGTAGAGACGTGAAAAGCCTATGGTTTTGGCTCCAATACCATGTAGAATTTTAGCGGAAACAGTTCTGCTTTTCATTAATCGCAAACCGATATATATATATATATATACATATATATATATACATACATACATACATACATACATACATACATACATATATATATATATATGTATGTATGTATGTATGTATGTATGTATGTATATGTATCTATATGTATGTGTGTGTGTGTGTATGTATATGTATATGTGTATATATATATACACACACACACATACATATACACATACACATGTACAGAACGGGCTAAAGAATACAGCCTGAACAACACTATTATCTACGACCTATTTACAAATACCCGCGAACACGGGTCAAAAGATTCTTGTCAAATTATTTTTCAAAACTATCTAAATGTTTTTATTTGGCATTACAAAATAAGAGGGAAAATGGAAAAAAGTAGAGTTATTAGGCTTCATTTAAAATCCAAATCCACAAATAAATCAAGTGAAGATAATAGTATAAATATTGGAGTATATGGAGTTGACTTGATGTGTTGTACAGTATTTCAGAATGAGTTTGTAAAGAGCATGTGGCTCTTGAATTTTGTCTCTCACTTTTCCAACCTACACAACCAAGAGTCATTGGTGAAACCTCCAATGTCCCATGCCATTATCCCATTCCATATATGACAAATTTCTTATGCCGCATAATTTTTGAGGTGGAAAGAAAAACTCAAAATTGCGGTTACAAATGAAAGTACTTGGAAATTTTGAAGCCGATTTTTGTGGCCATGCAAGTAAAATTATCAATGTTCCCCTGCAAACATATAAATAATGCCCAATCCTCTCTTTTGATTCTCTTCCACCATACACTTTAATAATGTAAAATAAATGTATAGACCTATTAGATTACTCCCAAAATATCTAAAAATATATGTGTATAATAACTACATACATTAGCTACAATTACTTAACTTAAAATCCAAAAAAAGAAAAGAAAAAGATAAAAATGGAGACCAAATCATCAAGAAATAACACATCCGCTCTCCAAGTGGAAGAGGCGGCGTCACCGCTACCTGAGCATACTCCGATGTGGAAGCTTGTCTTGGTGGCGTCGATTGCCGCCGGAGTCCAATTTGGATGGGCCCTGCAGTTGTCCCTCCTCACGCCTTATATCCAATTGCTTGGAATCCCTCACAAATACTCATCATTCATTTGGCTTTGTGGACCGATTTCAGGCTTGATCGTTCAGCCGCTAGCGGGCTACTATAGCGACAATTGCACGAGTCGCTTTGGCCGCCGTCGGCCTTTTATAGCTGGCGGTGCATTCCTCGTCATCACAGCCGTCATTCTCATAGGATTCGCCGCCGATATCGGCTATGCCACCGGTGACCCCCTTGGGAAAACCTCTAAACCCCGTGCCATTGCAATTTTTGTCTTTGGCTTCTGGATCCTCGACGTCGCCAACAACATGTTACAAGTATAATATAAAAGCAACATTTACTCGTAAATATTACTATCCCATTTCACAAAACCATTTCTATTTGATAAAATGTTAGATTTGATGAAAGTGTAATCCAGGTGTTACTTTTCAATTTTGTTCTTAGTTGTGATGATAGAATAAAATGCCATAGCTAAATGATTAATAATAATTATATATGATGTGATAGATAAGGTACTTGAGTAATAATTAGTAGGATAAATATAGAATTTAGTAGGAACTCAAAAATGTTTTATGAGAAAAACAAGAGGTGAAAAATAAAAAATATTTTATGAAACACAGCGATCCTTAGGAATTATATTTAGGAAGGGGTATATTCCATATATTCGTTCCTGTTCAATTTGATTTTTTTAAAAATAAAAAATCAAACTGGCATGATGGATCTTTGCCATGATGGATATTATTGTTGTATTGTAGGGTCCATGCAGAGCGCTGTTAGCGGATCTCTCAGACGGGAATGCGGAAAAAACAAGGTTGGCAAATACCCTCTTCTCCTTCTTCATGGCGGTAGGAAACGTCCTCGGCTACGCCGCCGGCGCCTACCCCCGCATCTACAAGATCTTCCCCTTCGCCCTGACTCAGGCATGCGACGCCTACTGCGCCAACTTGAAGAGTTGTTTCATCATCTCCGTCTTGCTCCTCCTCACCGTCTCCGTCTGCGCGTTGACCGCCGTGAAAGAGAAGCGGCACACGGTGGAGAGCCACCAGGGGGAGGCGGTGCAGAGGGTGGCGTTCTTCGGGGAGATCTTCGCCGCTTTAAAAAACCTGCCGCGGCCCATGCTCATTCTCCTCCTCGTAACCGCCCTCAACTGGATCGGATGGTTCCCTTTCATCTTGTACGACACGGACTGGATGGGCCGGGACGTGTACGGGGGCCACATAGGGGACAATGGGCTTTACGACAAAGGGGTCCACGCTGGGGCGTTGGGCCTGATGCTCCAGTCCGTGGTCTTGGGCTTCATGTCCATTGGGGTGGAGCTGTTGGCCCGCCACATCGGCAACGTGAAGACGCTTTGGGGTGGGGTTAACTTCATATTGGCCATTGGGTTGGCGATGACGGTGGTGGTTACCAAAGCGGCAGAGCACTCGAGAGCGTACGATGGTAGCGGCAACGTCCTTCCGCCGTCTATGGGCGTCAAGGCTGGAGCTTTGGTCATCTTCTGCGTCCTTGGTATTCCTCTTGCAGTAAGTCCAACCGCCATATATACATCTCTAAAAAAATACACGCTCTCCACCTATCAAAAAATAAGATCTTCATTTGATTTTTCAAAACCTAGACATTATAGTCATTACTCTCTCTCTTCGAAAATGATTTCTGATTTGACTTTCTCCTTTAAAGTTAAAATATAAATATTTTTCATGTTAAAAATAATTTTGAAATAATTTTGAAATCGTGAAAAATCAATTGAAAATATCATTTCCAGAAGGAGAAAGTAATATATATAATTATCATACATAATTTTTTTACAAAAATATGATATTTTAAAATTACTCCGTATTAGACTTTTATTACACTCTCTATCCCATTTGTCTATTTATATAAAAATATTAATAGTCAAAGTATCGTATTGGAGAGAGCGTGAAAAGTCAAATGGGGAGAAAGATATTAGTTAGAGGGAATATTGTCAAAGAATATTTTTTTTTCAAATTTTGTACGTATTAGTTTTATTTAAATTTGATCATAAAAAGTCATACGAGAGTACTTTCGTTTCCGATAGGGGAGTATTATAAAAGAATAACTTCTTTTGTCGTATATCTTTCTTCTCTGATTTTTCACAACCTTCAATGAAATACTAGAACAATTAATATCTTTATATATATAAATATAAAAGTATGATATTTTAAAACTATATTTTGAAATTAGTCGGTCGATATTAAATTTATATTACAATTCAATATATTTTATCGTGATTTATGATCAAAATTTTAAAATGTTAACCGCAAAAAAGTCAAACTAGAAAGAAAGATATATATGAGACAGGGGAGTAACTTAACAAATAATAATATTATACTCCATATACGGAGTATATAAATATTAAAAACCCACTTAAAATATGAACTATATATATATATATATATATATATATATATATATATATATATATATATATATATATATATATATATATATATATATATATATATATATATATATATATATATATATATATATATATATATATATATATATATATCTTTTATCATACATTTCTAATATAGGAGTAACTTGTTTGTAATCCTAAAATGAAATTACTACAGTCTAACAATGTGGCACTCCATAGTGGAATTTCACAGTATTTTTGATATTATTGATATTATTTTAGGAAAAACATAGACATAACTCCTATTCTAGTTATTTTTCTGTATTTTACTTTTATTTTAATTTTTTCGGTTAGTTTGATTTGATCGATTATAGAGATTAAATAATGTCGACTCTCGATTCTAATTTTGCCTTTTTTTGTCTAATTGTGTAAATGGTAGGTGACATACAGTATTCCATTTGCTCTAGCGTGCATATTTTCAAGTGATAATAATGCTGCTGGTTCTGGCCATGGTACGTAAAACTTCACTAAAGTTGCACTTCATGGATAAATATAGTACTATGTTTTTCTTCTAGTTTCACCATATATCTTAATTCAAAATAAACCTTACCTTTTCTGATTTTTCTGAAAATAAACTTTACATTTAATTTCAAATAAGTATCGAACAAATCACATAGGAAGTATATTTACCTCATCTACATAAATTTTAATCATAAATATATAACTTTTTCTTAAATTTCGTGAAAATCATATATAGTAAAAGGTTGAGTTTGCGAGAGAGAGAGAGTATTAGTTTGGTGTTTTAGACCTATTTAGATCTAGAAGTGCTTTGCGCCATTTTGGCATTTCTGACACAAGGGGTGGACGTGATTCATGATGGTCCCTGATACGACCTTAACCTATCGTAAACTTTTATTTTGAGTAATTTACTTAAATAGGACTAAAACATAATGACTTTCTTAATTTAGGATCAAATGTTTTTATTTCCTAATGTAGGACCTTTGGTCATTATCTATCAGTCATTATTCAACTAAATGTCCAGCATCACTTGGACATTATTCTTCTCACTAGTCATTATTAAGTCTTATTGGGGGAATAAAAAAGTTTAAGTCTTACATTGAGAAATAAGTTATGTTTTAGTCCTATTAACTACAAATTTCACTTTTTCCTTCTTATTTAAATGGTTCAATGTCAACACAAGATGAACCTAAAAACCATCCGGTATCATCCCATTTTAAACAGAATAGTACAATATCATACCATGTTCAAATCATGTCAAAAAGTTTAAAATGCATAATCAAATACGGAGTAATATTAAAGCAGAAGCATTATTTTGTATAGAAAAGCACAATTAAGAACTTTACAAAATACTTCGTAATGCTCATAGTAGTAATAAATATAATAACAACAATAATAATGAAATGATATAAAAAGAAGATTAATAAAATACGAAGTACTTTGATCTATATATGGTATAAGTCTATAGGATGATGTAGACAAATATGTATTGGACATACTCGGTAGACACCTTCGAATGTTTTAGTTTGTGATAATCAGTTTAAAATTGGGGAATTTACCTAAATATCACTAAAACACAATGACTTTCCCTAAATAGTATCATATATTTTTATTTGTCAATGTAGTACTTTTAGTCATTATTTATTAGTCATTCTTCAAATAAATGTTCATTATCACTGGACATTATTTCTCCTTCTAGATATTATTTAAATCCTATTTAAAAAAAAGTTTAAGTCCTACATTGAGAAAAAAAAGTGTAAGAAAAAGATATTCTAAGAGAAAGATCTTTTCATCGCATTTTAATATTTAAAATACCGTTTGAAATAGATTTAGCGATTAGCGTTAGCGTTTTGAAAAGACTATCTACGGGCAGCGTTTGCGTTAGCGTTTTCAAAAATTTTTATCCAAAACGCTAACGCTAATCTCTGACGCTATTCTCAAACAGACCTACATCTCTTCACCTGAT